>LR738713.1:272680345-272823635 GCA_902687465.1 Secale cereale | reverse complement strand
ATAGGGTCGCAGCTAAGCCCCCGAGTGAGAGGGTTGCTCTTCACTCGGAGTATTTTTATAACTTAGGCGATTACGGGATCATAGCTAAGCCCTCGAGTGAGAGGGTTGCTCTTCACTCGGATTGTTTTTGTAACTTAGGTGATTACGGGGTCACAGCTTAGCCCCCGAGTGAGAGGACTGCTCTTCACTCGGAGTGTTTTTGTAACTTAGGCGATTACGGGGTCGCAGCTAAGCCCCCGAGTGAGAGGATTGCTCTTCAATCGGGGTGTTTTGTAACTTAGGCGATTACGGGGTCGCAGCTAAGCCTCCGAGTGAGAGGGTTGCTCTTCACTCGGAGTATATTTGAAACTTAGGCGAATCGGATTCGCGGCTAAGCCACCCACTGGGGGATTTGAGAACATGTGCCTTTGGAACATCAATCATTATGGAATTGTTGCAAACTTGTCTTTGAAAAACAAACTGGAGGATTCTGATTACAACTCGTCTGGTCGAGTGCCTTAGGTGTAAAAGTGACGGTGCAGATCCGCACTCCATGAGCGTGGCTCATCTTTTTTCTTGGCTACATTGTAGAGGTGGTATGCCCCATTGTGTAGTACTTTGTTGACGATGAACGGGCCTTCCCAGACTGGAGCAAGCTTGTGAGGTTGTTTCTGACATACTCGGAGTACAAGGTCTCCTTCCTGGAATGCCCGGCCTCGAACATTGCGGGTGTGGAATCGACGCAGGTCCTGCTGGTATAGGGTCGAGCGGATCAGGGCCATCTCGCTCTCTTCTTCTAGGAGGTCGACTGCATCTTGGCGAGCTTGTTCTGCTTCTGCTTCTAAGAAGAGTTCTACCCGAGGGGCGTTGTGCAGCAGATCACTCGGAAGTACGGCCTCGGCGCAATACACCATGAAGAGGGGGTCCGATCAGTTGACTGGTTCGGGGTTGTCCTCAGCCACCATAAAACAGATGGCAGTTCAGTCACCCAAGCGCCAGCAGCGTGTTTGAGATCACGCATCAACCATGGTTTCAGGCCTTGAAGGATCAAGCCGTTCGCCCTTTCTGCATGTCCATTCGACTGCGGATGCACTACAGATGCGTAGTCGACCCGAGTACCTTGGGAGGAACAGAATGCTCTGAACTCGTCTGAATCAAAGTTGGAGCCATTATCTGTGATGATGCTGTGGGGGACTCCATATCTGAATATCAATTCTCTGATGAAGCCGATGGTGGTGCTTGAACCGAGGTTCTTGATGGGCTTGGCATCGATCCATTTGGTAAACTTGTCGGCTGCAACGAGCAGGTGAGTGAAGCCACTCTTGCCTGTCTTGAAGGGCCCGACCATGTCCAACCCCCAAACGGCAAACGGGCAAACCAATGGGATAGTCTTCAAGGCAGACGCAGGTTTGTAAGACATGTTTGAGTAGAACTGACAGCCCTCGCATTTGTCGACGATATCTTTCGCCATCTCGTTCACACGGGGCCAGTAAAACCCTGCTCAGTATGCCTTGGCCATGATGGTTCGAGACGAAGTGTGGTGGCCACAGGTTCCCGAGTGAATCTCATTCAGGATCATTCGACCTTTCTCGGGGGCGATGCAGCGTTGTGCGACTCCCGTGACACTTTCTTTGTAGAGCTGACCCTGTATCGATGTGAAGGCTTAGGATCGACGGACGATCTGACGTGCTTCATCCTCATCCTCTGGGAGCTCCTGCCTAAGCAAGTACGCTATGTATGGCACTGTCCAGTTGTGTGTGATCACCAAGACTTCCATGATTAGTTCAACCACGGCTGGGACTTCAATTTCAGTCGGATTGGACGCACTTATCGGTTGTGGGGGTTCCTGTGCGAAGGGGTCTTCTTTGACTGATGGGGTGTGTAGATGCTCCAAGAACACATTCTTGGGGATAGGTTTCTGAGTGCATCCTATCTTCGCGATATCGACAGCAAGCTGATCCTTGATTCTGGGCACGTGGTGGAGCTCCAAACCTTCGAACTTCTTTTCTAGCTTCCATACTGCACAGCAATCACTGGTCATTGTTGGGCTCCTGACGTCCCATTCCTTCATTACTTTATTGACCACTAAGTCCGAGTCGCCTTATACCATTAGGCGATGGACGCCGAGTGAAATGGCCATACGCAACCCATACAAAAGCGCCTCATATTCAGCTTCGTTGTTCGAAGAATCAAAGTGAATTTTCAGGCCATAACTGAGCTTGTCACCTCTAGGGGACACCAAGACCACACCTGCACCGGATCCATTCAGCATCTTGGATCCATCGAAGAACATGGTCCAATGATCCGAATGGATCTGAGTCGGCTGCTCCTGTTCGATCCACTCGGCAACAAAATCTGCTATTCCTAAGACTTGTGTAATGCCCAGGATGGAACTATACCTCCTACGTGTCGAGGCATGACTTAAAGGCATAAGTCCATCCTAGAATGATCTCAAGTTTGGTAATCTTTGCACATCTCATGTAAAAGAGGGGAATTGTAAACATAAAATAGTTGACTTACACTCGCCACGTCACACAAATACAATACAAGTCTCAGACATCATACATTAAGAATATCACAACCCTCTAAGGGAAAAATCCAAAAGGCAAGATACCAAACATAAATTAAATCCACAGGTCGGATCGAATCCTAGTAGAAGTCACCACTACTGATCATCCGGATAACGAACATAGTATCGACTACGCTCCTCGTCGTACTCCCAGTCTAGCTCGGCGCCATCACCTGGATAGCTCACAGCTGGACCTGCATCTGGTGTGGTGAAGTAACTGTGAGCCACAGAGGACTCAGCAATCCCGTTCCCGGGTAACAAGACTATTTAAGCCTTGGGAGAGGATAAGGCTGAAGAAAAGAATAAGTGTCTGCAGTAGCAACTAGCAACTAGCTTACGTGAGAGAGTGCGAGAAGAGAAAGCCTCGGTCGAGAGATGATCACTTCGTGATCCTAGCTAAAGCTCAACAAACATAACTCCACCGTGTTCAACTCCCGAATCCCTATTCGGAAATTGACAGTCACGGTACGCACGCTGGTAGTGTATTGAAACATTGTGTCAAGTTATCTACAACCGGATATTAACAAGCTCCCATCTGCCACATAACCGCGGGCATGGCTTTCGAAAGTTCATAACCCTGCAGGGGTGTTCCAACTTGACCCATTACAAGCCCACGATCCGCGGAGTCGCAACTCCAAAGTGGGAAGACCCGAGTATTCTCGGAATCCCGTGCTCAAGATACTCCGAACTAAGGTAAGGCTAATCCAGCAAATCCTACCGGCGTGCCGACACCCTGATAGTAGCCGCGCGTATCTCGTCTCAGGCCACGTCCGGATGGGCGATCCCACAGGTTTTTACCAGACCTTGAGTTCCCTCGAGGTGGCCCCGCGTAACCCCCAGTTTGGACCAACACTCATGTGGAGCACTGGCCCGGATTGTTGAATTAAGAAAAAGGGTTTATAACTCCCTATGCAAGTTTAATTAGTTATTAGGCAAAAAGTACCAATGTTGGGACTTGCTGGAAAAGACTTAGCACTTAGCGGTTTATCGAGGGGGTCCCATACACCCCAACCGTGTTAGGAACGCATAATCAAGGAACATAACACCGGTTTAAACGATTCCTAACGGCATGAGTGGAACAAATCACCAAGCAAAAGGCTTAGCCTTCCACCCTTGCCAATATATAGATGATTTCTTTTTAAGCATTTATATAGTGTGATATAACCCAACAAACTTCAATATGAAGCAAGCATCTTCGATCTTCACCTGCAACTAGCAATGCTATAAGAAGGGCTGAGCGAAGCGTACTTAGCCAAGCAACGGTTTGCATAGGTAGGGTGGTTAAACATGGTAATGGTTACAAGTAGGAGGCTGACAGGAAAAACATGGGCATCGAGGCAAAACTATAGAGCGGAACTACTAGCAATAGGCAAAGATAGTAATGTTATCGAGGTTCGGTCATCTTGCCTGAAGTGTAGTCGTTCGGATCGTAAGAAGGGTCCTCGTGCTCAACCTCGTTGGTAATCTCGTGCTCGTACTCGTACTCGGCCTCAGCTCCCGGCTCTAAACAATACAATCACACAAGGCACGAATCAACAAGATGCAATGCGCACTCAAAAATGATGGATGCATGATGGATGCACTAAGGATGCACACGGAGCATGGAAAATAGCACTCAAGCAAAACACCTCAAAACATGATAACAATAGGAGATTATGAATCTACATGGAAAATCAATCAAGTTTCATATAAGACTCGCTGAAATCGGAGCTACGGGCTAAAAGTTATGCCCGAAACAAGAAATGAGCGAAAGCTGAAAATTACAGCAACATAGCAACTTCGGAGCACTATAAAAATAAGCTACAGCACTCAAACAACATGGCAAAAAGCATGAACATAAACTAGACATATTCTACAGCAAATAAGTCCAAAGGTGCACCCCCAAAGGAGCCACGGATCAAAAGAAATAAGCTTGGACATATTGAACTTGACAATAAAATTCTGACAGCAGAATTTTATTGAAACTTTGGAGCACAAGTTAAACATGCTACAGCCACTTAAATAGGCATGTGAGAACATGAACGGAAAGCCAACAATATATACTACAAGGAACAATCAAGATCCACCCCAAAACTAACATGGTTTGTCCTAGAGCAGCAAGCAAACATGGCATCGGAACGTTACAGATTTCGGACTTGGTGAAAAATCCACTAAGTGTTGAAACAGCAGTTTCATCATGGCATCTAAAAGAGCAAGTTTAAGTCACCTCGAAACTAAATATGGCAAGTGGTAAGCACCACAACAAAGTACACATGAAGGTGATTCCGAAACATACGAGCATGCATCATGGAGATAAACACAACGATAGCAACGAGCTCATCAAGATGGCATTTCATAACAAGTGAAACAACATCACAGCCACATGGCACTTTGCAACGAAGATATACATGGCAAGAATAAATCTATCGTGCAACCTAACACAAGCAACATGTAGAGCATGGCAAGACGAACACGTGGACATGTCATTTGCATCATTCGGATAAACGAGCTAAAAGATATCACTATGCAAAGATGGCATAAAAACATCACATAGCAGCAGTTTTTATCACGATGCACTATTGCAACAGAAAAACAAGCACCTAGATGATCTCTAACATGCATGACACAAAAAGATAAAACATAGTGCTAATCACCACGAACATCTGGACATGCTATTTGCGTGAAACGGACATCCACACAAAAAGTTAGAGTAGTTGCAAGATAGCATTAGAGATCACAAAAACTGGACTTAGGGGTAGAATCAACCTCAAGATCTCAGATCTGAGAAGTCAATGGGCCCGGGGCGTGGATCCGGCCCGGCGGAGGCGGCGGTGCTGGCGCTGGAAGGAATCGGCCCGGCCCGACTGGAGGCGCGGCTGGGGTGGGCCTTCGGGCGGCTCGGAGGGAAGGCCGGCCCGGCGCGGTAGCTGGCGGGGCGGCGGCTGGCTCCTGGGCCGAAGACCCACGGTGGAGGCCCGGGAGGAGGGACGAGGCCCGGTGGCTGCCTGGCCTCGCGGCTGGAGCGCTGCGGCGTCCTGGCGAGGCGCGGGGTGAGGCCGGCCCAGGACGGAGCGACGGCCCACCGAAGGAGGGAAGGAGCCCGCGCGGTCGGAGGAAAACCGGCTCGGGAGGAGGCGGGAGGCCGGCCTGGTGGAGCTCCGGCCCACCGCGATGGATCTGGCAACGGCCCGGGACGCTGGCTCGGGGCCCGGTCGGATCGGCGCTCGGCCCAGGCGGCTCGGGAGGAGGGAGGCGGCGCTGTGGCCTGGGCCCTAGCGCGGCCTGGGTCGCAGCGGAGGGAGGTTGCAGCGAGGGGGAGGCCCGGGTCGGGCGCCTGGATCTGGATCGGCGCCCCGATCCGACCCGCGACGGAAAAAGAAGAGGCGGCGGCTTATCCACTGGAGCCTGGCGGCTTCGAGCTGCGGGAAGGTCGGGCGGCGCCCCGGCCGGCCGGATCTGGCGCGGGGTGGGCGGCCCGGCAACGGGGAGAGGCCGGATCGGCGATTTTTGCTGTGGTGGGGGCTCCGGAGGTGATGGAGGGAGGTGGTGGAGGTGTTCTCCGGTGAGGTAGGAACTCCGGCGAGATTCCGGCGAAACTCCGGCGAGATTCTCCGGTGAGGTGGTGGCTGGAGGAAGGGGATGAAGTGGGGGCTAGGGTTTCCTTCTTTTGGGGCACAAAATGTGGGAGGAGTGGACAAATATATAGGCACAAGGAGCTAGGGTTGCCCAAATGAAGTGCGGTTTTCGGCCACCGGATCAGATTTGGATGATCTAGATGATAGAAGTGGTTAGGAGTGGTTAGTGGGCTGTTGGAAGGGATGTCTTGGGCCACAAAGTGGAGGCACTTTGAGCCCACACGAATAACTGTTGGGATAGCAAACGGACTCGAAACGTGACGAGATTTGACAAGCGGGTTTCACACACCAAAGCAACAACACACGACAAGTCTCGCGCCACACCGGTAACGTTACACGGCCAAACAACAAAGTAAGTCTACCGGACGCCACGGACACGTGAGGGAGCTCCGGAACGCGAAACGGACAACAGGAAGGAACACGTGGAACCGGATGCAACCGACAACACAAATGCAATGCGATGCACATGTCTACATGATATGAATGAATGCCACACACGCGCACAACAAAACGACGAAAACCCAAAAGACAAAGAACCCGAAATGGAATAGATGAAGCCGGAGATATATTATATTCCCAAAAGGGAAAGTATTACATCCGGGGCATTACAAACTCTCCTCTACTACAAAAAGATCTCGTCCCGAGATCTAGGACTGGAAAAAGGAAGGGTACTCGGAACGAAGATGATCTTCTCGTTCCCACGTAGCTTCTCGGTCGGTGTGATGTGACAACTTGACTTTCAAGAATTTGATGGACTTGTTGCGGGTCTTGCGCTCGGTCTCTTCGAGAATGGCAACGGGATGCTCTCGGTAAGACAGGTCTTGTTGAAGATCAATGTCTTCAAACGGAATCATGCGCTCAGGTGCCTTGAAGCATTTGCGGAGTTGAGACACAGGGAACACATCATGAACATTGGCGAAGTTGGAAGGGAGCTCAAGTTGATAGGCTAGATCGCCTCTTTTGCCAAGAATCTTGAAAGGCCCAGGAGCAAGCTTTCCTTTGATACCGAATCTTTGGGTGCCTTTCATCGGAGACACACGGAGATAGACGTGATCATCAATGTTGAAAGCCAAATCACGATGCTTGCCGTCATAGTAGCTCATCTGACGCGACTGAGCGGACTTGAGATTCTCACGTATGACTTTGCACATCTCTTCGGCTTCTGAGATCAAGTCATTGCCAAGAAGTTGACGTTCGCCTGTTTCAGACCAGTTGAGAGGGGTACGGCACTTTCTGCCATAGAGGATTTCAAATGGAGCTTTGCTGGCACTTGCTTGAAAGTTGTTGTTGTAAGAGAACTCGGCAAATGGAAGGCAGTCTTCCCATTTCATGCCAAAAGATATGACACAGGCTCTGAGCATGTCTTCTAGAATCTGATTCACTCGCTCGACTTGACCACTAGTCTGAGGGTGAAAAGCAGTGCTGAACCTAATCTTAGTGCCCATGGCGGACTGAAAGGAGTCCCAGAACCTAGATGTGAACAAGCTTCCACGGTCTGAGGATATAACTTGAGGAATGCCATGTAAGGACACAATTCTGGAAGTGTACAGCTCTGCTAATTGAGCTGCATTGATTGATTCTTGACTGGCAGGAAGTGAGCGACTTTGGTAAGCTTGTCAATCACCACGAAGATAGAATCATTCCCTCTCTTGGATTTAGGAAAACCAGTGACGAAGTCCATTTCAATGTGGTCGAACTTCCACTCGGGAATAGGAAGAGGTTGGAGAAGACCGGCTGGACGTTGATGTTCTGCTTTCACTCTTCTGCAAACATCACACTCATTCACGAATTGGGCAATCTCCCTTTTCATGCGTGTCCACCAGTAAGATTGCTTGAGATCTTGGTACATCTTGGAACTGCCAGGATGAATGGAAAGGAGAGAATCATGCGCTTCTTCCATTATGAGCTTCCTGAGATCACCTTTGGGAACAACGAGTCTGTCCTCGAAGAACAAGGTATCTCTCTCATCAACACGAAAGCACTTGTATTTAGGAGTGCCCTTTGTAATACCATGTTTCACCTTCTTCACCATGGTATCCCTGAGTTGGGCCTCACGGACCTGATCTTCCAAGGTAGGAGCAATTTGAAGATTTGCGAGAAAACCCTGCGGAACAACTTGGAGGTTGAGTTTCCTGAATGCTTCACAAAGCTCAGGCTGGAACGGCTTTATAAGAAGGCTGTTGCAATATGCCTTTCTGCTCAAAGCATCTGCAATCACATTCGCCTTGCCAGGAGTGTATTCAATGCTGGGATCATACTCTTGGATCATTTCAACCCAACGAGTCTGGCGGAGGTTCAGATGCGGCTGTGTGAAGATGTACTTCAAGCTCTTGTAATCAGTGAAGATGTCGACCTTTCTACCCAACAACAGATGTCTCCACGTAATCAAAGCATGTACTACAGCTGCTAGCTCGAGATCATGTGTGGGATAGTTCTTCTCACTTGGCTTGAGCTGACGAGAAGTATATGCCACAATTCTCTTATCTTGCATAAGCACACCACCAAGTCCTTGAAGAGAAGCATCACAGAATACTTCATAGGGCTTGGACTCATCTGGAGGAGTCAAAACTGGAGCAGAGACGAGCTTTTCTTTGAGAGTTTTGAATGCCACTTCACACTCTGGAGACCAAAAGTATTTGACATTCTTCTGAAGCAAGTTGGAAAGAGGCTTGGCAATCTTGGAGAAGTTCTCAACGAACATTCTGCAATAGCTGGCAAGACCGAGAAAACTGCGGAGTTGCTTGACAATCTGAGGAGCTTCCCAGTTGACAATTGCTTTGACTTTCTCGGGATTAACCGCAATACCGTCAGCTGAGATGATATGGCCCAGGTACAAAACCTTATCGAGCCAAAACTCGCACTTTGAGAACTTGGCATAGAACTTATGCTCACGGAGTCGATCAAGAACCAGATGTAAGTGCTTTTTGTGATCTTCTTCATCTTGGAAAACACCAGAATATCATCCAGATACACAAGCACGAACTCGCCAGTATAGGGGTTGAAGATGTAATGCATCATCCTCGAAAAGGTAGGAGGAGCATTGGCGAGACCGAAGGACATGATGGTATACTCGTATGAACCGTAGCTCGTTCTGAAGGCCGTCTTGGGAATGTCTTCCTCGCGAATGCGAATTTGATGATAGCCCATTCGGAGATCGAGCTTAGAGAACACTTTAGCTCCTTTGAGCTGCTCGAAGAGTTCGTTGATGTTGGGGAGCGGATACTTTTTCTTTATTGTCTTCTTGTTCAATGGCCGGTAATCAACGCAGAGATGCTCCGTGCCATCTTTCTTCTTGACAAATAAGACACCACAGCCCCAAGGAGACGTACTAGGCCTGATGAGACCCATACTCTCCTGTTTATCAAGCTGCTTCTTCAATTCCTTCAATTCATCCGGAGAGAGCTTGTACGGACACCGGCATGCTGGCTCAGTACCCGGCTCGAGTTCAATAACGAATTCCACCTGACGGTGTGGAGGCATGCCTGGAAGTTCTTCAGGAAAGACGTCTTGATATTCGTTCACCACCGGAATTTGAGATATGGCATTAATTTCGCCCTTATCATTGAAAGAGAAAAGCCTAATAGTGTTATCCCTGGAGGCAAAGATAATCACATCTTCATCGGGATGAGTCATCTTGACTTCCTTTTGTGCACAATCAATGTGAGCATCATGTTGGAAAAAGCCAATCCATTCCGAGGATGAGGTCAATGTCGGAATTACCAAGAACCACCGGTTTAGCCAGAAAGTGATAATCTCCCATGCGAATAGAAACATCCGGAGCAAATATCTTTGAATGCAATAGTTTGCCTGGAGAAACAACTGACAATTCCCTTGGCAAACTTCTGGTGACAATGTTGTGCTTGGATGCAAATGGATATGACATGAAAGAGCATGTAGCACCTGAATCAAATAACACTTTAGCAGGAAAAGAGTTAACTGGAAGGTTACCCAAAATGACATCAGAAGAATTCTCCGCTTGTGCTGCATTCATCAGATTCACCCTTGCAGACTTTGGATTATGCTTGACAATAGCTGAACTCACAAGTGGAGGAGGTGGAAGACGCTTCGGGTTCGGACATCTGTTGGCATAGTGACCTTTCTGAGTGCATTTGTTGCAAGTCACTTCTGAGAGAGGACGGAAATGAGAGCCACTTGACTTGGAGCCTTGAGACTGAAACTGGTTCCTCGACTGGTTGCTCGGGTTGGGTGGGTGGGAGAAACCACGTCCACTAGAGTTCTTGTTGCTGTTGGAGTTGTTGTATGGAGCTCGAATCACTGGAGGAGGAGGAAGCCAGAATTTCTGTTGTTTCGCAGCCAACTGAGACGATGAGGAAGAGTGAACGGCATCTCGAATTCTCTTTTTAGAAGCCTCCATCTTAAGCTGAGCTGATTCTTGTTTCACAGCCATGTTATAGAATTTATCGAATTCATCGGGCTCGAACAAGGTGAGAGCAAGTTGAAGTTCATCTTTGAGACCTCCACGGAACTGGTAGATTATGCTCTTGGCATCAGGAATGTCTTGCTTAGCATAGCGGGCGAGGTTATGGAACTTGACATTATACTGATAGACTGTCATAGAGCCCTGCTTCAGGTTGCGGAATTGCTCACGCATACCCTCGATGACACTTGTTGGAATGTGGTGAGAGCGAAAGTCCTTGCAGAAATCCTCCCAAGAGATCACACGACCTGGCCTGGAGTCTTTGTACTGCTGCCACCAGTCAGTTGCTTGGTCTTTGAGTTGGAAGGCTGCAAACTTCACATAATCCTCTTCCTTCACGTTACTGCACTCAAAATGCTTCTTTATGTCGGTTAACCAATCTTCAGCATCAAGAGGGTCGACACAGTAACTGAAAGCTTTTCGATTATTGGCCAAGAACTGGTTGAGAGTAGCATGGTGCTGCTGGTTGAAGAAGTTGCCTTGATTCCCTGGAACACCCTGATTAGCTTGATTAGGTTACATCTGCTGCATCATCTGCATCAACATCTGAGTGTTCTGAGTTGTAGTCTGCATAATCGCTCTCCAAGCCTCAGACGGAGGAGGAGGGGAAGGAGGACGATCTGGGACCTCTTCACCCTCTGGCTTAGCGTTGGGAACCCTTTTCGGAGCCATCCTGAAAGAGATGACCACGAATCAGCAATTGGTTGACAGAAGGTATAAGCTGAATCAATGGAATGAATTGCAACAAGTCTTCACAATAATCATTCGAACAATAGGAACGAATGAAATCATTCGAACAAGAGGAACGAATGAAATCATTCGAACAAGAGGAACGAATGAAATTCTCAGTTAAATGATAACATCAATCTTCACGAGAAGCCACATAGGGACAAAAGGTAAAATAAGAAAAACAACAAGGTACAGACGGGAACAAACACAAGATAGGAGCTTCGTTCTAACATCTTTGTGCTGAAAGCATATGAACGCGTTACGAAAGGGTTTTGCAATCCCAGGATCAGCATAGCCAAGGACCCTTTAAGATGCAACTCCCGATCGGAACATCGGTCATAATACCACTTCACTCAATGTAGAACCCCGAACTCGCTAACCTGCATTCGTTGGAAGAATGCCTACGATCTACTGGATAAACCCACCTATTAATTTCCGAAAGGTTCCAGCTATGCAATCAGGTGTTGGGGATACATGGGAAGCACCGCGCAATCAACTCTAAACCTACATCCAGGTGTATCCATCCTTCAACACATAACCAGTCTTTCTCGGAAACTGTTTACCTCGGACCTTCGAAAAGCATCCACTATAACAAGCTATGGCAATACTCCCAAACTACCTCCCCAGTACTGGGTGATGTCGGGGTTATCTTGCCACTGGCCGTATAGGAGAGATTTTCGATGTCGGCCGTCTTAAGTATTTAGTACTACCGCGATATGCTTGTGACGACAATACCCCGAAGCTCAACTCCCCGGGACACTGCCACAACCCCTAATGTCAGGAGGCATCGAAAACAATATTCTCGTCACAAGAACATCGAAACAATCCCAGAATACTCGCGAGATTCCTAAAAAAAATTGGTGCAATTTTTGAAGATAGAAGAGACAAGAGTAGTCGTCAGGAGTCCTCACCAGAGAGAAAGGGGATGAGAAGCAAAGAAAACCTACTCTCCGATATAATATATAGAACTCAAAATATTTTTAGTGTGTGCCTAGACTCGACCGTCAACGATTCGATCAATCATTGGGGCTCCTAGGTCGGAGAAGGCTCTGAATACCAACTTTTAATGCCCAGGATGGAACTATACCTCCTACGTGTCGAGGCACGACTTAAAGGCATAAGTCCATCCTAGAATGATCTCAAGTTTGGTAATCTTTGCACATCTCATGTAAAAGAGGGGAATTGTAAACATAAAATAGTTGGCTTACACTCGCCATGTCACACAAATACAATACAAGTCTCAAACATCATACATTAAGAATATCACAACCCTCTAAGGGCAAAATCCAAAAGGCAAGATACCAAACATAAATTAAATCCACAGGTCGGATCGAATCCTAGTAGAAGTCACCACTACTGATCATCCGGATAACGAACATAGTATCGACTACGCTCCTCGTCGTACTCCCAGTCTAGCTCGGCGCCATCACCTGGATAGCTCACAGTTGGACCTGCATCTGGTGTGGTGAAGTAACTATGAGCCACAGAGGACTCAGCAATCCCGTTCCCGGGTAACAAGACTATTTAAGCCTTGGGAGAGGATAAGGCTGAAGAAAAGAATAAGTGTCTGCAGCAGCAACTAGCAACTAGCTTACGTGAGAGTGTGCGAGAAGAGAAAGCCTCGGTCGAGAGATGATCACGAAGTGATCCTAGCTAAAGCTCAACAAACATAACCCCACCGTGTTGAACTCCCGAATCCCTATTCAGAAATTGACAGTCACGGTACGCACGCTGGTAGTGTATTGAAACATTGTGTCAAGTTACCTACAACCGGATATTAACAAGCTCCCATCTGCCACATAACCGCGGGCACGGCTTTCGAAAGTTCATAACCCTGGAGGGGTGGTCCAACTTGACCCATTACAAGCCCACGATCCGCGGAGTCGCAACTCCAAAGTGGGAAGACCCGAGTATTCTCGGAATCCCGTGCTCAAGATACTCCGAACTAAGGTAAGGCTAATCCAGCAAATCCTCCCGGCGTGCCGACACCCTGATAGTAGCCGCGCGTATCTCGTCTCAGGCCACGTCCGGATGGGCGATCCCACAGGTTTTTACCAGACCTTGAGTTCCCTCGAGGTGGCCCCGCGTAACCACCAGTTTGCACCAACACTCATGTGGAGCACTGGCCCGGGTTGTTGAATTAAGAAAAAGGGTTTATAACTCCCTATGCAAGTTTAATTAGTTATTAGGCAAAAAGTACCAATGTTGGGACTTGCTGGAAAAGACTTAGCACTTAGCGGTTTATCGAGGGGGTCCCATACACCCCAACCGTGTTAGGAACGCATAATCAAGGAACATAACACCGGTTTAAACGGTTCCTAACGGCATGAGTGGAACAAATCACCAAGCAAAATGCTTAGCCTTCCACCCTTGCCAATATATAGATGATTTCTTTTTAAGCATTTATATAGTGTGATATAGCCCAACAAACTTCAATATGAAGCAAGCATCTTCGATCTTCACCTGCAACTAGCAATGCTATAAGAAGGGCTGAGCGAAGCGTACTTAGCCAAGCAACGGTTTGCATAGGTAGGGTGGTTAAACATGGTAATGGTTACAAGTAGGAGGCTGACAGGAAAAACATGGGCATCGAGGCAAAACTATAGAGCGGAACTACTAGCAATAGGCAAAGATAGTAATGTTATCGAGGTTCGGTCATCTTGCCTGAAGTGTAGTCGTTCGGATCGTAAGAAGGGTCCTCGTGCTCAACCTCGTTGGTAACCTCGTGCTCGTACTCGTACTCGGCCTCAGCTCCCGGCTCTAAACAATACAATCACACAAGGCACGAATCAACAAGATGCAATGCGCACTCAAAAATGATGGATGCATGATGGATGCACTAAGGATGCACACGGAGCACGGAAAATAGCACTCAAGCAAAACACCTCAAAACATGATAACAATAGGATATTATGAATCTACACGGAAAATCAATCAAGTTTCATATAAGACTCGCTGAAATCGGAGCTACGGGCTAAAAGTTATGCCCGAAACAAGAAATGAGCGAAAGCTGAAAATTACAGCAACATAGCAACTTCGGAGCACTAGAAAAATAAGCTACAGCAATCAAACAACATGGCAAAAAGCATGAACATAAACTAGACATATTCTACAACAAATAATTCCAAAGGTGCACCCCCAAAGGAGCCACGGATCAACAGCAATAAGCTTGGACATATTGAACTTGACAATAAAATTATGACAGCAGAATTTTATTGAAACTTTGGAGCAAAAGTTAAACATGCTACAGCCACTTAAATAGGCATGTGAGAACATGAACGGAAAGCCAACAATATATACTACAAGGAACAATCAAGATCCACCCCAAAACTAACATGGTTTGTCCTAGAGCAGCAAGCAAACATGGCATCGGAACGTTACAGATTTCAGACTTAGTGAAAAATCCACTAAGTGTTGAAACAGCAGTTTCACCATGGCATCTAAAAGAGCAAGTTTAAGTCACCTCGAAACTAAACATGGCAAGTGGTAAACACCACTACAAAGTACACATGAAGGTGATTCTGAAACATACGAGCATGCATCATGGAGATAAACACAACGATAGCAACGAGCTCATCAAGATGGCATTTCATAACAAGTGAAACAACATCATAGCCACATGGCACTTTGCAAAGAAGATATACATGGCAAGAATAAATCTATCGTGCAACCTAACACAAGCAACAGGTAGAGCATGGCAAGACAAACACGTGGACATGTCATTTGCATCATTCGGATAAACGAGCTAAAAGATATCACTATGCAAAGATGGCATAAAAACATCACATAGCAGCAGTTTTTATCATGATGCACTATTGCAACAGAAAAACAAGCACCTAGATGATCTCTAACATGCATGACACAAAAAGATAAAACGTAGTGCTAATCACCACGAACGTCTGGACATGCTATTTGCGCGAAACGGATATCCACACAAAAAGTTAGAGCAGTTGCAAGATAGCATCAGAGATCACAAAAACTGGACTTAGGGGTTGAATCAACCTCAAGGTCTCAGATCTGAGAAGTCAATGGGCCCGGGGCGTGGATCCGGCCCGGCGGAGGCGGCGGTGCTGGCGCTGGAAGGAATCGGCCCGGCCCGACTGGAGGCGCGGCTGGGGTGGGCCTTCGGGCGGCTCGGAGGGAAGGCCGGCCCGGCGCGGTAGCTGGCGGGGCGGCGGCTGGCTCCTGGGCCGAAGACCCGCGGTGGAGGCCCGGGAGGAGGGACGAGGCCCGGTGGCTGCCTGGCCTCGCGGCTGGAGCGCTGCGGCGTCCTGGCGAGGCGCGGGGTTAGGCTGGCCCAGGACGGAGCGACGGCCCACCGAAGGAGGGAAGGAGCCCGCGGGGTCGGAGGAAAACCGGCTCGGGAGGAGGCGGGAGGCCGGCCTGGTGGAGCTCCGGCCCACCGCGACGGATCTGGCGACGGCCCGGGACGCTGGCTCGGGGCCCGGTCGGATCGGCGCTCGGCCCAGGCGGCTCGGGAGGAGGGAGGCGGCGCTGTGGCCTGGGCCCTGGCGCGGCCTGGGTCGGAGCAGAGGGAGGTTGCAGCGAGGGGGAGGCCCGGGTCGGGCGCCTGGATCTGGATTGGCGCCCCGATCCGACCCGCGACGGAAAAAGAAGAGGCGGCGGCGGCTTATCCACTGTTGCCTGGCGGCTTCGAGCTGTGGGAAGGTCGGGCGGCGCCCCGGCCGGCCGGATCTGGCGCGGGGTGGGCGGCCCGGCGATGGGGAGAGGCCGGATCGGCGATTTTTGCTGCGGTGGGGGCTCCAGAGGTGATGGAGGGAGGTGGTGGAGGTGTTCTCCGGTGAGGTAGGAACTCCGGCGAGATTCCGGCGAAACTCCGGCGAGATTCTCCGGTGAGGTGGTGGCTGGAGGAAGGGGATGAAGTGGGGGCTAGGGTTTCCTTCTTTTGGGGCACAAAATGTGGGAGGAGTGGACAAATATATAGGCACAAGGAGTTAGGGTTGCCCAAATGGAGTGCGGTTTTCGGCCACTGGATCAGATTTGGATGGCCTAGATGATAGAAGTGGTTAGGAGTGGTTAGTGGGCTGTTGGAAGGGATGTCTTGGGCCACAAAGTGGAGGCACTTTGAGCCCACACGAATAACTGTTGGGATAGCAAACGGACTCGAAACGCGACGAGATTTGACAGGCGGGTTTCACACACCAAAGCAACAACACACGACAAGTCTCGCGCCACACCGGTAACGTTACACGGCCAAACAACAAAGTAAGTCTACCGGACGCCACGGACACGTGAGGGAGCTCCGGAACGCGAAACGGACAACGGGAAGGAACACGCGGAACCGGATGCAACCGACAACACAAATGCAATGCGATGCACATGTCTACATGATATGAATGAATGCCACACACGCACACAACAAAACGACGAAAACCCAAAAGACAAAGAACCCGAAATGGAATAGATGAAGCCGGAGATATATTATATGCCCAAAAGGGAAAGTATTACATCCGGGGCATTACAACTTGATAGCTTTCTTTGCTTCAAACTTGATATCCAACGAAAGGAGTTCAATCGCCCATTTAGCCACTCGACCGGTTGCATCCTGATTGTTCAGAATTTCAGATCACGGAGCATCGCTGACGACTGAAATTGAATGATCTGAGAAGTAGTGTGCAACCTCCTTGGCGGTCAAGCAGATCCCGTACACAAGTTTCTGATAATGCGGATATCTCTGCTTGGAGGGAGTCTAGACTTCGGAAATGTAATAGACTGTGCGTTGGACTTTGTAGGCTTTGCCTTCTTCTTCCCGCTCGACCGTGAGTACAGTGCTGACAACTTGTCCAGTGGCTGCGATGTACAATAATAGAGGCTCTTTGCTGACTAGGGCAGCAAGCACCAGCTGGGTGGAAAGCAGGGCTTTGAGTTCCTCAAACGCTGCTTCAGCCTCAGAATTCCACTCGAACTTTTCAGACTTCTTCATCAGTGAGTAGAGAGGCAATGCCTTCTCACCCCGACGAGAGATGAATCGACTCAATGTGGCCAAACAACCAGTAAGCTTCTGAACGTCGTGTATATGCACAGGGTATTTCATTCGGAGGATAGCGCTGACTTTTTCTGGGTTAGCGTCGATTCCCCGTTCGGAAATGAGGAAACCGAGTAACTTGCCGCCCGGGACTCCTAATGTGCACTTTGACGGGTTGACCTTGATTTCATAACTTCTTAGGTTTGCGAATGTTTCAATGAGGTCAGTCAGTAGGTCAAAACCTTTACGTGACTTGACCACGATGTCATCCATGTACGCTTCCACGTTCCGACTGATTTGCTTCAGCGGACAATTTTGGATCATGCGCATGAAAGTCGTGCCGGCATTCTTGAGACCAAAAGGCATTGTAACATAACAAAAACACCCGAATGGGGTGATGAAGGCTGTCTTTATTTCATCGGGCCCAAACAGTCGGATCTGATGGTACCCGGAATATGCATGCAGAAAATACAAATGCACACACCCCGCAGTCGAGTCGACGATTTGATCGATGCGAGGGAGGGGGAAATGATCTTTCAGGCTGGCCCGATTGATATGTTTTAAGTCGATGCACATGCGGAGCGACTTGTCCTTCTTGGGGACCATAACTACATTGGCGAGCCACTCAGAGTGGTAAATCTCGCGGATGAACTCAGCTGCCAGAAGCCGACCCACCTCCTCGCCAATTGCTTTCCTCTTCTTCGCGGCAGACCGCCGGAGATGTTCCTTCACATGTTTCACTTTCGGGTCGACCCACAAACGGTGCTCAGCCAGTCCCCTGGTTACACCTGGCATGTCGGATGGTTTCCATGCGAAGATGTCCCAGTTCTCACGGAGGAACTGGATGAGCAATCCTTCCAATTTGCTGTCGAGCGTGGTTGAGATATGAGTCAGAGCGGCATTGGGGTCGGTAGGATGAATATGCACAAGCTTTGTCTCTCCCGCCGACTGGAATGCTGACTCGGAAGCAGGCTTCTTAGCACACAACAAATCACTCGGATCCACATTCTTCTAGTATTCTTCCATCTCTACTGATTCCATCTGCTCGTCAGCAATTTTTGAGCCTTTCTGGAAGCATTCTTCTCCTTTCTGCCGATCTCCTATGACAGTGATCACGCCCTTGGGTCCTGGCATCTTCAATTTGAGGTATACATAGCACAGTCGAGCCACGAAACGGGCATAGGCGAGCCTGCCCAAAATTGCATGGTAAGCACTGTGGAAGTCCACCACCTCGAACGTCAACTTCTCTTTGCGGTAGTGAGTTGAGTCACCAAAAACCACATCGAGGGTGATCTGACCAAGTGAGTCTGCCGTCTTTTCGGGGATGACCCCGTGAAATCTCATGTTGCTCTCACTCAGCTTGGACATCGGAATGCCCATCCCCTAGAGGGTTTCAGCGTACGGGATATTCAGACCACTGCCGCCATCCATCAGGACTTTGGTCAACCACATACCGTCGACAACCGGGTCGACCACAACGCTTGCCGCCCGGGGGTAGCAATGTGCGCGGGGTGGTCTAACTTGTCGAATGTAATGGGAGTCTTAGACCACTTTATGTACGTCGTTGTTGCCAGAGCAACCATGTTGACTTCTCTGTTGAAAACTTTTAGTCGACTCTTGCTTTCAACATCAGCAAAAATCATCAAGGTGGAGTTGATCTGGGGGTAACCTCCATCCCCTTCTTTGTCTTCGATCTCCTCAGATTCTTTCTCTGTCCTAGTGGGTTGGTCCTTCTGGATGTTCTGAATCAGGAGTCGACATTGTCGAGTGGTATGTTTGGGGTAAACAAAATTCCCCTTCTTCATCCTTCTTCGTGAGAATAGGACACGGTAAATCAAGCACGTCATTCCTTGCTTGGTATTTCACTTTCTTGGGGCTCCAAGGGCCTTTAGGATTCCCTTTACCTTTCCCCTAGGTAACAACTGCAACCTCTCCTGGAATTGTAGGCTCTGCTTTACGCTTCGACTTCCGATTGGAATTCTGATCATCTTGGCCGACTGATTTCTTGCCACTACAGAGTCGATCTGCTTCTTCTCTGTTAGCATACTGACTCGCTATCTCCATCATCCGAGTCAAAGACATATCTCCTATCCGACCGAACTTCAGGTTGAGCTCTCTGTACCATACGCCCTCTTGGAAGGCGTAGACTGCTTCATGCTCGGACACGTTCTCCATCGTATGATGCAAAGTGTTCCACCTCTGGATGTAATCCCTCAAGGTCTCATTCGGTTTCTGAAACACAATACTATAACTCTACCAGTCCGCCGGCTGCTTGCACGTGCCCTCGAAAGTCCTGACAAACACTCGGGCCAACTCTTCCCAGCTAAAAATGCTCCCAAGGGCCAACTGATTTAGCCAAGCTCTGGCCGAGCCCCCCAACATCAGGGGGAGGTGCTTCATAGCCACATCATCATTGCCATCACCAATCTACACAACCACTCGATAATCTTCTAGCCAAGTATCTGGCTTGGACTCGCTGGTGAACTTGCTCACTTCCGCTGCCAATCTGAAGTTGGGGGGAATCTCAGCGGCCCTGATGGCATTGCTGAAGCACTCGGGCCTAGAGACAGACGCTCTGCTGCCACTCGGACGGTCTTTGCCTTGTCCTTCTCTGTACGCTCGGTTCCTGTCGACCAGGCCTTGCACAAGAATCGATCTTGCATCAAAGACGGGTCTTCGGGAATCCATGGGGATCCTTCGCTCGTCGTCACACAGACGCCTGCCGTCATGTCACCGAGGCGAGTACGATCCGCTTCCCGAAGGAGGTGTAGGCACTCGGCGGCGATCATTGTGGCCGAGTCGACGGTCATACTGATCATCGTTCCAACCCAGGTGTTACTCTTCGCGAGGCCCACGACCCTCACGCCGCGGAGGCGATCTTGGACTATGGGCCGACCAGACGGTGTCCGCCGCCATCGATCTGCTGTGAATCCTATTGCGCGATTGGGAAATGGCTGCATTCTTCTATCCGGTTGTTCGAAGCAGCGCCCGAATCTGCTGCAAACCTCTCCCAGCCTCCGACTGAGACGGCTGGATCGAATCTGCGATGTGGGCCGCAGCTGCGAGTTTTTGAATCATCGTTCGGAATACCTGGGGTTCGCGCGGGGACAGCTGCCGTGGCCATCGATTGGATTCAGGAATCAATCGACGGGCTCGATCGTCGAGCGAACGCTGAAGGTTTTCCAGCCGCGCACGCTCGGCCACGGTGGCAAGTCACGTGGCTTCTAGAGCTCGGGCTTCTGGAGTTTCTCCCAAGATGGGGGTGTTGTAATGCCCAGGATGGGACTATATCTCCTACGTGTCGAGGCATGACTTAAAGATATAAGCCCATTCTGGAATGATCGCAAGTTTGGTACCTTTGCACATCTCATGTAAAAATAGGGATGGAGAACTGAAAAGATAGTTGGCTTACACTCGCCACATCACACAAATACATTACATATTCAATCATCATTCAAATGAACATCACAACCCATCTAAGGGTAAAGATCCAAATGACAAGATACCAAACATAACATTAAACCACAGGTCTAGATCGAATCCTAGTAGAAGCTCTACTGATCAACCGGATAGTTCACATAGTAACGGCTACGCTCCTCGTCGTACTCCCAGTCTAGCTCAGTGCCATCGCCTGTGTAGCTCACCATCGTACATGCATCTGGTGAGTTGAAGTAACTGTTAGCCACAGAGGACTCAACAATCCCGTTCCCGGGTAACACGACTATCCCAGCCTTGGGTGTGGAACAAGGCTGAAGAAAGAATAAGAGTCTGCAGCAGCACCAGCCTAGCTTACGTAAAAGAGAGCGAGAAGAGAAGGTGCCTCGGTCGAGAGATGATCACGAAGTGATCCTAACTAAAACAAGTCAAACATAACCCCACCGTGTTCACTCCCCGAATCCCTTTCGAAAAATGACCGTCACGGTACTCACGCTGGTAGTGTATTCGAACATGGTGTCAAGTTTTCTACAACCGGATATTAACAAGCTCCCATCTGCCACATAACCGCGGGCACAGCTTTCGAAAGTTCATAACCCTGCAGGGGTGTTCCAACTTGGCCCATGACAAGCCCACGATCCGCGGAGTCGCAACTCCAAGGTGGGAAGGCCCGAGTATCCTCGGAATCCCGTGCTCAAGATACTCCGACTAAGGTAAGGCTAATCCAGCAAATCCTCCCGGCGTGCCGACACCCTGACAGTAGCCGCGCATATCTAGTCTTAGGCCACGACCGGATGAGACATCCTACAGGTGTATGCCAGATACCTCGGGTTTCCCCAAGGCGGCCCCACAGTCTGCTCAGTTCGGACCAACACTCATGAGGAGCACTGGCCCGGGGGTTGTTGATTAAAATAAAAAGGGATAGCTAGTCCCTATGCACGTTTTTAGTTATTAGGCGAATAGTACCAATGTTGGGACTTGCTGGAAAAGACTTAGCACTTGGCGGTTTATCGAGGGGGTCCCATAACCCCAACCGTGTGAGGAACGCATAATCATGGAACATAACACCGGTTTATACGGTTCCTAAGGCGGCATGAGTGGAACAAAACACCAACCAAAAGGCTTAGCCTTCCACCCATTACCAATATATAGATGATTTCATTTAATAATTAATATAGTGTGATATCCCAACAAGCTTCAACAAGAAGCGAGAATCTTCAATCTTCACCTGCAACTAGCAATGCTATAAGAGGGGCTGAGCGAAGCGTACTTATAGCCAATCAATGGTTTGCATAGGTAGGGTGGTTAAACAGGTTCATGGTTACAATAGGAGGCTGACAGGAAAAACATGGGCATCGAGGCAAAACTATAGATCGAGACTTCTAGCAATAGGCAAAGATAGTAATGTTATCGGGGTTCGGTCATCTTGCCTGAAGAGTTCTTGATGGGATCGTAAGAGGGGTCCTCGTTCACAACCTCGGTAGTAACCTCGTGCTCGTACTCGTACTCGGTCTCAGCTTCCGGCTCTACTCAAACACAAGAACATAAGGCAACAAATCAAACAAGATGCAATGCGCGGAAAAATTACTAGATGCATGGCTGATGCACTATGGAAGCAAAACAGATGCACTATGGAAGCACAGAAAGTCTACTTAGGAAGCACAGTGTTACAGCACAACAATATGCATCAAGCAAAATGCTTCAAAACATGATAACAATAGGATAATATGAATCTACATGCAAAAAAACACAAGTTACATATAGGACTTCCTCAAAACGGAGCAACGGGCTAAAAGTTACACCCGAAACAATAAACATGCACAAGCTGAAAATTACAGCCACATAGCAACTTCGGAGCAATAGATAAATAAGCTACAGCAGTCAAACATCATGGCAATAAGCATGGACATAAACTAGACATATCCTACAGCAAACAAGTCCATTGGAGCATCCCCAAAGGAGCCATGGATCAATAGCAACAAGCTATGACATATTGAACTTGACAACAAAAACCTGACAGCAGTAATTTGTTGCAACTTGGGAGCAAAAGTTAAATATGCTACATCCACCCAAATAAGAATGTGAGAGCATGAATGGATAGCCAACAACTTATACAACAAGGAATCATCAAGAGTCACCCCAATACTATCATGGATTGGCCTAGAACAACAAGCAAACATGGCATCTAAAAATTACAGATTCCAGACTTAGTGAAATTTCACTAAGTGTTAAAACAGTAGTAACATCATGGCATCTTTGAGAGCAAGTTTCAGTCACCTCAAAGCAAAGCATGGCAAGTGGTAAGCACCACAGCAAAGTACACATGATGGGGAGTCCAAAACATATAAGCATGCATCAAGGGGACAAACACAATGATAGCAACGAGTTCCTCTACGAGGCATCTCGTAACAAGTTTAACGACATAATAGCCACATAGCACTTTGCAAAGGAGATAAACATGGCAAGATGAAAACTATCATGCAAGCTAAAGCAATCAACATGTAGAGCATCTCAAGACGAACACGTGGACATATCATTTGCATCATTTGGATAAACATGCACCAAGTTATCACATTGCAAAGATGGCATGAAAACAACTACAAACAGCAGTTTAAAACAAGTAGCACTCTTCTCATGAAGATTAAGACATCTAGAAGACCTCAAACATGCATGGCACAATGGAATAAAACGTAGTACATGTCTCCACGATCATTTTGACATATCATTCACTCAAATCGGACCACCACACAAAAAGTTATCCACGTTTTAAAACAGCATCAGACAACAAAATATCAGGACTTAGCAGTTTTCGGAGACTACCTCAGGGGTCAGATCTGAAAAAAAAAAACAACGCGGGCTGGGAGGCGGATCGGGCCGGGATCCGGCCCAGTGGTGCGGATCGGGCGGCAGCGGGCGCTACCGGGCCGGCGGCGCGGCCCAACTGCCGCTAGGGTTCGGCCCAGCGGGGCGATGCGGCCAGATCGGGATCGGGGTCGGGCGCGATCCCTGGTGCCCTTCGACGCAGCGGCCGGCGGCGGCGCCTTCGGCTCGGGGCGTCGGCAGCTTGGCCCGGCGAGGGAGCGGCGAAGGCTGGGCCGGCGGGGGCCTGGCCCGGCGAGGGAGCGGCGGAGGCGGGGCCGGCGGGGGCCGGGAGGCGGCGACTCGTGCGGCGGTGAGGGAAGGCCGCGGTGGTGGTGGCGGCTCCGGTGAGGGCGCCAGGGAGGAGGCGGCCGACGGCGGAGGTTGGCCCGGCGGCGGCGGCGCCCTGCGGGGCCGGCGGCGGGTAGGCTGTGGCCCGGCGGCGAGCTCGCCTGAGGCCGGCGATGGCGCGGATTCCGGCGAGGATTCCAGCGGCTGGAGGAAGAAGATGGTTGGAGGAAGGGGATGATGGACTAGGGTTTATGGGCAAAAATTGGGGAAGATGGACAAATATATAGGCTCAAGGAGCTAGGGTTGTCCAAATGAGGTGTGGTTTTCGGCCACGCGATCAGAATTGGATGGCCTAGATGAAGGGAGGGGTTTGGGTTGGTTTGGTGGGCTGTTGGAGGGGTGTCTTGGGCCTCAAAGAGGGGGTACTTTGAGCCCACCAGAATAACTGTTGGGGTAGCAAACGAACTCCAAACGCGACGAGATTTGACAGGCGGGTTACACACACCAAAACAACAACACACGACAAGTTTCACGCCAAACCGGAAACGTTACACGGCCAAACACCAAAGTAGGCCACGGACACGTGAGAGAGCTCCGGAACTCGAAACGGACAATGGAAAGGAACGAGTGGGACCGGATGCAAATGACAACACAAATGCGATGCAATGCTCATGACTACATGATATGAATGAATGCCACACACGCACACAACAAAACGACGAAAACCCGAAAGACGAAGAACCCGGAAAGGAATTGATGGAGCCAAAGATATCATATATTGCCCAAAAGGGAAAGTATTACATCCGGGGCATTACAACTCTCCTCTACTACAAAAAGATCTCGTCCCGAGATCTAGGACTGGAAAAGTGAAGGGTACTCGGAACGAAGATGATCTTCTCGTTCCCACGTAGCTTCTCGGTCGGTATGGTGTGACCACTTGACTTTCAAGAATTTGATGGACTTGTTGCGGGTCTTGCGCTCGGTTTCTTCGAGAATAGCAACGGGATGCTCTTTGTAAGACAAGTCTTGTTGAAGATCAATCTCTTCAAACGGAATCATGCGTTCAGGAGTCTTGAAGCACTTGCGGAGTTGAGAAACATGGAACACATCATGAACATTGGCGAAGTTGGAAGGGAGCTCAAGTTGATAGGCTAGATCGCCTCTTTTGCCAAGGATCTTGAAAGGCCCGACGTATCTAGGAGCAAGCTTTCCTTTGATACCGAATCTTTGGGTTCCTTTCATCGGAGAAACACGGAGATAGACATGATCCCCAATGTTGAAAGCCAAATCACGATGCTTGCCGTCATAGTAGCTCTTCTGACGCGACTGAGCGGCCTTGAGATTCTCACGTATGACTTTGCACATCTCTTCGGCTTCTGAGATCAAGTCATTGCCAAGAAGTTGACGTTCACCCGTCTCGGACCAGTTGAGAGGGGTACGACACTTTCCGCCATAGAGGATTTCAAACGAAGCTTTGCCGGCACTTGCTTGGAAGCTGTTGTTGTAAGATAACTCGGCAAATGGAAGGCAGTCTTCCCATTTCGTGCCAAAAGATATGACACAGGCTCTGAGCATGTCTTCTAGAATCTGATTCACTCTCTCGACTTGACCACTAGTCTGAGGGTGAAAAGCAGTGCTGAACCTGATCTTAGTGCCCATGGCAGACTGAAAGGAGTCCCAGAACTTAGAAGTGAACAAACTTCCATGGTCTGAGGAGATAACTTGAGGGATGCCATGTAAAGACACAATTCTGGAAGTGTACAACTCTGCCAATTGAGCTGCATTGATTGATTCTTTGACTGGAAGGAAGTGAGCGACTTTGGTAAGCTTGTCAATCACCACAAAGATAGAATCATTCCCTCTCTTGGACTTAGGAAAGCCAGTGACGAAATCCATTTCAATGTGGTCGAATTTCCACTCGGGAATAGGAAGAGGTTGGAGAAGACCGGCTGGACGTTGATGCTCTGCCTTCACTCTTCTGCAGACATCACATTCGTTCACGAATTGGGCAATCTCCCTTTTCATGCGTGTCCACCAGTAAGATTGCTTGAGGTCCTGGTAAATCTTGGAACTGCCAGGATGAATAGAAAGGAGGGAATCATGTGCTTCTTCCATTATGAGCTTCCTGAGATCACCTTTGGGAACCACGAGTCTGTCCTCAAAGAACAAGGTATCTCTCTCATCAACGCGATAGCACTTGTATTTTGGAGTACCCTTTGCAATACCATGTTTCACTTTCTGCACCATAGCATCACTGAGTTGGGCCTCACGGATCTGATCTTCCAAGGTAGGAGCAACTTGAAGATTTGCAAGAAAACCTTGCGTAACTACTTGGAGGTTGAGCTTCCGGAATGCTTCACAAAGCTCAGGCTGGAACGGCTTGACAAGAAGGCTGTTGCAATATGCCTTTCTGCTCAAAGCATCTGCAATGACATTCGCCTTGCCAGGAGTGTATTCGATGCTTGGATCATACTCTTGGATCATTTCGACCCAACGAGTCTGGCGGAGGTTGAGATTCGGCTGTGTGAAGATGTACTTCAAGCTCTTGTGATCGGTGAAGATGTCGACTTTTCTGCCCAACAGAAGGTGTCTCCACGTAATCAAAGCTTGTACCACAGCTGCTAGTTCAAGATCATGTGTGGGGTAGTTCTTCTCACTTGGCTTCAGCTGACGAGAAGTGTATGCCACAATTCTCTTGTCCTGCATAAGCACACCACCAAGTCCATGAAGAGAAGCATCACAGAATACTTCGTAGGGCTTGGACTCATCTGGAGGAGTAAGAACTGGAGCAGAGACGAGCTTTTCTTTGAGAGTTTTGAATGCCACTTCACAATCTGGAGACCAGTAGTACTTGACATTCTTCTGCAGCAAGTTGGAAAGAGGCTTGGCAATCTTGGAGAAGTTCTCAACGAACCTTCTGCAATAGCTGGCAAGACCAAGAAAGCTTCGGAGTTGCTTGACGTTCTGAGGAGCTTCCCAGTTGACAACTGCTTCAACTTTCTCGGGGTTTACCGCAATACCGTCAGCAGAGATGATATGGCCCAGATACAAGACCTTATCGAGCCAAAATTCGCACTTGGAGAACTTGGCATAGAACTTATGTTCACGAAGTCTGTCGAGGACCAGATGGAGGTGCTTTTCGTGATCTTCTTCATTCTTGGAAAATACCAAAATGTCATCCAGATACACAAGCACAAACTCGCCGGTGTAGGGGTTGAAGATGTAGTGCATCATTCTGGAGAAGGTAGGTGGAGCATTGGCGAGACCAAAGGACATGACTGTATACTCATATGAGCCGTAGCTTGTTCTGAAGGCAGTCTTGGGGATATCTTCTTCTCGAATGCGAATCTGGTGATAGCCCATTCGGAGATTGAGCTTAGAAAACACTTTAGCTCCTTTGAGCTGCTCGAACAGTTTGTTGATGTTGGGGGGCGGATACTTGTTCTTTATTGTCTTCTTGTTCAATGGCTGGTAATCAACGCAGAGGCGCTCCGTGCCATCCTTCTTCTTGACAAATAAGACACCACAGCCCCAAGGAGACGTACTAGGCCTGATCAGACCCATACGCTCCTGTTCATCAAGCTGCTTCTTCAACTCCTTCAACTCTTTAGGAGAGAGCTTGTACGGACGCCGGCATGCTGGCTCAGTACCCGGCTCGAGTTCAATGACGAATTCCACTTGACGGTGTGGAGGCATGCCTGGAAGTTCTTCAGGAAAGACGTCTTCGTATTCGTTAACCACCGGAATTTGAGATATGGCATTCTTCTCGCCCTTGTCATTGAGAGAGAAAAGCCTGATTGTGTTATCCCTGGAGGTGAAGATAATCACATCATCATCGGAATGAGTAATCTTGACTTCCTTCTGTGCACAGTCAATTTGAGCATCATGCTGAGAAAGCCAGTCCATTCCGAGGATAAGATCAATGTCGGAATTGCCGAGAACCACCGGAGAGGCCAGAAATCGAGAATCACCCATGCGAATAGAAACATCCGGAGCATATAATCTTGAAGTCATGCATCTGCCCGGAGAAATAACTTGCAACATCTTTGGCAAAGGCACTGTGCCCACATTGTACTTGGATGCAAATGGGAATGACATGAAGGAATGTGAAGCACCTGAATCAAATAACCCTTTTGCAGCAAAAGAGTTCACTGGAAGGTTACCCAAAATCACATCAGAAGAATTCTCCGCTTGCGCTGCATTCATCAGATTCACCCTTGCTGCCTTTGGATCATGCTTGACAATAGCCGAACTGACAGGTGGAGGAGGTGGAAGGCGCTTCGGGTTGGGGCACTTGTTAGCATAGTGACCCTTCTGGCCACACTTGTTGCACACCACTTCTGAGAGAGGACGGAAATGAGAACCACTTGACTTGGAACCTTGAGACTGATGATTCGACTGGTTGCTTGGGTTGGGTGGGTGGGAGAAACCACGACCACCGGAGTTCTTATTGTTGTTGTAGGGAGCTCGGATCACTGGAGGAGGAGGAAGCCAAATTTTATGTTGCTTCGCGACGAGTTGAGAAGATGAGGAGGAGTGAACGGCATCTCGAATCCTCTTTTTAGAAGCCTCCATCTTGAGCTGGGCTGCCTCTTGCTTGAGCGCCATGTTATAGAATTTGTCGAACTCCTCAGGCTCGAACAAGGTGAGAGCAAGTTGAAGTTCATCCTTGAGACCTCCACGGAACTGATAGATCTTGATCTTGGCATCTGGTATGTCTTGCCTAGCATAGCGGGCGAGGTTTTGGAACTTGACATTATACTGGTAGACAGTCATAGAGCCTTGCTTCAGGTTGCGGAATTGCTCACGCATACCCTCGATGACACTTGTTGGAATGTGGTGAGAGCGAAAGTCCTTGCAGAAATCATCCCAAGAGATCACACGCCCTTCTCTGGAGTCTTTGTACTGCTGCCACCAGTCAGCTGCTTGGTCCTTGAGTTGGAAGGCTGCAAATTTCACATAGTCCTCAGGCCTTACGTTGCTGCACTCAAAATGCTTCTTGATATCGGTTATCCAATCTTCAGCATCAAAAGGGTCGACACAGTAACTGAAAGCCTTTGGTTGATTGGCCAAGAACTGGTTGAGCGTAGCATGGTGCTGTTGGTTGAAGAAATTGCCTTGGTTCCCTGGAGAACCCTGATTTGCTTGATTTGCTTGCATCTGCTCCATCATCTGCATCAACATCTGGGTGTTCTGATTTGTAGTTTGCATAATCGCTCTCCAAGCCTCAGACGGAGGAGGAGGGGAAGGAGGACGATCTGGAACCTCTTCACCCTCTAGGTTAGCGTTGGGAACCCGTTTCGCAGCCATCCTGAAAGAGATGACCACGAATCAGCAATTGATTGAAAGAAGATTTAAGTTGAAACAACGGATTGAAATGCAACATAGTCTTCACAAGAATCATTCGAACAAGAGGAACGAATGAAATTCTTAGCTTAATGATAACAACAATCTTCACGAGAAGCCACATAGGGGACAAAAGGTAAATAAGAAAAACACAAGGTACAGATAGAACAAACACAAGATAGGAGCTTCGTTCGACATCTTTGTGCTGTAAGATTATGGAATGCGTTACGAAAGGGTTTTGCAATCCCCGGATCAGCATAGCCAAGGGCCCTTTAAGATGCAACTCCCGATCGGAACATCGGCCGTAAAACCACTTCACTCAATCTAGAACCCCGAACTCGCTAACCTGCATTCGTTGGAAGAATTCCTACGATCTACTGGATAAACCCACCTATTAATTACAGAAAGTTTCCAGTTATGCAATCAGGTGTTGGGGATACAGGGGAAGCACCGCGCAATCAACTCTAATCCTACATCCAACTGTATCCATCCTTCAACACATAACCAGTCTTTCTTGGAAACTGTCTACCTCGGACCTTCGAAAAGCATCCACTATACAAAGCTATGGCAATACTCCCGAACTACCTCCCCAGTACTGGGTGATGTCGGGGTTATCTTGCCACTAACCGTATAGGAGAGTTTTTGATGTCAGCCGTCTTAAGTATTCTAGTATTGTCGTGATATGCTTGTGACGACAATACCCCGAAGCTCAACTCCCCGGGACACTGCCACAACCCCTAATGTCAGGAGGCATCGAGAACAATATTCTCGTCACAAGAACATCGAAACAATCCAACAATACTCGTGAGATTCCTAAAAAAAAATTGGTGCAATTTTTGAAAGTAGAAGAGGCAAGAGTAGTCGTCAGGAGTCCTCGCCAGAGTGAAAGGGGATGTGGAGCTAAGAAATCCTACTCTCCGATATAAATATAGGACTCAAAACATTTTAAGTGTGTGCCTAGACTCGACCGTCAACGATTCGATCAATCAGTGGTGGCTTCTAGGTCGGAGAAGGCTCTTAATACCAACTTGTAATGCCCAGGATGGGACTATATCTCCTACGTGTCGAGGCATGACTTAAAGATATAAGCCCATTCTGGAATGATCGCAAGTTTGGTACCTTTGCACATCTCATGTAAAAATAGGGATGGAAAACTGAAAAGATAGTTGGCTTACACTCGCCACGTCACACAAATACATTACATATTCAATCATCATTCAAATGAACATCATAGCCCATCTAAGGGTAAAGATCCAAATGACAAGATACCAAACATAACATTAAACCACAGGTCTAGATCGAATCCTAGTAGAAGCTCTACTGATCACCGGATAGTTCACATAGTAACGGCTACGCTCCTCGTCGTACTCCCAGTCTAGCTCAGTGCCATCGCCTGTGTAGCTCACCATCGTACCTGCATCTGGTGAGTTGAAGTAACTGTGAGCCATAGAGGACTCAACAATCCCGTTCCCGGGTAAAACGACTATCCCAGCCTTGGGTGTGGAACAAGGCTGAAGAAAGAATAAGAGTCTGCAGCAGCACCAGCCTAGCTTACGTAGAAGAGAGCGAGAAGAGAAGGTGCCTCGGTCGAGAGATGATCACGAAGTGATCCTAACTAAAACAAGTCAAACATAACCCCACCGTGTTCACTCCCCGAATCCCTTTCGGAAAATGACCGTCACGGTACTCACGCTGGTAGTGTATTCGAACATGGTGTCAAGTTTTCTACAACCGGATATTAACAAGCTCCCATCTGCCACATAACCGCGGGCACGGATTTCGAAAGTTCATAACCCTGCAGGGGTGTTCCAACTTGGCCCATGACAAGCCCACGATCCGCGGAGTCGCAACTCCAAGGTGGCAAGGCCTGAGTATCCTCGGAATCCCGTGCTCAAGATACTCCGACTAAGGTAAGGCTAATCCAGCAAATCCTCCCGGCGTGCCGACACCCTGACAGTAGCCACGCATATCTAGTCTCAGGCCACGACCGGATGAGACATCCTACATGTGTATGCCAGATACCTCGGGTTTCCCCAAGGCGGCCCCGCAGTCTACTCAGTTCGGACCAACACTCATGAGGAGCACTGGCCTGGGGGTTGTTGATTAAAATAAAAAGGGATAGCTAGTCCCTATGCAAGTTATTAGTTATTAGGCGAATAGTACCAATGTTGGGACTTGCTGGAAAAGACTTAGCACTTAGTGGTTTATCGAGGGGGTCCCATAACCCCAACCGTGTGAGGAACGCATAATCAAGGAATATAACACCGGTTTATACGGTTCCTAAGGCGGCATGAGTGGAACAAAACACCAAGCAAAAGGCTTAGCCTTCCACCCATTACCAATATATAGATGATTTCATTTAATAATTAATATAGTGTGATATCCCAACAAGCTTCAACAAGAAGCGAGAATCTTCAATCTTCACCTGCAACTAGCAATGCTATAAGAGGGGCTGAGCGAAGCGTACATATAGCCAATCAATGGTTTGCATAGGTAGGGTGGTTAAGCAGGTTCATGGTTACAATAGGAGGCTGACAGGAAAACCATGGGCATCGAGGCAAAACTATAGATCGAGACTTCTAGCAATAGGCAAAGATAGTAATGTTATCGAGGTTCGGTCATCTTGCCTGAAGAGTTGTTGATGGGATCGTAAGAGGGGTCCTCGTTCTCAACCTCGGTAGTAACCTCGTGCTCGTACTCGTACTCGGTCTCAGCTTCCGGCTCTACTCAAACACAAGAACACAAGGCAACGAATCAAACAAGATGCAATGCACAGAAAAATTACTGGATGCATGGCTGATGCACTATGGAAGCAAAACAGATGCACTATGGAAGCACAGAAAGTCTACTTAGGAAGCACAGTGTTACAGCACAACAATATGCATCAAGCAAAATGCTTCAAAACATGATAACAATAGGATAATATGAATCTACATGCAAAAACACACAAGTTACATATAGGACTTGCTCAAAACGGAGCAACGGGCTAAAAGTTACACCCGAAACAATAAACATGCACAAGCTGAAAATTACAGCCACATAGCAACTTCGGAGCAATAGATAAATAAGCTACAGCACTCAAACATCATGGCAATGAGCATGGACATAAACTAGACATATCCTACAGCAAACAAGTTCATTGGAGCATCCCCAAAGGAGCCATGGATCAATAGCAACAATCTATGACATATTGAACTTGACAACAAAAACCTGACAGCAGTAATTTGTTGCAACTTGGGAGCAAAAGGTAAATATGCTACAGCCACCCAAATAAGCATGTGAGAGCATGAATGGATAGCCAACAACTTATACAACAAGGAATCATCACGAGTCACCCCAAAACTATCATGGATTGGCCTAGAACAACAAGCAAACATGGCATCTAAAAATTACAGATTCCAGACTTAGTGAAATTTCACTAAGTGTTAAAACAGTAGTAACATCATGGCATCTTCGAGAGCAAGTTTAAGTCACCTCAAAGCAAAGCATGGCAAGTGGTAAGCACCACAGCAAAGTACACATGATGGGGAGTCCAAAACATCTAAGCATGCATCAAGGGGACAAACACAATGATAGCAACGAGTTCCTCTACGAGGCATCTCGTAACAAGTTTAACGACATAATAGCCACATAGCAGTTTGCAAAGGAGATAAACATGGCAAGATGAAAACTATCATGCAAACTAAAGCAATCAACATGTATAGCATCTCAAGACGAACACGTGGACATATCATTTGCATCATTTGGATAAACATGCACCAAGTTATCACATTGCAAAGATGGCATGAAAACAACTACAAACAGCAGTTTAAAACAAGTAGCACTCTTCTCATGAAGATTAAGACATCTAGAAGACCTCAAACATGCATGGTACAATGGAATAAAACGTAGTACATGTCTCCACGATCATTTTGACATATCATTCACTCAAATCGGACTACCACACAAAAAGTTATCCACGTTTTAAAACAGCATCAGACAACAAAATATCAGGACTTAGCAGTTTTCGGAGACTACCTCAGGGGTCAGATCTGAAAAAAAAAACAACGCGGGCTGGGAGGCGGATCGGGCCAGGATCCGGCCCAACGGTGCGGATCAGGCCACAGCGGGCGCTACCGGGCCGGCGGCGCGGCCCAACTGCCGCTAGGGTTCGGCCCAGCGGGGCGATGCGGCCAGATCGGGATCGGGATCGGGCGCGATCCCTGGCGCCCTTTGACGCAGCGGCCGGCGGCGGCGCCTTCGGCTCGGGGCGGCGGCAGCCTGGCCCGGCGAGGGAGCGGCGGAGGCGGGGCCGGCGGGGGCCTAGCCCTGCGTGGAGCGGCGGAGGCGGGGCCGGCGGGGGCCGGGAGGCGGCGACTCGGGCGGCGGTGAGGGAAGGCTGCGGCGGCGGTGGCGGCTCCGGTGAGGGCGCAGGGGAGGAGGCGGCCGATGGCGGAGGTTGGCCCGGCGGCGGCGGCGCCCTGCGGGGCCGGCGGCGGGTAGGCTGCGGCCCGGTGGCGAGCTCGCCTGAGGCGGGCGGTGGCGCGGATTCCGGCGAGGATTCCGGCGGCTGGAGGAAGAAGATGGCTGGAGGAAGGGGATGATGGACTAGGGTTTAGGGGCAAAAATTGGGGAAGATGGACAAATATATAGGCACAAGGAGCTAGGGTTGTCCAAATGAGGTGTGGTTTTCGGCCACGCGATCAGAATTGGATGGCCTAGATGAAGGGAGGGGTTTGGGTTGGTTTGGTGGGCTGTTGGAGGGGTGTCTTGGGCCTCAAAGAGGGGGTACTTTGAGCCCACGAGAATAACTGTTGGGGTAGCAAACGAACTCCAAACGCGACGAGATTTGACAGGTGGGTTACACACACCAAAACAACAACACACGACAAGTTTCACGCCTAACCGGAAACGTTACACGGCCAAACACCAAAGTAGGCCACGGGGATGCCACGGACACGTGAGAGAGCTCCGGAACTCGAAACGGACAACGGAAAGGAACGAGTGGGACCGGATGCAAACGACAACACAAATGCGATGCAATGCTCATGACTACATGATATGAATGAATGCCACACATGCACACAAAAAAACGACGAAAACCCGAAAGACGAAGAACCCGGAAAGGAATTGATGGAGCCAAAGATATCATATATTGCCCAAAAGGGAAATTATTACATCCGGGGCATTACAGGTGTAGAGTGCATCTTCGTTACGGCGGCAGAGCTCTTCCCTTTGCTCGGTAGTGAGGGGCTCGGGTATGTACCCGTCGTGGTCGTACGACTGACCATCGTCGCTGCCGCCGTTACCGCCGCGAGTGTACCCCGGTGGACTGCGCCGTCAGTCGACCATAAGGACCTCAGCTGCGGGGTCGCTGCTCCCACACTCGGAAAGCGTGTCTATGAAACTAGTCGACAGGACGACCGGCCCGTAGTGGTACTCGTCGGGCTTGATGGACGCGACCTGGGGGTGGCCGTTTGGCGGGCCACCGCGTGCTTCACCCACCGCTGGAGCCGCGAACGACCGCATCGCTTGCGGCGGCGACCAGCGGGGGCAACAGACGACACAAGAGCCGACTGTTACTGAGTCGACGGCTGCCGGAGAAGAACGCCGCAAGCACTAGCGCGGAAGTGCGCTGCTCCGCGGACGGGCAATGCCTCGACGTCGAGGGGGGCCTCCTGGAGCCAGGCGGAGTCATCGGCGATGAAAACGAGTGCGCCGAGTCGGATCTTACGGCCCAACGCCAGACTGCCGCCGGAAACCATGATGATGTAGATCGTGGAAAAACTTGCAACCTCACCGAAAGTCGCTAAGACACCTGCCCCACGGTGGGCGCCAACTGTCGTGGTACTAAGTATGACAGTAAGAATAGGGGGTACATAGGAGGAGGCAAGATCCTAGCTATGGTGAGGTCGTACACAAGGTGTTTACGAGTTCATGCCCTTCTCGGAGGAAGTAATAGCCCTACGTCTCGGTGCCCGGAGGCGACCGACTGGAATATGTATATGTGTGTGTGTGTGTTACAGGGGATGCGAACCCTTGTACCGGAGGAGGGATGGCTTATATAGAGTGCACCAGGACCCCAGCCACCCCACGTTACAGAGGGTTTAATGTACATAGAGGCAGGACGTTACTGATAATGCGTGTAATAAAGGACAATAAAGACTATCATTACTGCAGAGTGAATGCCCGACCGTTGCTGGCCTTATCAGACCTTTGACATTCAGGAGTCGAGTGGTTTCTTGCACGATCGAGTGACTTCATCCTTCCGAGTGAAGTTGAGTTATCCGAGTGGGGTAAGCTGTCGAGTGGATTGATCTCCTGGGCCATATCAGTCGACAGCTTCTGTCATCTTTGGAATGTCTTTGATCTTCTAGGGCAGTGACCTTGGGTAGGGTACCTAGGTCAGGCCCGTGACCTTACCTTAGGTCTGTGGTATCATCAGCGCCCTCAGCCTCTGGCATGGCTGGGGCCTCCTCCATTGAGGCAGGCTCGTCTTCACCACATATGCCTGCCGCGGTCCTAGAGTTGTCGTCTCACCCTCTCACACGGGCCAGGGCCAGCGTCCACCAACCGAGCATGCGGTACTCCAGCGACGAGTACCTCCTCGCTCCCTCCACCGCTAAGTTGTCATCGATTCTCGCATCCTCCAAGGAAGTCCTCCGTGATCCTCACTTGCTTGTTGTGATGTAGGATGAGGTCGACGCTCTCCGGCAGGACCACAGTTCAACACTGGTTCCCCGGCCTCCTCGCGCCAATGTCATCAGCGGCAAGTGGGTCTTTCATCACAAGACCTGTTCGGATGGCACTCTTGAGCTCTATAAGGCTCGTTGGGTGGTCAGTGGTTTTCGGCAACGCGCTGGAGTTAACTTCACCGACACGTTTGCCTCGGTCATCAAATCGGACACGATCCACACCATTCTACGACTGGTTGTCTCCCGTGGCTGGCCGGTTCATCAGATGGATGTCTCCAATGCTTTTCTTCATGGTCACGTCACGGAGCAGGTTTACAGTGAGAAACCCACTGGTTTCGTCGATGCCACTCATCCTGGCCATGTGTGCTAGCTGTCTCGGTCTCTCTACGGCCTGAAGCAAGGCCCTCGAGCCTGGTACCAGCGTATCTCCGGTTTTCTTCAGACACTGGGCTTCTATGTCATTCACTCAGGTGCCTCGTTGTTAGGCTATCACCATGGCGACATGACTTCTTACTTGCTGCTCTATATCGACGACATCATCCTGACAGCCTTCTTCGCAGCCCTCCTTCAGCAGATCACTCTCCGGTTGCTTGACGAGTTTGCCATCAAGGATTTGGGTGGTCTACATTACTTCCTTCGCATTGAGGTCATTCGGCGACCCGACAACTTCTTTCTTCATCAAGAGAAGTATGTGCATGAGCTACCTGAGCGTGTCGGTATGCTCAACTGTCATCCTGTCACTACTCCTGTTGACACGAAAGCCAAGGTTTCAGCTCTTGAGGGCTCGCCCGCGTCGGACGCTCCATTCGATCGGTCTATTGTTGGTGCTCTCCAGTATCTGACGCTCACCCGCCCAGACTTGCAGTATGTTGTCCAGCAGGTGTGTCTTCATATGCACACCCCTCATGACTCTCATTGGACGCTCGTGAAACGGAATCTCTGCTATATCCGTGACACGATGACCCTTGGACTCACCCTCACGACGTCCTCCTCTATGGATATGGTGGCCTATTCTGACGCTGATTGGGCTGGCTGCCTCGACACATGCCGCTCTACTTCCGCTATTGCGTCTACCTCGGTCCCTCCCTCATCTCATGGTCGTCCAAGCGACAACCTACAGTGTCGCGCTCTAGCGTGGAGGCCGTGTACCAAACTATGGGAATGCAGTCGCTGAGTGCACCTGGCTTCGACATCTACTTCAGGAGTTGCATCACGACATCTCGCAGGCCATGGTTGTCTACTGTGACAATGTCTCTGCATTGTATGATAGAGGCAAAGGTGTCCCGTCTTTCGATGAGATGGTGATTATCGTTTTCGGTAGAGTAGACTTTGACGATCCGACTACGAACGTGCAAAGACATCGCACCTTAGCAATCGCTAAGCCAACTCCGAGAGGTTATTGGCCACGCCGGAGCACGATTAACCTGACCACGAGGGTCTATTTCCTGCAAGCAAAGGAAGAACAAGCAAGAAACTGAGATTGGAATCCAAATATTGCGAATATAAGAGGAAAGATTTATTGATCAAGGTGGGGTTCTATGACGTCTTTGTCTGGCCGTTGAACACAAACGAAGTATGCGAAGTTGCAGCTATGGAGAACTTTAATCTAAACAAAACTCAAAGTCTAAACGATGCCCTAAGGAATGTATATATGGAGGAGTAGGGGCTCCTGTCGGTGTACAAAAATAGGGGCACCCTTTTTTACCCCTTACTTGTGCACAGGCAGTCAGAGCCACGCCTATGACCAAACATAACATAGAAGAGGAGGGAAGCCAGAGACACAAAGTTACCAGAACAACGCCAAGACGGTGGCGCGAGAAGACCAAGCAAGGAGACAGGCTCTCCCACGACAAGGGCTCTTGCCGGGGTGGCCATGTGCACCCCCGGCAAGACCTCTTGTCGGGGTGATTCACCCAAACGCCTCCGTCGCAGCCGCCCTTGAGCCTAGGAGCTCCAACGTCATCAACAGCATTGGAACCAAGGCTCGAGAAAGCGCCCACGTGATGGCATGCAGATATTTGTGAAGACAAAGATCTATGACCCCCAAGATAAGAACCAAAAGACACAACGATCGCAAGGCTCCTTGTCGAGGACGCCCACGAGGCCCCGGCAAGGCTCCCTGCCGAAGACACCCCGGAGCCCCGGCAAGCCTCTTGCCAAGGGACACTCACAGAGGCCTCGACAAGACCCTTGCTGGGGACAGACACAAGACTGTGGCAAGCCCTTGCCGTCCCATCGTCGCCCCAGCTTGGCGGCCGACACGCTAGCCCAGGCAGGCACCTATGTGGCGATACGTGGTCCCTGGCCCAGCTAGTCAAGCACCTGTGTGGTGGCATGCAGATCTTCGTGAAGACCCTACCACCACGCCACCTTAGCTGCCTACCCTGCTGGCCTGGACGCGTGTCACGACCAGACGGAGCGGCCATGGACAGGACGGGCTTCTTTTCCATCCTTGATAAATCAAATAGACACCTAAGCAGCGCATTTAATGTGTCTTGTCCCGTAATGGCTTAGGATAAGCCTATGCACTGTATACCTTTCCACCTCATGTGTGCCACTCTGGCAGCCCTTTTGGACTATCAAAGGAAGCCCGCGGCATAGTGGAGAAGGATTCGGACCCTGGAAAGCTAGACAGGCACCGTAGCTAGCTCAAGAACTCAAGAACACTCGAATATACACCAAAGCAGGACTAGGGTATTACGCATCCTCGTGGCCCGAACCTGGGTAAATGATCTTTATGCTGACTCTTAGACCCGCTCTTTGCACTACCTCGCGCCCGCCAATCGTAGAAGGGATTCCAGTGATCTCGTAGGTGTCATTTCGTACCGACAGGGGATTTCGTGACCCCTTGGAGGAGGGGTCCGAAACCAACCCAAACTATGTTTCCCCACACATAGGGACTCTAAAAACAACGTATACTGAAGTATTTCGAAATTACATGGGCCTGGCCTAATAATAAGGTGATGCAACACCTATAATAGCCTCTAGATAAAATTTATGAAGTCATCTTGTATATTTCGTCCAAGCCTTTATGCACTCATTATGGTGGCTTCAGAGTCCTGAAATCACCACTTGAATCTATGTTCTTGTTCCGCTTGCGCATGCCCTTATCTCCATGCTTGGTCTTGCTCCAATGTTCATCCTTCTAGTCCAAGCTAGGCCCTTCATTTGTAAGCACAACAAATGTATCCAATTTAGGCAGCATCATATTTTCATGAACATTAGAATTGTTACCAAGAAACAAAAGTACCTGGTAATTTAATTGGCGTGCGCGAGCTCTAGTAATTGGCCCAGTATGTATAGCGGCAGGGGTTGTGGGTGTAACAATGGTATTGATGTCCCTATCATCCTCCCCTTCTTGAAATGAAGTCATCGTCGACGGAAGCTTATCATCCTCACCCAAATAAGGCTTCAAATCTTTAATGTTAAAAGTGGGACTAAACCCAAAATCTGCAGGCAGCTCAAGTTTATATGCATTATCATTTATTTTCTCTAAAACCATAAAAGAACCATAATCACGTGGCATTAGCTTTGTCTTGCGCAAATTAGGAAACCTATCCTTATGTAAATGTAACCAAACAAGATCTTCAGGTGCAAAGACAACACATTTTCTACCCTTATCTCCAGCAAGTTTATATTTAGCATTCATGCGTTCAATATTTTCCTTAGTTAACTCAAGCATTTTTAAGATCAATTCAGCACGTTGTTTAGCATAAAAATTAACCTTCTCCGAATGATGTGCACGAGGTAAGAAACCATACACAATTTCAAAACGGCACATCTTAGTAGTAGAATGCTGCGAACGATTATAAGCAAATTCTTCCCACATTTTCTTGTTATTCTTCAAAATAGCCCTAAGCATAGTAGACAAAGTTCTATTAACTACTTCAGTTTGTCCAGCGGTTTGGGGGTGACATGTAGTACTAAAAAGCAATTTAGTCCCCAACTTAGTGTGACACCCCGAGACCGACGCGCCAGGTGTCTTCCAGTTATTCACTGATGTTGCCATGCCATATGCTTGCCTGTTGCACTTTGCCATGTCATCATGTGCATTGCATCTGCATAATTTTCAAAACCTCCATTCGTCTGAGTCTACCTGTCCTTTCTGTTGTCCGTTCGGAGCCCAGACACACTCGCACACGCCCACGGCTCCTGCGAATATTAAGTTTATAAGTGGCAGAAAATCATTCTCGGAATGGGTTGAAACTTAGTGTGCGGTCTTATTATAGTGTAGGTGGACCGCCTGCCTAATTTCGTCACATTCGGAGTTCGTTTGATAGCCCAGCTGTTTAAGTATAGCGGCACCGCTGCCGGTTAATTCGACGAACGTTTTCGGTCTCCGAAAACCCCGCGGGCCTCTCTCTCTTCTCTCCCCACAGCCCACGGCCTCTCCATAGCCCACTAAACCAACCCACTAGCCCTCCTAAGCCCCCCCTCCGCTCCGGACCGTTAGATAGTGATCCGAGCGTCCGAAATGGAGCTAAACCCCCCTAACCCTAGCCCCTTCCTTATATATACACCCCTAGATGCCATATTTGGCCTTCTCCTTCCCCCCTCCTCAAAATTCGCGCCCCTCCACCCTGTCTCGCCACTTGTCGCCGCAAAATCCACCCAGCCGCCGTTTTCCGCGCCGGCCACCTCGTCACCGCCACTTGGCAGCGTCCCACTGGACGAGCCACCCCAGCGACCACCTCCCCGCCTATCCCGGTTCGCCACCAGTAGCCTCTGGCCTCCCACCCCCGCCAACCGCGCCAGGCCCGCCCTGAGCCGATCTGGGCCCGAGCCCCGCGCCCGCACGCGCCGGCACCAGCCGGATCCCGCGCCTCCCTCCGCCACGCCTCGTGCCTCCCGCATCGCCGCCGGGCTCCGGCGTCGCGCCCCCGGCCGAGCCCGCGCGCCCGCCGCTCGCCTCCTGCTCAGGGTCCCCACCGTCCGACCTCGTCTGCGCTTCTGCATGGCCGCGTCAGCCCGCCGTCCCCTTCCGCCGGCGACCCAAGCGCCCGCTGCCAGCCTCGTCCTTCACCGTCGCCGCGCAGCCGGTCCCTGCTCTCCAGCGCCATGCCGCCGGCTGGATCGGCCCCGTCTCGCTCGGATCCAGCTGGGGGTCGGCCAAACCCGCCACCCGCCAACGCATGGTGATCTCCGAAGCTCGCCGGAGTTCGCGCCGCCACCCCACGTCGAGCCTACCGCCGTTGAATCCGACCTCCTCGGCCCGAGTCACTGCCACGTGGGCCCAGCCGCCGGACACGTCCGGCTGGACCCGCACACGTCCACCCCGAGAGGTTGATTTTTTTTGTCTAAGTCCCTAAAAGAATCATGTTCATGTTGCATTATTGATTTGAGTGTAACTTTGTGCTCGGTTGTCCTATGGAGGTGTATAATATATCAAAATATTCTTCTCTTGATGCTCTAGATGATGGTGTAGTTTGCTTGCATGTTACTGTTTGTTTTGGTGCCTTAACTTCGTTGCAAAACTGCTATGGGATGTTACTGCTCAGTCCTTGTTGTCTGTCAGCAGCATGTTGTCATGTTTGAGATGTCACATCTTTGTGCATGTTGGTACAAATGAAGTGTATGATATGTCAATTTTTTCATCTAGTGATGCTCTACATGATGGTTGCATTTGCATATATGTTAGAGTGCATTTTTCCATGATTATCTCTGTTGCAAAAGTCCTAAGTGATGTTAAGTGCTGAAACTTGATATAACTTGCCGAATTGTCTTTTTCATATCTTTATGTGTGATTTTTGTTCGAGCATCATGTCAACATATGTTAGGAGCACAATTATGCCATCTTTAGTGTGATGCAATCCAATTTTCATGTTATGCCTTGTGGTGAGTGCAACAAGCTTGTAAAGTAGCCTACTCGTTGTTTGTTGTTTCCTGAGACTTGTTGAAAAACTACTAAGTCTGAAACTGTTATATTGTGATGCCATGTTTGCTTCATACCCCAGTCATATCCATGCATGTTTTGGAATGTCCAGTGGCTATAACTTGAATTCCATGTTATGCTCTATCCATCCATGCCCTTTTTTCAATTATAGGTAGATGTAGCTTGTCTCTTTCTTGCTCTCAAATTGCTATAAAATGTTTCTGTCAGCCTGTTATCAGTAAGTTCAGTTTTGTCATGTGAATAGCTAGTGTTCTATGCATCCTATGACCATGTTCTTGCCATGAGTAGCTTCATAAACATGTCTTCTTGCTGTTGGTTATATTCACATGCCATGATATGCTTTTAGATGAGTTTCACAACCTTGCAAACATGCCTACTTGTCGTTGTTGCTGCCATGTTCAGTTTATTTCACTAATTCTGTGAAACTGGTATTATTTGCAATCTTGCCATGATGTTTTGAGCATCTTCTAGTGGTGTTTGGCAGTAGCTCTATGATCATGTTTGTAGTGCTTGACATGTACATGCTTTCCATGCCCTTTGATGCCATGAAATGTTGCTGTAGCATGTTGTTTTGATGATTGCAAAGTGCCTAGTTGCTGTTTTTGAACAACTTGTTGTTATATCTTGTTTCGTGTGTAAGTGTTGATCCGTTGCTCCGTTTTGAGTGTGCTCTATATGAAACTTGCTTGATTTTGTGTGTATATGCATCATATCATGTTGTATACATGTTTGGAGTGTGTTTTGCTTGATGTTTGAATGCATCTTGCATCTTTGCCATGCTTGACTTGTTTGGCTCATATCTTCTAGGCCGTAGCTCCGAATTAAATGAACTTTATATGTAACTTGACTAGAATTTCATGTAGATCATCATGGTGCATGTTAACTTGCTGTTTAACAACTTTAACATAAGGTTTGTCCAGATATGGACCAATTTTGAAATTTGCATATGAGAACTTACCGGAATTGTTATATGTTGTTTCCAGCCTCATTTAAACTTGCCTTGTTGTGTGTTCTTGTGTGCATCATCCCTTGCCATGATTTGCATCATGTAGCCTTGCCATGCATCATACTTGGTTGAGCATCATGTCTTGTCTATGTGTTGTGTGTTTACCGTGTTGTTTGCTTCTTCTCGTTAGTTCCTGTTTCATTGCGATCGTGAGGATTTGTTCGACTACGCTTGGATCATCTTCGTTGCTTCCTCTTCATGGACTCGTTCTTCTTCCTTGCGGGATCTTAGGCAAGATGATCGTCACCTTGGGTCTCATTATTATTATTGCCATGCTAGTTTTCTTGATGCTATCGCTATATGTCGCGCTACCTATCTATTTGTTGTGAGCCTCTCATTGTTGCCATGAAACCTCCAACATTTGACACCATCCCAGCAAACTATTGTTTGGCTATGTTACCGCTTGCTCAGCCCCACTTATAGCATTGTTAGCTGCAGGTGAAGATGAAGATTGCTCCATGTCGGATCTTGGTTTTGGAATATCACAATATCTCCTAATTAAATTAATGCACCTATATACTTGGCAATGGGTGGAAGGCTTGGCCTTTTGCTCGGTGTTTTGTTCCACTCATGCTGCCTTAAGAACTGATAAACCGGTGTTATGTTCCTTGATTTTACGTTCCTAACGCGGTTGGGTATATGGGGACCCCTTGACAGTTTGCTTTGAATAAAACTCCTCCACCAAGGCCCAACTTTCATTTTAATTTGCAACATAATAAAAACTTAATTAATTAATTAAATTGCTTAGGGAGTTAGCGCTACCCGAGGATTCTTTTCCACATACAGGGGGGCCAGTGCTGATGGTGTTGGTCCCAAACTAGAGCCACTTCCGGTGCCACCCAGTTATCTGAGGTCTTCTGTTGCCGTACGTACTGCTCATCCGGACGTGGCCTGAGACAAGATATGTGCGGTTACTATCAGGGTGTCGGCACGCCGGGAGGTCTTCCTGGACTTGTTTTACCATTGTGAAAATGTCTTGTGCACCGGGATTTCGAGTCTAATCGGGTTGTCCCTAAGATTAGGGGTTTTTACCTCTACTAATCGTGAGAGCTTGTGATGGCTAAGTTGGGACACCCCTGTAGGGTTATGATCTTTCAGAAGCCGTGCCCACGGTTATGTGGCAGATTGGAATTTGTTAATGTTCGGTTGTAGAAAACTTGACAGAGGATCCAAAATAAAACACACAACCACATGAGTAACTGTGACCGTCTCTTTTCACTTTGAGAAGAGAACACGGTGGGGTTATGTTTGACTCGTAGGTAGTTCAGGATCACTTAGCGATCATTACTAGTTTGCGACCGTTTGCGTAGATGCTCATCTTATTCTTGTACTCGTAAGTTAGCCACCATATTATGCTTAGCCGCCGCTGCAACCTCACCACTTAAACCTCTCCATTCCCATTCAGCTTTGCCAGTCTTGTTACCCATGGTTATGGGATTGCCGAGTCCTCGAGGCCCGCAGATACTACAACAACAGTTGTAGGTGCAGGTTTCCGATGACTTGACGTGAGAGCGATGTTTACGTGTGTTGGAGTTCTTTCTTCTTCTTCTTCGTCGGTCTTAGGATAGGTTCCTGGTCGGCAGCCTGGGATAGCAGGATGGATGTCGTTGTGCTTTTAATGTTTTCATCCGTAGTCGGATGTATTGTGTATGTTGTTGTTGTATTCATGTGTCAATTGTATGACTTGTATGTATCCCCATCTATTTATGTAATGGTACGTGTAATGATATCCATCTTGCTAAGCGCCCGAAATGCGGTTGTGCCCCAATCATGAGGTTTGCACGTGATCGGGATAGAACCACATCTTGGGCGTGTCAAGTTGGTATAAGAGCCTCGACCGACCATAGGAGCCCCCTTGTTTGATCGTAGCTTGGCCGTTGTCGAGACTAGAATAAAACAATTTTGGAGTCTAGTTATATCGGGGAGTAGGGATTCTTTTTACTCCTCAGCCTCTTCATCGCTCTGGTGAGGAATCTTGACGTAGGTGTTTTGAATTACTCCTCTTCCCCTTCAAATTTTTCTAGGATCACGTAGTTAGTTTTCCGATCGTCGCGATGTCAGCTCTCTTCATTCGGTGCAAATTCTCGTCAAGTGGATTCGATCCTTTTCATCTTTTGGAAGTTCTATCCTCAGTTCTTTCTAACTGGCATCGTTTTCACCGTCCGAAGTGGTCTTTCTTTTTCGCACCCGCCCACCCTTTTGCTTCTCGAAGCCGGAGTCCTTAATCGAGTATCCATCCTACGCGTGTGAAACCTTTGCATTCTTTCCTCAATAATTTCAACTTGTGAATTCTCGTGTAAGTTCGTCATTCTTCATCTCTTTTCTTCTCCGGTGGATTCAATTCAAGTATTCGGTGTTCATCATATTCTTTTCCTTGTTCAAATGTACCCCTCCTCGTTCGTCTCTCGCCATGTAATTATTCCGAAGTTCTGAAGACATCTTAGGAGATTCGTTTGTGTTCCAATTAATTCAAGGTTGTCACCTCATTCGAGTTTTTCAATCGTTTCGGTGCATCATTTCTCATTCAAACCATCCTTTTCAACGGTGTTTTCTCTTCAGTGGGCCCTAATCCACAGGTTTACTCCCAGGATCTTATGTGACTCTTCTAATATTTGCGTAGTGGTTCCCAAATTGTTTTGAAGTGTGACGTAAGAATGGATTCCATTAGTCATATGCCTTCTCCAAAATCGCTTTCAAATTCTTTTCATGTTTGGTTCAACTTTTCTTCTTTCATTCATCCGGAGTATCTCAACAATTCTTCATGGCATTTCTCGTCGTCGTTCTCAACATTTGAAGACCGAAGAAGAGTTTCCCTATTAATCCTTGTCCGTTCTATAGAAAATTTGTGGTTCTAGCTTAACGTTATCCTCTGGATTATTTCGTTGTCATAATTCTTTTCCTTACCCATCCGAAGCATTTCATCAATTCTTTCCATTGTGATCCTCTGAAGGCCATCATTTCAGAAGATTTCTTCGTTCTCAGTTTTCAACTTCGTCCTCTAACTATTCTTCATTGATGCCTCTTCGTCCGTCTCCATAATCTTCTGGTGCTTCGTTCAAGTGTTCTGTAGTCCGTTCGCGATCTCTTCATTCTCTTGCATCAAAATTCTCTCAAGTTATTTATTCTTCCCGGCGATTTATTCTCTTTTCTTCATTCAATATCAATTCTTCTTGGTGGTTCGTTCTTTTCATCACTCAGTTTCAATTCTTACGGTGGTTCGTTCAAGATTTCACTTCTGTTCTTGTCACATCAATTCATTTGTTCTTTCCAATCCTACCGGTGGGTCATGAAGACTTTCTCGAGTTTTGCGCTTTATCCCTCTTTAATCAATTTCAACGTGAATAAGTAGTATGCAAATCCATTGCTTCTCATCCATTTAATTGATAAAGCATAAGCGTAACATAATTCTTATTCTTATTTCAACAAGTTGAGTAATCCTTTCCTTCGGAGTTCGTTCTTGTCGAATAAATTCTGCTTCCAAATCCTTTCATCTTTTCTTCCCCGGAGTTCAAAGTTTCCTCGGCTATCCCGTCGGAACATCCATCTAAATCATCTGAAGGCTTTAATCTTATTCTTTTTATCCGTCAATGCTATCCCATCATCCTTTTGTCACCAGAGTTCTTCATGGTGGTTCTTCATGATCTAATTCATTTGTCAAGTGTTCATCATAATTCTTGTGGAGAAGCTCAAGCATTCTTCTTCTTGCGTCTCGAAGTGTAATTAATTCTTCGTATTCATTTGAAGTGGGGTTTTGCATTTCTTCCTTCACCTCATCTATTCAATCTTTTCGTTGTGGCATAATTCACCTCAAGTTTTGGTATGATTTCCATAAGTCCACAACAAGCTTATTCTTTCGTTGTTGATTTTCTCAACAACTCCGTTCAAGCCTTTCTCTTGAAGATGCGATCTCAAATTCATTCATGCGGAAAATTGTCATCTTCTTCTCCGTTCTTTTTAGTTCATTCTTTTAATTCTTCTGGAGGCGTTGTATTGTTCCTCTCGTCAAGTATCATTCCATCTTCTCAAATGATGTTCTATTCCTTCCACTTTGAGCCGGAGTACTGCCCTAATTCATTCGCTCGAATTCCTTTTCACTCTCTTGTTAACCGGAGTGGTTTCAATGTCTCTCTTGTCATTTAAGCTCTAGGTTCTCGCCGTATTCCTTCTTCCTCTTGTCTAACGAAGTCTTGCAACTTCGTTCATCTCCGTTGTATCCTTTCTTTCAAGTGGCTCAACCTCTCAAGGTTCTTTGGTTTCACCTTCTTCCTTTTTCTCTTCCATCTCATTCCTAAGATCTCGGGACGAGATCTCTTGTTAGTAGGGGAGTGTAGTGACACCCCGAGACCGATGCGCCATGTGTCTTCCAGTTATTCGCTGTAATTGCCATGTCATCTGCTTGCGTGTTTCACTTTGCCATGTAATCATGTGCATTGCATCTGCATAATTTTCAAAACTTGCATACGTCCGAGACCACCCGTCATTTCTGTTGTCCGTTCGGAGCCCACACACACTCGCACGCGCCCGCGGCACCTCCGAATATTTATTGTATAAGTGGCTGAAAAACATTCTCGGAATGGGACGAAACTTAGCGTGCGGTCTTATTATAGTGTAGGTAGACGGCCTGCCAAATTTCGTCACATTCGGAGTTCGTTTGATAGCCCAACCGTTAAAGTATAGCGGCACCGCTGCCGATTAATTCGTCGGACGTTTTCGGTCTCCGAAAACCCCGCGGGCCTCTCTCTCTTCTCTTCCCGCAGCCCACGGCCTCACCACAGCCAACTAAACCAACCCACTAGCCCTCCTAAGCTCCCCCTCCGCTCTAGACCGTCAGATCGTGATCCGAGCGTCCGAAACGGAGCTAAAACCCCAAATCCTAGCCCCTTCCTTATATATACACCCCTAGATGCCATATTTGGCCCTCTCCTTCCTCCCTCCTCAAAATACATGCCCTTCCACCCCTGCATCACCACTTGTCGCCGCAAAATCAATCCATCCGCCGTTATCCACGCCGGCCACCTCGTCGCCGCCACTTGGCAGTGTCCCATTGGACGAGCCGCCCTAGCCACCACCTCCTCGCCTATCCCGATTCGCCATCTGTCGCCTCTTGCCTCCCACCGCCGCCAACCGCGCCAGGCCCATCGGGGCCCGAGCCAGGCCCGCCCCGAGCCGATCTGGGCCCGAGCCCCGCGCCGCCACCCGCCGGATCTCGCGCCTCGCTCCGCCGCGCCTTGCGCATCCCGCATCGCCGCCGTGCTCCGGCGTCGCGCCCCCAACCGAGCTCGCGCGCCCGCCGCTCGCCTCCTGCTCAGGGTCCCCGTCGCTCGACCTCGTCATCGCCTTCGCATGGCCGCGTCGGCCCGCCGTCCCCTTCCACCGGTGACCCAAGCGGCCGCCGCCGGCCTCGTCCTTCACCGCTGCCGCGTCGCCGGTCCCTGCTCTCCAGCGCCTCGCCGCCGGCTGGATTGGCCCTGTCTCGCTCGGATCTAGCCGGGGGTCGGCCAGATCCGCCGCCCGCCGCCGCATGGTGATCTCTGGAGCTCGCCGGAGTTCGTGCGGCCACCCCACGTCGAGCCTGTTGCCGTTGAATCCAACCTCCTCGGCCCGAGTCACTGCCACGTGGGCCGAGCCGCCGGACACGTCCGGCTGGACCCGCACACGTCCACCCCGAGAGGTTGATTTTTTTGTCTAAGTCCCTAAAAGAATCATGTTCATGTTGCATTATTGATTTGAGTGTAACTTTGTGCTCGGTTGTCCTATGGAGGTGTATAATATATCAAAATGTTCGTCTCTTGATACTCTAGATGATGGTGTAGTTTGCATGCATGTTACTGTTCATTTTGGTGCCTTAATCTTCGTTGCAAAACTTCTATGTGATGTTACTGCTCAGTCCTTCTTGTCTGTCAACAGCATGTTGTCATGTTTGAGATGTCAATCGTTCTGCATTTTCGTCCAAATGGAGTGTATGATATGTGAAATTGTTCATCTAGTGACGATCTACATGATGGTTGCATTTGCATACATGTTAGAGTGCATTATGCCATGATTATCTCTGTTGCAAAAGTGCTAACTGCTTTTAAGTGCTGAAACTTGAAATAACTTGCTGAATTGTCTTTTTCATATCTTTATGTGTTGTTTGAGCATCATGTCAACATGTGTTAGGAGCACAATCATGCCATCTTTGTTGTGGTGCAATCCACTTGTCATGTTATGCCTTGTGGTGAGTGCAACAAGCTTGTAAATTAGCCTACTCGCTGTTTATTGTTTCCTGAGACTTGTTGAAAAACGGCTAAGTCTGAAACTGTTATATTGTGATGCCATGTTTGCTTGATGCCCCAGTCATATCCATGCATGCTTTGGAATGTCAAGTGGCTATGACTTGAAGTCCATGGTATGCTCTACCCATCCATGCCATTTTTTGCAATTATAGGTTCTTGTAGCTTGTCTCTTTCTTGCTCTCAAATTGCTATAAAATGTTTCTGTCAGGCTGTTATCAGTAAGTTCAGTTTTGTCATGTGAATAACTAGTGTTCTATGCATCCTATGACCATGTTCTTGCCATGAGTAGCTTCATAAACATGTCTTCTTGCTGTTGGTTATATTCATATGCCATTATATGCTTTGAGATTAGTTTCACAACCTTGCAAACATGCCTACTTGTCGTTGTTGCTGCCATGTTCAGTTTATTTCACTATTTTTGTGAAACTGTTATTATTTGCTATCTTGCCATGACGTTTTGAGCATCTTCTAGTGGTGTTCGGGAGTAGCTCAATGTATCATGTTTGTAGTGCTTGACATGTACATGCTTTCCATGCCCTTTGATGCCATGAAATGTTGCTGTAGCATGTTGTTTTGATGATTGCAAAGTGCCTAGTTGTTGTTTTTGGACAGCTTGTTGTTATATCTTGTTTCGCGTGTATGTGTTGATCCGTTGCTTCGTTTTGAGTGTGCTCTATATGAAACTTGCTTGATTTTGTCTGTATATGCATCATATCATGTTGTATGCATGTTTGGAGTGTGTTTTGCTTGATGTTTGAATGCATCTTGCATCTTTGCCATGCTTCACTTGTTTTGCTCATATCTTTTAGGCCGTAGCTCCGAATTAAATAAACTTTATATGTAACTTGACTAGAATTTCATATACATCATCATGGTGCATGTTAACTTGCTGTTTAACAACTTTAACATAAGGTTTGTTCAGATATGGACCAATTTCGAAATTTGCATACGAGGACTTACCAGAATTGTTATATGTTGTTTCGGGCCTCATTTAAACTAGCCTTGTTGTGTGTTCTTGTGTGCATCATCCCTTGCCATGATTTGCATCATGTAGCCTTGTCATGCATCATACTTGGTTGAGCATCATGTCTTGTGATGTAGGGTGGAACCCTAATCAGCAGATCTTTCACGAACGGAGGTTATCCCACAACAAACACGGAGAACACAAGGAAGAAACGGAGGAAAACACGAGGAGAAACACTCAAATCAACACGAATACGGTCACACAAGTGCTAGATCCACGATACATATCAAGATACCCGGTCCATAGTCAACAACGGTGGTACAAAGATAGTCTTCTCCCGGAGGAGGTCTTGGGTATCCCTTGGGATCTTCTCCGATGTGGAGGCCTTGAATCCGACGTGGATCTTCTCCGAAGATGCCGCGGTCTCGTGGGAGAGGAACCACAGAGGTCTATGATGAGCTATCCAAAAGCTGCCCCAAAAGGATGGAAGTCAACGAGTATATATTACATGAGTTGTCGCCGTCGGGGCGGACGTCCGCTGGTTACCGGACGTCCGGAGGTTCCGGAGGGACCGAACGTCCGGTAATCCTCGGATATCCGCTATTTAGCTTATGTGGTCGTTGTCACGGACGTCCGGTGGCTTCTGGTCGTCCAGTCGTCTGGGAGTCGCCGGACGTCCGGTGGACGCCGGTCGTCCGGTGCCTGGAAGTTGCCGGTCGTCCGGTGTAGGTCGGACGTCCGGTGCCTGTAGCATCTTCAGCCTTCCTTCTTATTGTTCCCGGCACTTGTTGAACTCGCCGTCTTGACCATTGTGCAGAGTTGTCCTGTGGCCTTCATCCAAGTACCTGAGTATGCACAGAGTTCCTGATGAGGGTAGAAGCCATGTCTCAAGTGAATATGAAAGATGTAGAGAGAGGAGCGAAGTCACCTCGGTCTAGAGAGCTCTTGCATGGGCTCGAGTCATTGGTCCTTTGGGCACTTGGTGAGGCGATGAAGTGTCCATGGGGATGCCCTTAGGATGCTCCACATCATCTCCCCTCCCTTGGAAAAGATCCGACCTCGGATCGAAATCTTCATCACCATGGAAAGGAGATAGGTCCTTGATGTTGAAAGTATCGCTCACGGAGTACTTGGCTCGTGGTATGTCGATCTTGTAGGCGTTGTTGTTGTAGCGTGCTAGCACCTTGAAGGGTCCGTCGGCGCGAGGTAGTAGCTTGGACTTGCGCTCGTGTGGAAAACGGTCCTTGCGAAGATGAATCCAAACAAGATCTCCCGGTTGGAACACCATTGGTGCCTTGTTGTTGATCTTGGTGGCGAGACGGTGGACTTGTCGCTCGATCATTGCCCTTGTATCTTCGTGCACCTTCTTGAGATAGCTTGCTCGTGCACTTGCGTCCATGTTGATGCGCTCTTGTAGAGGTAGAGGTGGGATGTCCAATGGGGACAACGGGTTGAAACCGTAGACGACCTCGAAGGGGGACTTGCCGGTAGTCGAATGTCTTGCGCGGTTGTAGGCGTACTCGGCGATGGGCAAGCATTGCTCCCATTCCTTGATGTTCTTCTTGATCAACACACAAAGAAGCGTCGAAAGCGTGCGGTTCGTCACCTCCGTTTGGCCGTCGGTTTGTGGATGGTACGCCGAAGAGAATAGTAGCTTGATTCCGAGTTTGGCACATAGGGTTTTCCAAAAGTAGCTCAAGAACTTGACGTCCCGGTCCGACACGATCGTTTTGGGCATGCCGTGTAGACGAATGACCTCCCTACAAAAGATATTGGCAACATGTGAAGCATCGTCTATCTTGTTACAAGGAATGAAATGAGCCATTTTAGAGAATCTATCTACCACAACTAACACGGAATCTTTGCCATTTTGAGTCCTAGGCAACCCAAGTACAAAATCCATGCTTATGTCTTCCTTCCCATGGATGGTATGGAATAGGAAGAGGCATGTAAAGACCATGAGATTGAGCTTTGGACTTAGCTTTGCGGCATGTAGAACATCGGTTGGTGAGGCGTGAGACGTCACGGAGCATCTTGGGCCAAAAATAGTTCTTAGAGAGGGTAGCAAACGTCTTGTCGCGTCCAAATTGTCCCATGAGTCCTCCTCCATGAGATTCCTGCAAAAGGAGCAAACGAAGCGAAGACTCGGGAATGCAAAGTTTGTTAGCTCTCATAAGATATCCATCCTTTAGGTAGTAACGTTCCCAAGAAGTGTGAGTCAAGCACTTAGCATAAGCATTTGCAAAGAAAGGATCATGCTCATATAAATCTTTTATGTGCTCAAAGCCAATCACATTCAACTCAAGTTGTGTTACAAGCATGCATTTTCGTGAAAGCGCGTCCGCCACAACATTTTCTTTGCCTTTGATGTATTTGATGACATAGGGAAAATACTTAATGAACTCACACCACTTAGCATGACGCTTGTTCAACCTAGTTTGACCTTTGAGATACTTGAGCGTCTCATGGTCCGTATGAAGAATGAATTCATGAGGTCTAAGATAATGTTCCCAAACACGTAAAACTCTCACCAAGGCATAAAGCTCTTTGTCATAAATGGGGTAGTTAAGTTGCGCTCCGGATGGCTTCTCGCTAAAGTACGCAATTGGGCGCTTTTCTTGCATGAGCACGCCACCTATGCCGGTACCACTAGCATCACAATGAATCTCGAACGGTTTATCAAAGTTTGGTAGGGCTAGAAGTGGTGCGTGCGTAAGCAAGCTTTTTAGCTCATTGAACGCGGTGTCTTGCGAAGGACCCCATATGAAGGGTGCGTTCTTCTTGCTCAAGGCGTGTAGAGGCATAGCAATAGTGCTAAAGTCCTTCACAAAACGTCGGTAGAAACCGGCGAGACCAAGGAAACTACGCACTTGCATGAGATTCGTTGGTTGAGGCCAAGTTTTAATTGCGTAAATTTTAGTTTCATCAACGTGAAAACCTTGTGAAGAAACAACAAATCCTAGGAAGACAACCTTGTCAACGCCAAAGGTGCATTTCTCCGTATTAGCATATAAGCCCTCTTTCCGAAGGGTTGGTAAAACCAAACGGATGTGTGTCACATGGTCCTCTAGTGTCTTGGTAAAAACAAGGATATCATCAAAGTAGACCACTACAAAGACACCGATGTATGGTCTTAGACAAAAATGCATAAGACGCATAAATGAACCGGGTGCTTCCGATAAACCCATTGGCATAACAAGCCACTCATTTAACCTAAACTTGGTTTTGAAAGCCGTTTTCCATTCATCACCCTCTTGAATGCGAATTTGGTAGTAACCTGATAGAGGCGAGGGGCCCGATCTTTCGATGAGATGATAACTATCAATTTGGTGGAGACGACTTTGACGATCCGACTACAAACGTGCACGACGTTGCGCCTTAGCAATCGCTAAACCAATCACCTGGGGTTACTGACGATGCCAGAAACACGATCAGCCTGACCACGAAGATCTATTCCTGCATGCAATCGAAGAACAAGCAAGAATATGATAAAGCAATCTGAATATTGCAAATATATATGAAGTATTGATAAAGGTGGGGATCCGTAAGCGGTCTTGGTCTGGTCGTTGGACACAAACGAAGTACACGAAGTTGCAATGGCTAACTTTTTGACTAAACAAATCCCTAAGAAAAAGCTACTAGATGGATCTACTTATATAGGAGCAAGGGGTGGCGGCTAAGGAGGTGGAAGGACGTCCCAAGGCAGCCTAAAACTAACCCTAGGTCGTACAAGGCTCATGGGCCCAAGTGGAGGTGATGTAACACCTTTGGACTTGTAGTTTGACTCGGATTCTGCTGCAGCGTCAGATTGTTTCGTCGGTATCTCAACGCTCCGGACGAATTTGAAGGTGAATCCAATTGGGTTGGAATGTGTATGAAATCTAGTTTCTAACAAAAAAAGAATCACCCAATTCGGAGTCCGTATGAAGGAGTTCTTGCCGTTTTGAGTCAGGTATGTCTGTGCAGTCCGAATCTGGATGCAGAACGTGAGAGACTTGGACTCTATCTTCTCTTGGCCCAAAAGTGACGTGAGAGAACTTTTTGAACAGCCCCTAAACTTCTCTTTTTCCCTTATCTTCATATGTGAATTGTACAAATGTCCCATGCACCTGGAATTAGACATGGCACAAAAGTCTGTGAAGTATTTTTGTTCTGGATGACATAAATAAATTGTTGCAAAGTTTGCATTAGAAATCACCTCACAAATATACATGTATGCAATATTTTTGGTCGTATCCAAGGTATTCATGTCCTCATCATCCTCCCTTTTTTGAAAATAAAGCCGTCCTCGGCGTTGCTTAATCTGAATTGTGGGTAAGAAAATAGACAAGGTGTACATGTTGTATATGTATATGTCATCCATTTTTACTTCCCTTAATTTTCGCACATATGACACATGTATAGATGAGTAACTTTCGTAGTTCATAAAATATAATGCCAAAATATTATCACAAGAAGTAGAAGGCATGAAAATATTGCAACTAAATTTGCACATATAAGTGAAGCTCTTAATCGTTACAAAAGATTGGCAATGCTCATCATTGAACCATCCCAACCTTGATGAACCATCACCAAGATTAGAGGTCATATCAAAATGATTAAACATTGGCACAACTATTTTCACACGTATTTGATCCAAATCTGATTTATTCCCTGATTCAAATGGTTCTTTCGCATCAATAGTTAATTCAATTGGTTCACTCACAATTGTTTGATCGCATGGCAAAGTCAAATCACGAACATATTCCTCTAAAATAGTTGGTGTGATCAAAGTAGTGGATAGCTCATCGCATGGTTCATTTAAATTGACAAGGCATTCACCATACTCATGTGGAGGTGGAAGATCGGTACCTTTGTCATTACCTCTTATGATCAACTCAGATGATGTAGGCACTGTCGGAGGTGATGTGTCACATGGTGGAGGTGATGTAGTCCTCACAACAACGGATGTGTCTGTCATTGTACGCCTAGTAGTGGAAGGAACAACCGTATCATTTCTTGGAATGTGCACCTGGCGCTTATTCTCCTTACGGACAATACGTCGTTTTATTTCCTGTTCAGCACTACAAGCAAGACGAAACAAATGGTCCATAGGATAACACTCTTCATGAATTAGTAACTCCTGAATATCACGATTTAATCCTGCCCAAAATCTATCCATAAAATCGTCTTCACTTTCTTGTAAAGAGGAATGCAACAAGGTAGTTTGTAAATCATCATAATATTTCGTTACGGTGTCACTACCTTGTTTTAAATGTTGCAACTTTGTAAGCATGTCACGAGTATAATAAGCAGGGACGAATGTATGTCGCATGGCAACTTTCAAATCAATCCATGTAGTAGGTATATAATTAGGGTGTAACCGACAATATTCACTCCACCAAACTAAAGAATAACCAGTGAAAGAACCAACCGCAACCTTAACTTTTTTACGTTCATCAAAACTATGGGCAGCAAATAGATTATTTATGTCAAACTCCCATTCAATATATAAAGCAGGTCTAAAACGGCCATTAAACGGTGGTATAGAAACATTAACCTGATCATGTGCATTTGGATGTTTGTGCACCTCTCGTGATGGTTGTGGTATGTCCTTAGGTGGTGGCACATCTCCCGTGATCGACAAAGCCCATGAGTTGACTCTGGATCCTGTCATGATTAGTAGAAAAAAAGAAACGAAATTCGAGAATAATGTTCCTATGAACTACTAGGATGTGGTGGTAAAGCGCTCACAGTAAAGCAAATATCAATATCTTACAAGTTCTTACCATGCAGCAACTGGTGATAGGCAACCAGCGGTGTCAAATAACTCCAAAGATTGAGTAAAGCGATTGCCAGGTGAACGTACGTAACACGGTGTAGAAATATGTGGAGCTGGGTTGGCTTTATATGGTAGCAAAAGATTAGCAATAATCAATTCAGAGATGCAATGTTGAATAAACGCTCAACGACGGTACTGTGCTGGTCCTATGCTAGAGCGGACTAGAGACGCGAGCCTAGAACACTAATGAGGTCACGGTGTAGCACAACTATCATCAATAAAGGATACGAAGTAGCTCTGGACAGCACGATATAAGTGAAGATCACAACGGCAGTAAAGATAATGATGAAAACAACTACCAAGCAGAATATACAACAACACTCTCTCCAACTTTCTTTTCCTTCTTTTTCTTTTTTTTTTCTCCCACTTTTTTTTCTTTCTCTCCTCTTTTTTTTACTTTTTTTTTCTCTGTCTTTTTTTTTCTTAATCCCTCTTTCCAAGACAAACTAGATAAGATGCAGATTGGATCAAGCAATGATGCGAACGACTTCAACTATGATTGTGACAATGACCGACGGGTAGCACGAGGTGGAAATTGATGGATGAGGTGGTGGACAGCGGAAGGGATAACGATGGAGCGGTGACGTGACTAATGTGAACAGAACTCGAAACTCTAACGAACTAGACACTAAGACCAGCAACTCGACACGCCGATGCAACCGATAATTCAATAATGCAAACAATGAAAAGAAAATTGCAAAGGCTCAGACTGGCTAGGACAAAGGATGAATAGATCTAACTTTTTTTTTGTGGCTTTTCCTTGGACAATAGGTAAGAAAATAAATCTAATCTAGGAATAACTGGAAATTCTCACCGAGCAACCTGAAATATGATACCACTTGATAGAGGCGAGGGGCCCGATTTTTCGATGAGATGATAACTATCGATTTGGTGGAGACGACTTTGACGATCCGACTACAAACGTGCACGACGTTGCGCCTTAGCAATCGCTAAACCAATCACCTAGGGTTACTGACGATGCCAGAAACACGATCAGCCTGACCACGAAGGTCTATTCCTGCATGCAATCGAAGAACAAGCAAGAATATGATAAAGCAATCTGAATATTGCAAATATATATGAAGTATTGATAAAGGTGGGGATCCGTAAGCGGTCTTGGTCTGGTCGTTGGACACAAACGAAGTACACAAAGTTGCAATGGCTAACTTTTTGACTAAACAAATCCCTAAGAGAAAGCTACTAGATGGATCTACTTATATAGGAGCAAGGGGTGGCGGCCAAGGAGGTGGAAGGACGTCCCAAGGCAGCCTAAAACTAACCCTAGGTCGTACAAGGCTCATGGGCCCAAGTGGAGGTGATGTAACACCTTTGGACTTGTAGTTTGACTCGGATTCTGCTGCAGCGTCAGATTGTTTCATCGGTATCTCAACGCTCCGGATGAATTTGAAGGTGAATCCAATTGGGTTGGAATGTGTATGAAATCTAGTTTCCAACAAAAAAAGAATCACCCAATTCGGAGTCCGTATGAAGGAGTTCTTGCCGTTTTGAGTCAGGTATGTCTGTGCAGTCCGAATCTGGATGCAGAACCTGAGAGACTTGGACTCTATCTTCTCTTGGCCCAAAAGTGACGTGAGAGAACTTTTTGAACAGCCCCTAAACTTCTCTTTTTCCCTTATCTTCATATGTGAATTGTACAAATGTCGCATGCACCTGGAATTAGACATGGCACAAAAGTCTGTGAAGTATTTTTGTTCTGGATGACATAAATAAATTGTTGCATAGTTTGCATTAGAAATCACCTCACAAATATACATGTATGCAATATTTTTGTTCGTATCCAAGGTAGTCATGTCCTCATCATAACCAATTTTAAGATCAATTTTTCAAAAGATTGTGGCACCACATAATTCATCAAGCATATCGTCTAAGCGTGGGATAGGATAACGGTATCTAACGGTGATAGCATTTATAGGACGACAATCGGAGCACATGCGAAAACTTCCATCTTTCTTAGGCACGAGAATACCCGGAACGGCACAAGGGCTTAAGCTTTCACGTACATGACCTTTGTCGATGAGTTGTTGTACTTGCCATTGTATCTCCTTTGTTTCCTCGGGGTTGACGCGGTAAGGAGCCTTGTTTGGAAGTGGTGCGTCGGGTATGAGGTCGATGTGGTGTTCGATTCCGCGAAGTGGAGGTAGTCCCGGAGGTAGTTCATCGGGAAAAACGGCCGAGAATTCCTGCAACAATTGAGACAACACTAAAGGTAGAGGTGGTGAAGTGTTAGTAGGTTTGGCTTCCCCTTTGCATAAAAGCACAAGGTGAAAGACACTCGATGGGTTCTCACACACTTCTCTCATCTCACTTTTGGTGGCAAATAGCACTAGTTGCTTCTTGTCGCTCATCGTGGAGTCGCTCATATTTGGCTTGTGGCTCTCACTCTCTTTTTGGTGGCTCACTCTCTCACCATTCTCTCCACGATGGTTGGTAGGTAAAAGCTTGTCGGCGGCTACTTGACTCGGAGACATTGGTCGGAGCACGAATTCCTTGCCTTTCATCTTGAAGCTATAGTGATTTGTCCGTCCATTGTGTGTGACTCCACGATCATATTGCCATGGACGTCCAAGAATAAGGTGACACACGGACATGGGGATCACATCACATTCAAGAGTGTCCTCGTAGGCGCCTATCTTGAAAGAGACTTGCACGGTGTGCTCGACTCGAAGAATTCCGGCGTCCTTGAGCCATTGGACCTTGTAGGGGTGAGGATGCTTCGTCTTGACCAATTGAAGCTTGTCGCATAGCTCTTCGCTTGCCAAGTTGTGACAACTTCCTCCATCGATGATAACCTTGACGAAGCGTCCATTGATGCCGGCCTTGGTATGGAAAATGTGACATCGTTGGTCGTCATCTTGTTGGTGTTGGAGTGTCAAGACCTTGGAGACAACAAGATTGGGGCTTGAGTCATTGTCGCAAAACACTTGATGGTCTTCTTCTTCGTTCACTTGGCGATGCATTGCGACATGCTCAAGTGCTTCCATCTCATCGTCGCTCACTGAATCATAAGAACCGTCATCGTTGATGATCATGGTGCGAACGGTCTTGCACTCAAATGACTTGTGGCCTCGCCCTTGGCATTTGAAGCATTTGATGGAACTCGTCTTGAAGTTGTCTTCGGTTGGAGTTGTAGTTGAGGAAGCTGTTGGCTTGAAGTTGTTGGTACAAGGTGGACGACTCGATGTAGTCGCATTCTTGTAGCTTGACTTGTCACCGAAGTTTGTAGATGGCTTGTTAGAGGTAGGCGGAGTAGTCGAAGTCGTTGAAGCTTGGTTGTAGGAGCCGAAGTTCTTGGAGTTGAACTTGGAGCACTTGTAGTCCTCTTGGACTTGTCGCTCCACTTTGGTTGCTTGATGTACTAGCTCGAGGAGATTGTTGTATGGTTGAAAGTCCGCAATCTTCTTGATAGGATAGTTTAGTCCATTCAAGAATCTCGCCATTGTTTGCTCTTCATTTTCCGTGATGTTGGCTCTTATCATGGCAATCTCCATCTCCTTGTACTACTCTTCAACGGACTTGGTACCTTGCTTGAGGAGTTGTAGCTTCTTGAACAAGTCACGGTTGTAGTGTGTAGGCACAAAGCGCGCTCTCATGACTTCCTTCATTTGAGCCCAAGTGGTGATAGGAGGTTCGCCTTTTGCTTCTCTTCTCTCTATGATTTGCTCCCACCATATGAGAACATAGTCTTGGAACTCAAGGGATGCCATTGCGATCTTCTTCTCTTCATCAAAGTTGTGAAGGCGAAAGATCTTGTCAACCTTCAATGCCCATGAGAGATAGTCTTCGGGATCAATGCTTCCGGAAAACTTTGGCATGGTGAACTTTAGCTTGCCATAGCGATGCTCTTCATTGTTTCCTTGCCTATTGGGAGGGCGTTCTTGATTGGGTCGATTGGCAATTCCGTGTTGCTCTTGTCGAAGTAGATGTCCATTATCATGGTGTGCTTGTCGAGCTTGTTGTTCTTGCTGAGGTTGATGCTCTTGTCGCGCTTGAGGAGGAGCTTCTTGTTGCATTCTTGCTTGGTGGCGTCTTTCTTGCATCTCATCACGAAGGAAATCCTCTTCTTGACGAGTGTGTCGAGTGCGGGCTGCCACATTGCGATGTGCATCGCGTAATGCTCGTTGCGCCTCCATAGCTTGAGCTTCTCGACGTTGTTGTGGTTGGTGGTTAGCCTCGGCGTCTTGTTCTTCTTGGTATTGACGTGCTCGCTCTTGTTGTTGTGGGCGTAGTTGTTGCTGTTCTTGTGCTTTCTCAAGTATAGCTTGGTTTTGACGATGTCGACTTTCTTGCTCGTTGAATAGCTCTTGTGAACTCTTGTCATGAAGAGGCTGCCGGTTGTCATGTCGAGCTTGACGTGCGGCTTGACGAATAGTGTTGGACGTAGGGGTATTTGAGTCTTGCGTGGAGTCGGAATGTCGACTTGAACGGCTTCGTCTTTGAGAGGATGTGGAAGAAGAACGTCGGTTGAGTATCAATGTCCGGAGCTCGTTGAATTGAGTAGACATGTTGGAGTTGATGATGTCGAATTTCTCTTTTGTTCTTGCTTCAAATTGGCGCGCATCCTCGGCGACTTGACCAATGTACTCGCGCATAGCTTCACTTTCTTGATGTAGAGCTCGTTGGACACCGAAGAGACGTAGTTTGGTGACGTAGTTGTTCGCTTCTTGAGGATCGTCGAAGATCGGGTTGGAAGATGTACTTGGCCTATCCATCATCACAAGCAAGTATGTAAGTGGGAGAAAGGAGAAGACAATACCAAATGTACCTTAACCGAAGTTGAAAATGGATCAATGATCACTCAATAATGTAACCTGGAAATAGCACTATTGGTACCACTTCGTGTCGATTCTCACACCTACACAACTAAACTTTGAGAGGAGCTTGGTTAGGATGGTGGCAATAAATTCAATGCAATCGTCAAAGTGACTCAAAAATGTTGAAAATGGTTCACAAATTGCTCATGCAACAAGTAGATCACAAGCAAAGTAGCACACGGAACACACGCACGGATAGATAAATGTGGTTGTGCAACCAAGGGTGAGCGAAAATGTGGAAACCACGGAAAATGCTCGTGTTGCACAACACTAGAGAGACGCTAGCCGATTTCTTAATAGGCGGATACGCACTTGTGCACGACCTAATAGAGGCAAAACGTAACGACTATCTATCACAAGTATGCTATAGTGTATGATGTGCTGATGCTTTAGCACAAGATGATGTATTGCTATGGCGTATGATCTCTTTTGATGCAAGGCGTATGATGCTATTGTCCTTTTGCTTATAAGCTTTGGTTGGCTCTTTTGCTTAAAAGCTTGTGAGCTCTTTCTTTGGATACTTATGCATGCTTCTCGTATCAAGGTAGCTATTGTGTATGCGGATCACTCTTGTGGCACACGGAGATATGATGATATGGTATGCGATATCTATGATTGTCCCTAATGTGCACAAGTGTCGTGGCCCGGCAATACTCAAATGGCTAGTCTCAATGGGAAAGCTACGCAAAGATGGTCCATAGGGTGACAATGCAATTGCAAGGTAGAATGAACAAAGTGTCATTGATGTTACCGTCCTTGCCGAAGTTGAGCGATGGTGTTGTCAAAGTCTTGCCGTTCCAAGGTAGCCTAAACATCCAAGGAAACGGTGAAACCACAACTCAAGTATCCAAGGCAAAGGGAGACAAGATGTTTCAAATCGTAGCGGTTAAGTGATGGTGGTTGCGGAAGGTGGGATGAAAGGTAGGTGGTAGCGGAAAGTGGAACAAAACTGAGAAAATCAGCTTGGTCAGAGTCTGTCGGACGTCCGGAGGTGGCCGGTCGTCCGGTCGGTCGGAAGGGGTCGGACGTCCGGTAAGTTCCGGAAATCCGGTAATAGTTTCTGTAGGCGGGGTTCCGGTCGTCCGGTGTTTAGCAGACGTCCGGTGTCTCGTGGGGTGCCGGACGTCCGGTAAGCGTCGGTCGTCCGGTAGGTTGGGGCTAGGTTTCTCGGATCCGTGGACAAATTGGTCAAACTTGCCCGAATTCGTGGAAGAAAATCGGTGAAAAGGTGGGGAAAAGCTAGATCTACTCGTGGCACAGCAAATCCATGGGACAAAGTCAACAAAATCTTTCCGAATCAACAGATCACAAAATAATTTGGGGCTATTTTTGTGGGGAATTTTCGGAATTGGGAAGAACACAACAAAAACAAGCTAGAAAACAGGGTGTGGGGCTCCAAATTCGTGATCAACCTATGCTCTGGATACCAAAGATGATGTAGGGTGGAACCCTAATCAGCAGATCTTTCACGAACGGAGGTTATCCCACAACAAACACGGAGAATACAAGGAAGAAACGGAGGAAAACACGAGGAGAAACACTCAAATCAACACGAATACGGTCACACAAGTGCTAGATCCATGATACATATCAAGATACCCGGTCCATAGACAACAACGGTGGTACAAAGATAGTCTTCTCTCGGAGGAGGTCTTGGGTATCCCTTGGGATCTTCTCCGATGTGGAGGCCTTGAATCCGACGTGGATCTTCTCCGAAGAGGCCGCGGTCTCGTGGGAGAGGAACCACAGAGGTCTATAATGAGCTATCCAAAAGCTGCCCCGAAAGGATGGAAGTCAACAAGTATATATTACATGAGTTGTCGCCATCGGGGCGGACGTCCGCTGGTTACCGGACGTCCGGAGGTTCCGGAGGGACCGGACGTCCGGTAATCCTCGGATATCCGCTATTTAGCTTATGTGGTCGTTGTCATGGACGTCCGGTGGCTTCCGGTCGTCCGGTCATCTGGGAGTCGCCGGACGTCCGGTGGACGCCGGTCGTCCGGTGCCTGGAAGTTGCCGGTCATCCGGTGTAGGTCGGACGTCCGGTGCCTGTAGCATCTTCAGCCTTCCTTCTTCTTGTTCCGGCACTTGTTGAACTCACCGTTTTGACCATTGTGCAGAGCTTTCCCGTGGCCTTCATCCAAGTACCTGAGTATGCACAGAGTTCCTGATGAGGGTAGAAGCCATGTCTCAAGTGAATCTGAAAGATGTAGAGAGAGGAGCGAAGTCACCTCGGTCTCGAGAGCTCTTGCACGGGCTCGAGTCATTGTTCCTTTGGGCACTTGGTGAGGCGATGAAGTGTCCATGGGGATGCCCTTAGGATGCTCTGCATCATCTTGTCTATGTGTTGTGTGTTTACCGTGTTGTTTGCTTCTTCTCGTTAGTTCCTGTTTCGTTGCGATCGTGAGGATTCGTTCGACTATGCTTGGATCATCTTCGTGCCTTCGTCTTCTTCATGGACTCGTTCTTCTTCCTTGCGGGATCTTAGGCAAGATGGCCATCACCTGGGGTCTCATTATTATCATTGACATGCTAGTTGTCTCGATGCTATCGCTATATGTCGCGCTACCTATCTATTTATTGTCAGCCTCTCATTGTTGCCATGAAACCTCCAACCTTTGACACCATCCCAACAAATTGTTGTTTGGCTATGTTTCCCCTTGCTCAGCCCCACTTATAGCATTGTTAGTTGTAGGTGAAGATGAAGATTGCTCCATGTCGGATCTTGGTTTTGGAATATCACAATATCTTAATGCACCTATATACTTGGCAATGGGTGGAAGGCTTGGCCTTTTGCTCGGTGTTTTGTTCCACTCATGCCGCCTTAAGAACCGATAAACCGGTGTTATGTTCCTTGATTTTGTGTTTTTAACGCGGTTGGGTATATGGGGACCCCTTGACAGTTTGCTTTGAATAAAACTCCTCCAACAAGGCCCAACTTTGGTTTTAATTTGCAACATAGTAAAAACTTAATTAATTAATTAAATTGCATAGGGAGTTAGCGCTACCCGGGGATTCTTTTCCACATACAGGGGGGCCGGTGCTGATGGTGTTGGTCCCAAACTAGAGCCACTTGCGATGCCACCCAGTTATCTGGGGTCTTCGGTTGACGTACGTACTGCTCATCCGGACGTGGCCTGAGACGAGATACGCGCGGCTACTATCAGGGTGTCGGCACGCCGGGAGGTCTTGCTGGACTTGTTTTACCATTGTCGAAATATCTTGTGCACCGGGATTCCGAGTCTGATCGGGTTGTCCCTCAGATAAGGGGTTTTTACCTCTGCTGATCGTGAGAGCTTGTGATGGGCTAAGTTGGGACACCCCTGCAGGGCTATGATCTTTCGAAAGCCGTGCCCGTGGTTATGTGGCAGATTGGAATTTGTTAATGTCCGGTTGTAGAAAACTTGACAGAGGATCCGAAATAAAGCACACAACCGCGTGAGTAACCGTCACCGTCTCTTTTCGCTTTGAGAAGAGAACACGGTGGGGTTATGTTTGACTCGTAGGTAGTTCAGGATCACTTAGCGATCATTACTAGTTTGCGACCGTTTGCGTAGATGCTCATCTTATTCTTTTACTCGTAAGTTAGCCACCATATTATTTTTAGCCGCCGCAGCAACTTCACCACTTAAACCTCTCCATTCCCATTAAGCTTTGCTAGTCTTGTTACCCATGGTTATGGGATTGCTGAGTACTCGTGGCTCACAAATACTACAACAACAGTTGCAGGTGCAGGTTTTCGATGACTTGACGTGAGAGCGATGTTTACGTGTGTTGGAGTTCTTTCTTCTTCTTCTTCTTCTTCTTCGTCAGTCTTGGGATAGGTTCCTGGTCGGCAGCCTGGGATAGCAGGATGGATGTGGTTGTGCTTTTTTAGTTTTCATCCGTAGTCGGATGTCTTGTGTATGATGTTGCTGTATTCATGTTTCAATTGTATGACTTGTATGTATCCCCTATTTATGTAATGGTACGATGTAATGATATCCATCTTGCTAAGCGCCCGAAATGCAGTTGTGCCCCAATCACGAGGTTTGCACATGATCAGGATAGAACTGCATCTTGGGCATGACACTTAGCCCATAAACATCTCCAAAAGTGGCTAAGAAATTTAGTATCACGATGTGAAACAATACTATTTGGCACACCATGCAAGCGAATAATTTCACGAAAGACCAAATCAGCATTATTAGCAGCATCATCGCTTTTATGACAAGGTATGAAGTGCACCATTTTCGAAAATCTATCCACGGCAACAAATATGCTATCCCTCCCCTTCTTTGTTCGAGGTAAACCCAAAACAAAGTCCATAGATATATCTTCCCAAGGAACACTAGGTACAAGCAAGGGCATTTATAAACCATGAGGATTGAGTCGTGACTTAGCTTTTTGACATGTAGTCCAGCGAGCAACAAAACACTTAACATCCCGTCTCATCTTTGGCCAAAATAAATGTGTAGCAAGTACATCCTCCATCTTCTTCACACCAAAGTGTCCCATTAATCCTCCTCCATGTGCATCCTGCAACAACAAAAGACGAACGGAGCTAGCTGGAATGCATAGCTTGTTAGCACGAAACACAAATCCATCATTAATGATGAACTTGTTCCATGTTCTCCCTTCTATACAATTCTGCAATACGTCTTTAAATTCAGCATCATGCATAGATTGTTCTTTGATGGTCTCCAAACCAAATATTTTAAAGTCAAGTTGTAAAAGCATAGTATAACAACGAGAAAATGCATCAACAATAACATTTTCTTTACCCATCTTGTGTTTAATGACATAAGGGAAAGTCTCAATGAATTCAACCCATTTAGCGTGTCTACGGTTCAATTTAATTAGCGTGACTTTTAATATGCTTTAAAGATTCATGATCAGAATGTATAACAAATTCTTTCGGCCATAAATAATGTTGCCATGTTTCCAAAGTCCAAACAAGAGAATATAATTCCTTGCCATAAGTAGAACTGTTCAGACTAGGCCCACTCAATTCTTAAGAAAGCATGCAACAGGTTTACCATCTTGTAATTACAAACCTCCTAATCCAATTCCACTAGCATCACATTCAAGCTCAAAAGTCTTATTAAAATCAGGAAGTTGGAGTAATGGAGCATGTGTCAACCTATCTTTCAATATCGTGAAGGCTTCTTCATGTGCAGTACCCCAAACAAAAGGCACACCCTTCTTTGTAAGATCATTGAGAGGTGCAGCAATGGTGCTGAAGTCTCTCACAAAACGCCTATAGAAACTAGTGAGGCCAAGGAAACTCCTCACGTGTGTGACCGTTTCGGGCTGCGGCAAACTCTCGTTAGCTTCAATCTTGGCTTTATCAACCTCAATTCTCTGTCGACTAACAACATAGCCAAGAAATGATACTCGGTTGGTCACTTCCCAAGGTTACCAAACAAACGTCCATCACGTAGAGGAATAAAAACAACACGTAAATGTTCCAAATGTTCCTCCAAAGATCTGCTATAAATCAGTATATCATCAAAGTAAACTAGCACAAACCATCCAATGAAAGCATGTAAAACTTCATTCATTAATCTCATGAAGGTACTAGGTGCATTAGTTAACCCAAAAGGCATGACTAACCACTCATATAATCCAAACTTATTTTTAAATGCTATTTTCCATTCATCTCCCAATTTCATACGAATTTGATCGTATGCACTATGCAAATCAACTTTGGAGAAAATTGTAGAACCACTTAATTCATCAAGCATATCATCTAGCCTAGGAATAGGATGACGATAACGAATAGTGATATTATTAATGCCTCTACAATCAACACACATACACAATTTACCATCCTTTTTCGGCACTATAATAATAGGAACAACACAAGGACTAAGGGATTCATGTATATAACCTTTATCTAGTAGCTCATGTACTTGACGCATAATCTCCTTCGTCTCCTCTGTATTGTACGTTATGGTGCACGATTGGGTAGCGATGCACCGATAATTAAGTCAATCTAATGCTCAAACCCTCGAATAGGTGGTAATCCCGGTGGTACGTCCTATGGAAAGACGTCAGTGAACTCCTGCAAAATGTTAGTGGCAGCAGGAGGCAAAGAGGAAGGCATGTCCTCGAATGAAAATAATGCCTCTTTGCACACAAAAGCATATCAAATAGATTTGCTGAAATCTAGATCATCAATATCAGATTTGGTGGCAAGTAAAGATCCACTTTCCAATTTAATTTCAGATGCAACATGAGATGATGGTTTGTTATTAGGTTTCATTTATTGCACAATGTCTTTTGCCACCATTTGGTTTTCACTCTTATTTTGCTCCTCTTTTTCTTTACTAGCTCAATGAATATCATCTTTCAAAATGGAATCAAGAGCCATAGGAAGCAAAGTAATATGTTTATCCTTATGAACAATAGTATAATGATTGTTTCTACCATGATGTACAGATTTTTTATCAAATTGCCATGGTCTACCAGGTAATAAGGAACATGCTTGCATGGGTACCACATCACAATCAACATAATCAGCATATGTAGCTATACTAAAAATACACATGAACAGTACATGTTACCTTAACCTTGCCGATGTTGTTGAACCATTGGATGTAGTAAGGATGTGGATTTGTTCTTGTGGTGAGAGACAGCTTCTCCACTATCTCCATGCTAGCCAAATTGGTGTAGCTCCCGACAAAATGTTCCTTCACAACTCCCTTTGTATGTAAAGCATCTCTTGTTCAGAATCAACTCCACTTTATTCTTCACTTGTAATAAGACCCAAAGTGTCCTCATCATAGTCACTAGCGGACTCATGCCCACCATCCTCAGTAGCAATCATCACACGCTGAGATTTGCATTCCCTCGCAAAATGACCTCTTCCCTTACAACGATGACAAATAATATCACTTGTGTGCCCTGTTGATGTCGTGGATGAAGAGGAGCTCTATGCAGGCCCGGTGGGTGTGCTCTTGGCAGATAGTGGTGATTGTGCCTGCTTTCTTGTATCACGGCTGGAGGTGACAATCGACAGAGGTGCCGGTGCAGCAGAATGTGAGGAAGTAGAAGATGCACGCGGTGTCCATGATGAAGGTCGACTTGTAGAAAAGTTAGTCCGCGCCAATGTCTGTCGATCCTACACTTGACGTTCAGCTTTGCAAGCAAGATGGAATAAACAAGTGATATTATTATACTCCTTATACTCTAGAATGGTCTGAATCTCTTTATTTAAGCCACCCATAAAATGTGCAAGCATAGCTTCATTATCCTCAACAATATCACATCTAATCATGCCAGTTTGTAATTCTCGATAATATTCTTCTACATGATTTTTTCCTTGTCTTAAACATTGTAATTTTTGTAGTAATTCATGTTGATAATATGGTGGAACCCAACGAGTACGCATAGCAGTTTTCAAAGCAGCCAAAGTAGTTGGAATATTATTCGGATATAATCTACGATGTTTTGACGACCACACATAATCAAAACTAGTGAAAGCACAAAGAGCAGCAGCAACACGTCTCTCCTCGGGATATTCTAAACATGTAAAATGTTGTTCGGTTTCTAACTCCCAAGTAAGATATATATATCAGGAACATATCTACCCTCAAATGGTGGAATATTCAATTTTAGTTTAGGGAGATGGTCAGGATCTCGTACCTGAGGTGGTGGTGCAGCCCTACCATTGCGATTATATGCATGTGGACGGCCTGGTGGTGGTGGTTGCACGTAGTTCTGATTTTGATCAACCTCATCCTCATAATCGCCCGCATAATCGTCATCCTCCTCAGCACTAGCAGCAGTAGTAGCAGGAGCCAAAGAAGAATCAACAGTAGGTACAGCAGCACCAGAAGTTTGGCCATCCTCAAGAGGAATACGCTTCGCTCGTCTGAACTGATTCAGAAGTGGGCATTATTGTTGTCGTTGCAGAGGTGTGGCAGGTGCAGCTGGTGGTGGTTGTGGTAGACGCGTGAGCAATTCATTAAACTTGTTATCCAACTTTGTTTTGAATGACTTCTCCATGCCAGCTATCCATGGCCCCTTCAAAATTGTTCAGCACATCTTGCACCTGTTCAGTCATCATTTGCTGAAATTTATCATGTAATGCCTTGTTCATCATGTTCTCTCAGTCATTCTCGTCGGCTTGTGATCCTGCCATGGTTAGCAGCAATAAAAACACACTAGAATATGATCCTACACACTACTAGAAAGTGGTGGTGATGGGGTGTCTAATCACAAATTCGTCAAGCGAATCTCTACCTTTTACCAGTTCTTGCCAAACAGCAAGCGGTGATCTGCAACCGTTGTAGTCAAAAACACCTCAAAGCTTGGATAGAGAGATTACCATGAGGAGTTAAACACACGTCGTAGATATATGTGGAGTTGGGATGGCTTATAATATGGTAGCAAAAAAAAGTTCAGCAACAATAAATTCAGAGATGCAAAGTTGAATACTCGCTCAACGACGATACTGTGCTAGTCCTAGGCTAGACCTTACTAGAGACACGTGCCTAGAACACTAACAAAATCACGGCGCTGCACATAAACAATGGAGGAGCACACTCTAAAAAATTTTCCTCTTTTTTTTCTTTTTTCCTCTTTTTATTTGCTAAGCAACAATTTTTTCAAAAAAGTCTACAAATGGTCTAGAAACTGCCTAGACAAAATTTTCCAGACTTAGTTTTTTTTTAACTAGAACTATTTTTTTCTGCGGGTATCACGGAAGTTGGGGAGTCCGACTTGGTCACGACTCGAAGTATCGCGTGATTTGGAAATCGAAAACAAAGCAGTAATGATAGAGGCTAAGGTATCCCATCTTTCGTGTTTGGGGAACGTAGTATTTCAAAATTTTCCTACGATCACGCAAGATCTATCTACTAGATGCATAGCAATGAGAGGGGAGAGTGTGTCTACGTACCCTCATAGACCGAAAGCGGAAGCATCTAGTGATGCGGTTGATGTAGTCGAACGTCTTCGCGATCCAACTGATCAAGCACCGAACGTACGGCACCTCCGCGTTCAGCACACGTTCAGCTTGATGACGTCCCACGAGCTCTTGATTCAGTTGAGCTTCATGGGAGAGTTTCGTCAGCATGACAGCGTGGTGACGGAGATGATGAAACTACCGGCGCAGAGCTTCACCTAAGCACTGCAATGATATGACCGAGTGGGGCACCGCACATGGCTACAACAATGTTTCTTGTGTCTTTGGGTGCCCCCCTACCCCCTTATATAAAGGAGCAAGGGGGGAGGTGCGGCTGGCCAAGGGGCGCGCCAAGGGAGTAGGATTCCTACTCCTAGTAGGAATAGGAACCCCCTTTTCCTATTCCTACTAGGAGTAGGAAAGGAAGGGGGAGAGGAGAAGGAAAGGAGAGGGGGCGCCTCCCCCCTTTTCCTAGTCCAACTAGGAACCCTAGGGGGTGCGGCCAGCCCTATGGGCTGCCCCTCTCTTTCCCTCAATGGCCCGCTTTGGCCCATACTCCCTCGGGGGGGTTCCGGTAACCCCCTCTGACACTCTGGTTTTACCCGATAACACCCGGAACACTTCCGGTGTCCGAATATAGTCGTCCAATATATTAATCTTTATGTCTCGGACATTCTGAGACTCCTCGTCATGTCCGTGATCTCATTCGGGGCTCCTAACAACCTTAGGTACATCAAAACTCATAAACTCATAATATCGATTGTCATCAAACGATAAGCATGCAGACCCTACGGGTTCGAGAACTATGTAGACATGATCGAGACTCATATCCGGTCAATAACCAATAGCGGAACCTGGATGCTCATATTGGCTCCTACATATTCTACGAAGATCTTTATCGGGCAAACCGCATAACAACATACGTTGTTCCCATTGTCATCGGTATGTTACTTGCCCGAGATTCGATCGTCGGTATTTCAATACCTAGTTCAATCTCGTTACCGGCAAGTATCTATACTCGTTCAGTAATACATCATCTCATGACTAACTCATTAGTCATTTTCTTGCAAGGATTATTATGATGTGTACTACCGAGAGGGCCCAGAGATACCTCTCCGACACTCTGAGTGACAAATCCTATTCTTGAACTATGCCAACACCGCGAACACCTTCGAAGACACCTGTAGAGCATCTTTTGTAACGACCCGAATCTGATAAGATTCGATGTCTCTGCGCTTACCGTGCTAGTCCCTGGATCGACTCTCTAGCACACACAGTACGTAGGAATATCAAATAACAAGTGCATCATTTACTATAACGTATGATCCAGAATTTACAAAGTATTACAAACTGAATAGCACATGGCTAACTTATTCAATAACAACAGCGGAAATGTAGCATAAGCAAATGATGAGTCCATCAATGCCCACTGGAGAACATGTTGAGTGAAGACTCATGACCCTACTATATCTCACTGATCATCTGAAAATCCTGCAACATGATAAGTTGCAGCCACAAAGGGTCAATACATTGAATGTATTGGCAAATCACACAATATGATATAGCAAACCTACATCCACAAGCAAGGTATGATAACATAACACTCAAGTTTGATTTCGCATAAAACTACCTTCACCTACCTCCACGACATAGGTAAGGTGCACACAACATAGATGATAATGATCTCCAAGATGTCTCAAGTGCGCTCAGCCCTGGCGCATTCTCTAGGTACAATAGAGCGCTCAGCCAGTGACGCATTCACGTGAGAAAAAGCCCCGACAACCCAAGTGCGCTCAGTCATGGCGCATTCTCTAGGGACGATAGAGTGCTCAGCCAGGGACGCATTCACCTGAGGAAAAGTCCCGAGCCTATAGCTATAAGCGCTCACCACTTCCACGAATCACGCAACACATGCCAACGTCTACCATAGCAAGTTGATCACACCAACACATGATACAATCGATATCAGAATATGACAACGGAGAACATACACATCAAACCAAGCACATATCATAGCATAGAAATCACACATGCATAGCAGAATATAGGATGAGCAAAATCAAAAGTGCGAACTTTCCTGGAACGGTGTTGAAGTACTCTAACGCTTAATTCCGGTTCGCTTGACACTCCGGACAATCTATACGATAATGAAGGCACCGATAAATAAACCGTACTCACATGGCTCACAATAAAGTAAACCACAAAGAATTCAAATAAAACTCAACTAACAAAGCATATCAGTAGGTAAATAATATCTATATGATACTAGGATCACAATGCAAAAAGAATCAACTGATTTGGATCTACGGTTTAAAAGATATGGCCTTCGAAAGTTTGAGTTCAAATTTGAGAAAATTCAAATTTAAACACTGCAAACATATAAAACAATTTGGTTCTACAATATTCTCCTGGTCTCTACGAGTACACAGGAAAAAGAATCGGTGAATTTGGAGTTACAGACTAAAAGATATACCTAATTACATATTTGATGTAGAATCTGTCAAAAATAACTTGTGCAAAACTGTGTTCGTGGAAGAACTGCTGCGGCACTGCCCATGTGCTAAGTGGCGTGACAGGATTGGCTCGAGGGTTGTCCGCTGTTTTGGCTATCCCACGGACGGCCACAATGTAAAGGAAAAATGTTTCGGTGATAAAAAATGCGATTTCATTTGAGCCGTCAAGGAGAGATCGAACGGATGGGGACGACTCACTGGAAAAACACAGGGGTATGCCGTAGGACTTGAAGACGCTGGCCACGGGGCGGCTCAGATCGATGACGATGGCGCTCCTCCGGCGATGGAGAGGTGCTGGGTGGAGGCGGCTCGTGAGGCGGAGATGGTGGTGGTGTTCAACGTCGGCGGGCCGATCTCTGTAGGCGATGCAGAAGGGCTGGAGTGTCGCCGGCGGTTGTTAGCTCCGGCGAGCAGTGGTCGAGCTCGAATCGCTCGGCTGTGTGGTTCCCTGCTAGAAGTAATAGGTGAGGGAGAGAGGGGAGGTCAAGGCGAAAAGTACAGAGGGAAGGTGAGGTGCTGGGAACCCACTGGCGCGACGGAAACGACGGTGGCGGAAGCTTCGGCCGGCGGAACTCCGGCGAGATCAGGGCTTCGTTCTAGGGCACGGTAGGTAACTTTTCTTGCAAAAATCGGCAGAGAAGGACTCGTGCAGTATTTATATGGAGTTGGTACTGGGCTAGGGGCAGAAAACCGATCGAATCGATTGAAGATTTCGACTGGGAGATGAACTCGTGTGCGTGCAGGAATCTGAGCGAGGGGAAGAAGATGACAGGTGGGCCAGCCTCGTCAGCGACAGACGAGGAAAGAAAAAGAAATAAAATAAAGGGAGAGCGTTCTTCCACAAGGTCGGCTGGGGCCTGGCTGTGTCCGGCCTGCCAGCTGTTGTGCTGTGCTGCGCGCGCGGGCGAGGGGGACTGCTGGGCCGAGGGCCGAAAGTGGCAGCGGCTGTGCTGCGCGTTGCGCCGCGTCTCTTTTTTTCTAACAAAAACATCAGCAGACAAAAACTAAAATAAAATAATAAAATAAATCCTAACAAAAAAATACATAGACACACAGTAAAATCAACACTACTAATATATAATATAGGAACACTAGTTCCACCTACAATGTAATTTAGTAAAATCATTTGCATGCACTAGGCCACTTAAACAGCAAAATAACACACAAATAAAATAATTTTGAGATTATGAAAAATACCAAAACATAACAAAAGGGCAGGACAAAATATTTTGGACATTATGAACATTTTTAAAACCCAAAATACGCAAAAGTATATTTTATGCAATGCAAGCATACAAAGAGCATTATAACAACTATAAAACTTTAGAGTTTCAACAACTCCAAAATACTATCAATATTCAGAAAATTCAAAATAAGAATAGAAAACACGATGTAAAAGAATGATCCTATTAACATTCCAAATTTGAGAAATTTGGGATGTTACATCTTTATAATCACCCAGTTACATTGTGACGTTTGATAGCACGCAAGGTGTTCCTTCGGTATTCTGGAGTTGCATAATCTCATAGTCATAGGAACATGTATAAGTCATGAAGAAAGCAATAGCAGTAAAACTGAACGATCATAGTGCTAAGCTAACGGATGGGTCTTGTCCATCACATCATTCTCCTAATGATGTGATCTCATTGATCAAATGACAACTCATGTCTATGGCTAGGAAACATAACCATCTTTGATCAATGATCTAGTCTAGTAGAGGCATACTAGGGACATACTATTTTGTCTATGTATTCACACATGTACTAAGTTTCCGGTTAATACAATTCTAGCATGAATAAAAGACATTTATCATGATATAAGGAAATACAAATAACATCTTTATTATTGCCTCTAGGGCATATTTCTTTTAGTCTCCCACTTGAACTAGAGTCAATAATCTAGATTACAAAGTAATGATTCTAACACCCAAGGAGTCTTGGTGCTGATCATGTTTTGCTCGTGGAAGAGGCTTAGTCAACGGGTTTGCGACATTCAGATCCGTATGTATCTTGCAAATTTCTATGTCTCTCTCCTTGACTTGATCGCGGATGGAATTGAAGCGTCTTTTGATGTGCTTTGTTCTCTTGTGAAACCTGGATTCCTTCGCCAAGCCTATTGCTCTAGTGTTGTCACAGAAGATTTTCATTGGACCCGATGCACTAGGTATTACACCTAGATCGGATATGAACTCCTTCATCCAGACTCCTTCATTTGCTGCCTCCGAAGCAGCTATGTATTCCGCTTCACACGTAGATCCCGCCACGACGCTCTGCTTGGAACTGCACCAACTGATAGCTCCACCGTTCAATAAAAATACATATTTGGTTTGTGACTTAGAGTCATCCGGATCAGTGTCAAAGCTTGAATCGACATAACCGTTTACGACGAGCTCTTTGTCACCTCCATAAACGAGAAACATATCCTTTGTCCTTTTCAGGTACTTCAGGATGTTCTTGACCGTTGTCCAGTGATCCACTCCTGGATTACTTTGGTACCTCCCTACTAAACATATAGCAAGGCACACATCAGGTCTGGTACACATCATTGCATACATGATAGATCCAATGGCTGAGGCATAGGGAATGACTTTCATTTTCTCTCTATCTTCTGCAGTGGTCGGGCATTGAGTCTTACTCAACTTCACACCTTGTAACACAGGCAAGAACCCGTTCTTTAACTGATTCATTTTGAACTTCTTCAGAACTTTATCAAGGTATGTGCTTTGTGAAAGTCGAATTAAGCGTCTTCATCTATCTCTATAGATCTTGATGCCTAATATGTAAGCAGCTTCACCGAGGTCTCTCGTTGAAAAATTCATATTCAAGTATCCTTTTATGCTATCCAGAAATTCTATAACATTTCCAATCAACAATATGTCATCCACATATAATATCATAAATGCTACAGAGCTCCCACTCACTTTCTTGTAAATACAGGCTTCTCCAAAAGTCTGTATAAAACCATATGCTTTGATCACCTCATCAAAGCGTATATTCCAACTCCGAGATGCTTGCACCAGTCCATAGATGGATCGCTGGAGCTTGCACACTTTGTTAGTACCTTTAGGATCGACAAAACCTTCTGGTTGCATCATATACAACTCTTCTTTGAGATATCCATTCAGGAATGCAGTTTTGACATCCATTTGCCAGATTTCATAATCATAAAATGCGGCAATTGCTAACATGATTCGGACAGACTTAAGCATCGCTACAGGTGAGAAAGTCTCATCACAGTCAACTCCTTGAACTTGTCGAAAACCTTTCACAACAAGTCGAGCTTTGTAAACAGTAACATTACCGTCAGCGTCGGTCTTCCTTTTGAAGATCCATTTATTTTCGATGGCTTGCCAATCATCGGGCAAGTCAACCAAAGTCCACACTTTGTTCTCATACATGGATCCCATCTCAGATTTCATGGCTTCAAGCCATTTTGCGGAATCTGGGCTCCTCATCGCTTCCTCATAGTTTGTAGGTTCATCATGGTCTAGTAACATGACTTCCAGAACCGGGTTGTCGTACCACTCTGGCGCGGAACATACTCTGGTTGATCTACGAAGTTCGGCAGTAACTTGATCCGAAGTTTCATGATCATCATCATTAGCTTCCTCACTAATTGGTGTAGGAATCACTGGAACTAGTTTCTGTGATGTACTACTTTCCAATTCGGGAGAAGGTACAGTTACCTCATCAAATTTTACTTTCCTCCCACTCACTTCTTTCGAGAGAAACTCCTTCTCTAGAAAGGATCCATTCTTAGGACCGAATATCTTGCCTTCGGATCTGTGATAGAAGATGTACCCAACAGTCTCCTTTGAGTATCCTATGAAGACACATTTCTCCGACTTGGGTTCGAGCTTATCAAGTTGAAGCATTTTCACATAAGCATCACAGCCCCAAACTTTAAGAAACGACAACATTGGTTTCTTGCCAAACCACAGTTCATAAGGCGTTGCCTCAACGGATTTAGATGGTGCCCTATTTAACGTGAATGCAGTTGTCTCTAAAGCATAACGCCAAAACGATAGTGGTAAATCGGTAAGAGACATCACAGACCACACCATATCTAATAAAGTACGGTTACGACGTTCGGACACGCCATTACGTTGTGGTGTTCTGGGTGGCGTGAGTTGTGAAACTATTCCACATTGTTTCAAATGAAGATCAAACTCGTAACTCAAATATTCGCCTCCACGATCAAATCGTAGAAACTTTATTTTCTTGTTACGATGATTCTCTACTTCACTCTGAAATCCTTTGAACTTTTCAAATGTTTCAGACTTGTGCTTCATCAAGTAGATATACCCATATCTTCTCAAATCATCAGTGAAGGTCGGAAAATAACGATACCCCCCGCGAGCCTCAACACTCATTGGTCCACATACATCAGTATGTATGATTTCCAACAAATCTGTTGCTCGCTCCATTGTTCCGGAGAATGGATTTTGGTCATCTTGCCCATGAGGCATGGTTAGCAAGCACCAAGTGATTCATAATCAAGTGATTCCAAAAGTCCATCACTATGGAGTTTCTTCATGCGCTTTACACCAATATGACCTAAACGGCAGTGCCACAAATAAGTTGCACTATCATTATTAACCTTGCATCTTTTGGCTTCAATATTATGAATATGTGTATCACTATGATCGAGATCCAACAAGAATAGACGACTCTTCAAGGGTGCATGACCATAAAATATATTACTCATATAAATGGAACAACCATTATTCTCAGATTTAAATGAATAACCGTCTCACAATAAACAAGATCGAGTTATAATGTTCATGCTTAACGCTGGCACCAAATAACAATTATTCAGGTCTAAAACTAATCCCGAAGGTACATATAGAGGTAGCGCTGCGTGCCGACAGCGATCACATCGACTTTGGAACCATTTCCCACGCGCATCATCACCTCGTCCTTAGATAATCTTCGTTTAATCCGTAGCTCATGTTTCGAGTTACAAATATTAGCAACCGAACCGGTATCAAATACCCAGGTGCTACTACGAGCATTAGTATGGTATACATCAATAACATGTATATCACATATACCTTTGTTCACCCTGCCATCTTTCTTATCCACCAAATACTTGGGGCAGTTGCGCTTCCAGTGTCCAGTCCCTTTGCAGTAGAAGCACTCAGTTTCAGGATTGGCTCCAGACCTGGGTTTCTTCGTGGGAGTAGCAACTGTCTTGCTATTCTTCTTGAATTTCCCCTTCTTTCCCTTGCCCTTTTTCTTGAAACTAGTGGTCTTGTTAACCATCAACACTTGATGCTCCTTTTTGATTTCTACCTCCGCAGCTTTGAGCATAGCGAAGAGCTCGGGAATTGTCTTCTGCATCCCTTGCATGTTATAGTTCATCACGAAGCATTTATAGCTTGGTGGCAGTGACTGAAGAACTCTATCAATATAACACTATCTTTGTCAACTTTGCATCCAAGTTGAGTCATATGATTGTAGTACCCAGACATTCTGAGCAACTGTTCACTGATAGAACTATTCTCCTCCATCTTGTTGTTGTACAACTTATTGGAAATCTCATATTTCTCAATCTGGGCATTTGCTTGAAATATTAACTTCAACTCCTGGAACATCTCAGAGGCTCCATGACGTGCAAAACGTCGCTGAAGTCCTGGTTCTCAGCCGTAAAGCATGGCACACTGAACTATCGTGTAGTCATCAGACCGTGTCTGCCAGACGTTCAAAGCATCTACATTAGAGGGAGGGGGCTTGTCACCTAGCAGTGCTTCAAGGACATAATTCTTCTCTGCATCAATGAGGATAATCCTCAAGTTACGGACCCAGTCCGTGTAATTGCTACCATCATCTTTAAACTTAGCTTTCTCTAGGAATGCATTAAAATTCAAGGGAAAGGTAGCACGGGCCATTGATCTACAACAACATAGATATGCAAAAACTATCGGGACTAAGTTCAAGATAATTTAAAGTTCAATTAATCATATTACTAAAGAACTCCCACTTAGATAGACATCGCTCTAGTCATCTAAATGATCACGTGATCCAAATCAACTAAACCATGTCCGATCATCACGTGAGATGGAGTAGTTTTTAATGGTGAACATCTTATGTTGGTCATATCTACTGTATGATTCATGCTCGACCTTTCGGTCTCCAGTGTTCCGAGGCCATGTCTGTACATACTAGGCTCGTCAAGTTTAACCCGAGTATTCTGTGTGTGCAAAACTGGCTTGCACCCGTTGTATGTGAACGTAGAGCATATCACACCCAATCATCATGTGGTGTCTCGGCACGACGAACTTTCGCAACGGTGCATACTCAGGGAGAACACTTGCACCTTGAAATTTTGTAAGGGATCATCTTATAATGCTACCGCCGTACTAAGCAAAATAAGAAGCATAATAAGATAAACATCACATGCAATCAAAATATGTGACATGATATGGCCATCATCATCTTGTGCTTTTGATCTCCATCTCCAAGGCAACGTCATGATTACAATCGTCGCCGGCACGACACCTTGATCTCCATCATAGCATCGTTGTCGTCTCGCTAACTATTGCTTCCATGACTATCGCTACCGCTTAGTGATAAAGTAAAGCAATTACATGGCGACTGTATTTCATACAATAAAGCGACAACCATATGGCTCCTGCCAGTTGCCGATAACTTTACAAAACATGATCATCTCATACAATAACGTATAACTCATCATGTCTTGACCATATCACATCACAACATGCCCTGCAAAAACAACTTAGACGTCATCTACTTTGTTGTTGCAAGTTTTACGTGGCTGCTACGGGCTTAGCAAGAACCATTCTTACCTACGCATACAAAACCACAACGATTTTTTGTCAAGTATGTGATGTTTTAACCTTCACAAGGACCGAGCGTAGCCACACTTGATTCATCTAAAGTGAGAGAGACAGACACCCGCCAGTCACCTTTAAGCAACGAGTGCTCATCACGGTGAAACCAGTCTTGCGTAAGCGTACGCGTAATGTCAGTCCGGGCCGCTTCATCTCACAATACCGCTGAATCAAAGTATGACATGCTGGTAAGCACTATGACTATTATCGCCCACAACTCATTGTGTTCTACTCGTGCATATCATCTACGCATAGACCTGGCTCTGATACCACTGTTTGGGGAATGTAGTATTTCAAAATTTTCCTACGATCACGCAAGATCTATCTACTAGATGCATAGCAACGAGAGGGGAGAGTGTGTCTACGTACCCTCGTAGACCGAAAGCGGAAGCGTCCAGTGACGCGGTTGATGTCGTCGAACGTTTTCGCGATCCAACCGATCAAGCCCGAACGTACGACACCTCCGCATTCAGCACACGTTTAGCTTGATGACGTCCCACGAGCTCTTGATCCAGTTGAGCTTCACGGGAGAGTTTCGTCAGCACGACGGCGTGCTGATGGAGATGATGAAGCTACCGGCGCAGGGCTTCGCCTAAGCACTGCAACAGTATGACCGAGCTGTGTTTCTGTGGAGGGGGGCACCGCACACGGCTAGAACAATGTTTCTTGTGTCTTTGGGTGTCCCCCTGCCCCCGTATATAAAGGAGCAAGGGGGAGGGTGCGGCTGGCCAAAGGGCGCGCCAAGGGAGTAGGATTTCTACTCCTAGTAGGAATTCGATCGTCGGTATCTCAATACCTAGTTCAATCTCGTTACCGGCAAGTCTCTTTACTCGTTCCGTAATACATCATCTCGTTACTAACTCATTAATCATTTTCTTGCAAGGCTTATTATGATGTGTATTACCGAGAGGGCCCAGAGATACCTCCCCGACACTCGGAGTGACAAATCCTATTCTTGAACTATGACAACACCATGAACAGCTTCGGAGACACCTGTAGATTATCTTTATAATCACCCAATTACGTTATGACATTTGATAGCACACAAGGTGTTCCTCCGATATTCGGGAGTTGCATAATCTCATAGTCATAGGAACACGTATAAGTCATGAAGAAAGCAAGAGCAGTAAAACTAAACGATCATAGTGCTAAGCTAACGGATGGGTCTTGTCCATCACATCGTTCTCCTAATGATGTGATCTCGTTGATCAAATGACAACTCATGTCTATGGCTAGGAAACATAACCATCTTTGATCAATGAGCTAGTCTAGTAGAGGCATACTAGGGACATACTGTTCTGTCTATGTATTCACACATGTACTAAGTTTCCGATTAATACAATTCTAGCATGAATAAAAGACATTTATCATGTTATAAGGAAATACAAATAACATCTTTATTATTGCATCTAGGGCATATTTCCTTCATTTCAATGAGATGGTGGCTATCGTTTTTGGTGGAGTAGACTTCGACGATCCGACTACGAACGTGCGAGGACGTCGCGCCTTAGCAATCGCTAAACGAACTCTGAGAGGTTATTGACCACGCCGGAGCACGATCAACCTGACCACGAGGGTCTATTTCCTGCAAGCAAACGAAGAACAATCAAGAAACTAAGATTGCAATCTAGATATTGCGAATATAAGATGAAAGCTTTATTGATCAAGGTGGGGTTCTGTGACGTCTTTGTCTGGTCGTTGAACACAAACGAAGTACGCGAAGTTGCACCTATGACGAACTTGAAGGAAATATGCCCTAGAGGCAATAATAAAGATGTTATTTGTATTTCCTTATATCATGATAAATGTCTTTTATTCATGCTAGAATTGTATTAACCGGAAACTTAGTACATGTGTGAATACATAGACAAAACAGTATGTCCCTAGTATGCCTCTACTAGACTAGCTCATTGATCAAAGATGGTTATGTTTCCTAGCCATAGACATGAGTTGTCATTTGATCAACGGGATCACATCATTAGGAGAATGATGTGATGGACAAGACCCATCCGTTAGCATAGCACTATGATCGTTTAGTTTTACTGCTATTGCTTTCTTCATAACTTATACATGTTCCTATGACTATGAGATTATGCAACTCCCGAATACCGTAGGAACACCTTGTGTGCTATCAAACGTCACAACGTAACTGGGTGATCATAAAGATGCTCTACAGGTGTCTCCGAAAGTATTTGTGGTGTTGGCATAGATCAAGATTAGGATTTGTCACTCCGAGTGTCGGAGAGGTATCTCTGGGCCCTCTCGGTAACACACATCACAATAAGCCTTGCAAGCAAAAGACTAATGAGTTAGTCACGAGATGATGTGTTACGGAACGAGTAAAGAGACTTGCCGGTAACGAGATTGAACTAGGTATAGAGATACCGACGATCGAATCTCGGGCAAGTAACATACCGTTTGACAAAAGGAACAACGTATGTTGTTATGCGGTTCTGACTGATAAAAGATCTTCGTAGAATATGTAGGAGCCAATATGAACATCCAGGTTCCGCTATTGGTTATTGACCGGAGATGAGTCTCGGTCATGTCTACATAGTTCTTGAACCCGTAGGGTCCGCACGCTTAACGTTTGATGACGATCGGTATTATGAGTTTATGAGTATTGATGTACCGAAGGTAGTTCGGAGTCCCGGATGAGATCACGGACATGACGAGGAGTCTCGGAATGTCCGAGACATAAAGATTGATATATTGGACGACTATATTCGGACACCGGAAGTGTTCCGGAAAAGTTTCGGATTTATCGGGAATGCCGGAGGGGGTTACCGGAACCCCCTACGAGAGGGGATGGTCCATAGTGGGCCTAAAGGGAAAGAGAGAGGCAGCCCATAGGGCTGGCCGGCGCCCCCACCTAGGGTTCCTAGTTGGACTAGGATTGGGGGGGGGCGCCACCTCTCCTATTCCTTTCCCCCTTCCTTCTTTTGGTGAATCCTACTAGGAATAGGATTGCAATCCTATTCCTAGTAGGAGTCCACTCCCTAGCCGCACCAGGAAGGGCCGGCCGGCCTCCCCCCCTTGCTCCTTTATATACGGGGGCAGGGGGCACCCAAAGACACACAAGTTGAATTGTTTTAGCCGTGTGCGGTGCCCCCCTCCACAGAATAACACCTCGGTCATACCATCGCGGAGCTTAGGCGAAGCCCTGCGCCGGTGAACACATCATATCCGTCACCACGCCGTCGTGCTGACGAAACTCTCCCGTGAAGCTCAACTGGATCAAGAGCTCGTGGGACGTCATCAAGCTGAACGTGTGCTGAACGCGGAGGTGCCGTACGTTCGGTGCTTGATCGGTTGGATCGCGAAGAAGTTCGACAACATCAACCGCGTCACTTGACGCTTCCGCTCCCGGTCTACGAGGGTACGTAGACACACTCTTCCCTCTCGTTGCTATGCATCTGGTAGATAGATCTTGCGTGATCGTAGGAAATTTTTAAATACTACGTTCCCCAACAGTGGCATCATGAGCCAGGTCTATGCGTAGATGATATGCACGAGTAGAACACAATGAGTTGTGGGCGATACTAGTCATACTGCTTACCAGCATGTCATACTTTGCTTCGGCGGTATTGTGAGATGAAGCGGCCCGGACCGACATTACGCGTACGCTTACGCGAGACTGGTTTCACCGTTACGAGCACTCGTTGCTTAAAGGTGACTGGCGGGTGTCTATCTCTCTCACTTTAGCTGAATCAAGTGTGGCTACGCCCGGTCCTTGTGAAGGTTAAAACAGCACATACTTGACGAAACATCGTTGTGGTTTTGTATGCGTAGGTAAGAACGGTTCTTGCTAAGCCCGTAGCAGCCACGTAAAACTTGCAACAACAAAGTAGAGGACGTCTAACTTGTTTTTGCAGGGCATGTTGTGATGTGATATGGTCAAGACATGATGAGTTATACGGTTTTGTATGAGATGATCAAGTTTTGTGAAGGTGATCATGACGGTGCTTTGGAGATGGAGATCAAAAGCACAAGATGATGATGGCCATATCATGTCACATATTTTGATTGCATGTGATGTTTATCTTATTATGCTTCTTATTTTGCTTAGAACGACGGTAGCATTATAAGATGATCCCTTACTAAATTTCAAGGTATAAGTGTTCTCCCTGAGTATGCACCATTGCAAAAGTTCGTCGTGCCGAGACACCACGTGATGATCGGGTGTGATAAGCTCTACGTTCAAATACAACGGGTGTAAGCCAGTTTTGCACACGCAAAATACTCGGGTTAAACTTGACGAGCCTAGCATATACAGATATGGCCTCGGAACACTGGAGACCGAAAGGTCGAGCGTGAATCATATAGTAGATATGATCAACATAAGATGTTCACCATTGAAACTACTCCATCTCACGTGATGATCGGACATGGTTTAGTTGATTTGGATCACGTGATCATTTAGATGACCCGAGGGATGTCTATCTAAGTGGGAGTTCTTAAGTAATATGATTAATTGAACTTTAATTTATCATGAACTTAGTCCTGGTAGTATTAGCATATCTATGTTGTAGATCAATAGCTCGCGATGTTGCTCCCCGTTTATTATTCATATGTTCCTAGAGAAAACTAAGTTGAAAGATGTTAGTAGCAGAGATGCGGAATTGTTCCGTGATCTGAGGATTATCCTCATTGCTGCACAGAGAAATATGTCCTTGATGCACCGCTAGGTGACAGACCTATTGCAGGAGCAGATGTAGATGTTATGAACGTTTTGACAAAAGCTCGGTATGATGACTACTTGATAGTTTAGTGCACCATGCTTTACGGCTTATAACCGGGACTTCAAAAACGTTTTGAACGCCACGGAGCATATAAGATGTTCCAAGAGTTGAAATTAGTATTTCATACTCATGCCCTTGTCGAGAGGTATAAGACCTCTGACAGTTCTTTGCCTACAAGATGGAGGAGAATAGCTCAACCAGTGAGCATGTGCTCAGATTGTCTGGGTACTACAATTACTTTAATCAAGTGGGAGTTAATCTTCCAGATAAGATAGTAATTAACAAAGTTCTCTAGTCACTATCACCAAGTTAGTAGAACTTCATGATGAACTATAATATGCAAGGGATGACGAAAGGAATTCCCAGCTCTTCGCGATACTGAAGTCGGCGAAGGTAGAAATCAAGAAGAAGCATCAAGTGTTGATGGTTAACAAGACCACTTGTTTCAAGTAAAGGGCAAAGGGATAGAAGGGGAACTTCAAGAAGAATGACAAGCAAGTTGTCACTCCCATGAAGAAACCCAAAGCTAAACTCAAGCCTGAAACAAGTGCTTATACTGCAAAGGAAATGGTCACTAGAAGTGGAACTGCCCTAGATACTTGGCGGATAAGAAGGATGGCAAAGTGAACAAAGGTATATTTGATATACAGATTATTGATGTGTATTTTACTAGTGTTCATAGCAACCCCTCCGGTATTTGATATTGGTTCAGTTGCTAAAGAGTAGTAACTCGAAATTGGAGTTGCATAATGAACAGAAACTAGTTAAAGGATGAAGTGACGATGTGTATTGGAAGTAGTTCCAAGATTGATATGATCATCATCGCACACTCCCTATACTTTCGGGATTAGTGTTGAACCTAAATAAGTGTTATTTGGTGTTTGTGTTGAGCATGAATATGATTTGATCATGTTTATTGCAATACGGTTATTCATGTAAGTTAGAGAATAATTGTTGTTCTATTTACATGAATAAAACCTTCTATGGTCATACACCCAATGAAAATAGTTTGTTGGATCTCGATCGTGTGATACACATATTCATAATATTGAAGCCAAAAGATGCAAGGTTAATAATGATAGTGCAACTTATTTGTGGCACTACCGTTTAGGTCATATTGGTGTAAAACGCATGAAGAAACTCCATAATGATGGACTTTTGGAATCACTTGATTATGAATCACTTGGTGCTTGCGAACCATGCCTCATGGGCAAGATGACTAAAACTCCGTTCTCCAGAACTATGGAGCGAGCAACAGATTTGTTGGAAATCATACATACTGATGTATGTGGACCAATGAGTGTTGATGCTCGCGGCGGGTATCGTTATTTTCTGACCTTCACTGATGATTTGAGCAGATATGGGTATATCTACTTAATGAAACACAAGTCTGAAACATTTGAAAAGTTCAAAGAATTTCAGAGTGAAGTAGAGAATCATCGTAACAAGAAAATAAAGTTCCTACGATCTGATCGTGGAGGAGAATATTTGAGTTACGAGTTTGGTCTTCATTTGAAACAATGTGAAATAGTTTCACAACTCACGCCACCTGGAACACCACAGCGTAATGGTGTGTCCGAACGTCGTAACCGTACTTTATTGGATATGGTGCGATCTATGATGTCTCTTACCGATTTACCACTGTCGTTTTGGGTCATGCATTAGAGACAGCTGCATTCACGTTAAATAGGGCAACATCTAAATCCGTTGATACGACACCTTATGAACTATGGTTTGGCAAGAAACCAAAGTTGTCGTTTCTTTAAGTTTGGGACTGCGATGCTTATGTGAAAAAGTTTCAACATGATAAGCTCGAACCCAAATCAGAGAAGTAAATCTTCATAGGATACCCAAAAGAAACTGTTGGGTACACCTTCTATCACAGATCCGAAGGCAAAATATTCATTGCTAAGAACGGATCCTTTCTAGAAAAAGAGTTTCTCTCGAAAGAAGTGAGTGGGAGGAAAGTAGAACTTTATGAGGTAATTGTACCTTCTCCCGGATTGGAAAATAGTACATCGCAGGAAATTGTTCCAGTGATACCTACACCAATTAGTGAGGAAGTTAATGATAATGATCATGAAACTTCGGATCAAGTTTCTGCTGAACGTCGTAGATCAACCAGAGTACGTTCCGCACCAGAGTGGTACGGCAACCCAGTTCTGGAAATCATGTTACTAGACCATGATGAACCTACGAACTATGAGGAAGCGATGATGAGCCCAGATTCCGCAAAATGGCTTGAGACCATGAAATCTGAGATGGGATCCATGTATTAGAACAAAGTATGGACTTTGGTTGACTTGCCCGATGATCGGCAAGCCATCGAAAATAAATGGATCTTCAAGAGGAAGACTGACGCTGACGATAATGTTACTGTTTACAAAGCTCGACTTGTTGCGAAAAGTTTTCGACAAGTTCAAGGAGTTGACTACGATGAGACTTTCTCACCCGTAGCGATGCTTAAGTCTGTCCGAATCATGTTAGCAATTGCCACATTTTATGAAATCTGGCAAATGGATAACGAAACTGCGTTCTTTAATGGAATTATTAAAAGAGTTGTATATGATGCAACCAGAAGGTTTTGTCAATCCTAAAGGTGCTAACAAAATGTGCAAGCTCCAGCGGTCCATCTATGGACTGGTGCAAGCATCTCGGAGTTGGAATATACGCTTTGATAAGTTGATCAAAGCATATAGATTTATACAGACTTACGGTGAAGCCTGTATTTACAAGAAGTGAGTGGGAGCACTACAACCTTTCTGATAAGTATATGTGAATGACATATTGTCGATCGGAAATGATGTAGAATTTTCTGGAAAGCATAAAGGAGTATTTGAAAGGAATTTTTTCAAAGAAAGACCTTGGTAAAGCTGCTTACATATTAGGCATCAAAATCTATAGAGATAGATCAAGACGCTTAATTGGACTTTCACAAAGCACATACCTTGATAAAATTTTGAACAAGTTCAAAATGGATCAGTCAAAGAAAGGGTTCTTGCCTGTTTTACAAGGTATGAAGTTGAGTAAGACTCAATGCCCGACCACTGCAGAAGATAGAGAGAAAATGAAAGTCATTCCCTATGCCTCAGCCATAGGATCTATCATGTATGCAATGCTGTGTACCAGACCTTATGTGTGCCTTGCTATAAGTATAGCAGGGAGGTACCAAAGTAATCCGGGAGTGGATCACTGTACAGCGGTCAAAATTATCCTTAGTAACTGGATGACTAAGGAAATATTTCTCGATTATGGAGGTGATAAAGAGTTCGTCGTAAAGGGTTACGCCGATGCAAGCTTTGACACTAAATCCAGATGACTCTAAGTATTAATCTGGATGCGTATTGAAAGTGGGAGCAATTAGCTAGAGTAGCTCTATGCAGAGCATTGTAGACATAGAAATTTGCAAAATACATACGGATCTGAATGTGACAGACCCGTTGACTAAACTTCTCTCACAAGCAAAACATGATCACACCTTATTACTCTTGGGTATTAATCACATAGCGATGTGAACTAGATTATTGACTCTAGTAAACCCTTTGGGTGTTGGTCACATGGCGATGTGAACTATGGGTGTTATTCACATAACGATGTGAACTATCGGTATTAAATCACATGGCGATGTGAGCTAGATTATTGACTCTAGTGCAAGTGGGAAACTGAAGGAAATATGCCCTAGAGGCAATAATAAAGATGTTATTTGTATTTCCTTATATCATGATAAATTTCTTTTATTCATGCTAGAATTGTATTAACCGGAAACTTAGTACATGTGTGAATACATAGACAAAACAGTATGTCCCTAGTATGCCTCTACTAGACTAGCTCATTGATCAAAGATGGTTATGTTTCCTAGCCATAGACATGAGTTGTCATTTGATCAACGGGATCACATCATTAGGAGAATGATGTGATGGACAAGACCCATCCGTTAGCATAGCACTATGATCGTTTAGTTTTACTGCTATTGCTTTCTTCATAACTTATACATGTTCCTATGACTATGAGATTATGCAACTCCCGAATACCGTAGGAACACCTTGTGTGCTATCAAACGTCACAACGTAACTGGGTGATCATAAAGATGCTCTATAGGTGTCTCCGAAAGTATTCGTGGTGTTGGCATAGATCAAGATTAGGATTTGTCACTCCGAGTGTCGGAGAGGTATCTCTGGGCCCTCTCGGTAACACACATCACAATAAGCCTTGCAAGCAAAAGACTAATAAGTTAGTCACGAGATGATGTGTTACGGAACGAGTAAAGAGACTTGCCGGTAACGAGATTGAACTAGGTATGGAGATACCGACGATCGAATCTCGGACAAGTAACATACCGATGACAAAAGGAACAACGTATGTTGTTATGCGGTTCTGACCGATAAAAGATCTTCGTAGAATATGTAGGAGCCAATATGAACATCCAGGTTCCACTATTGGTTATTGACCGGAGATGAGTCTCGGTCATGTCTACATAGTTCTCGAACCCGTAGGGTCCGCACGCTTAACGTTTGATGACGATCGGTATTATGAGTTTATGAGTTTTGATGTACCGAAGGTAGTTCGGAGTCCCGGATGAGATCACGGACATGACGAGGAGTCTCGGAATGTCCGAGACATAAAGATTGATATATTGGACGACTATATTCGGACACCGGAAGTGTTCCGGAAAAGTTTCGGATTTATCGGGAATGCCGGAGGGGGTTACCGGAACCCCCTACGAGAGGGGATGGTCCATAGTGGGCCTAAAGGGAAAGAGAGAGGCAGCCCATAGGGCTGGCCGGCGCCCCCACCTAGGGTTCCTAGTTGGACTAGGATTGGGGGGGGGCACCTCTCCTATTCCTTTCCCCCTTCCTTCTTTTGGTGAATCCTACTAGGAATAGGATTGCAATCCTATTCCTAGTAGGAGTCCACTCCCTAGCCGCACCAGGAAGGGCCGGCCGGCCTCCCCCCCTTGCTCCTTTATATACGGGGGCAGGGGGGCACCCAAAGACACACAAGTTGAATTGTTTTAGCCGTGTGCGGTGCCCCCCTCCACAGAATCACACCTCGGTCATACCGTCGCGGAGCTTAGGCGAAGCCCTGCGCCGGTGAACACATCATATCCGTCACCACGCCGTCGTGCTGACGAAACTCTCCTGTGAAGCTCAACTGGATCAAGAGCTCGTGGGACGTCATCAAGCTGAACGTGTGCTGAACGCGGAGGTGCCGTACGTTCGGTGCTTGATCGGTTGGATCGCGAAGAAGTTCGACAACATCAACCGCGTCACTTGACGCTTCCGCTCCCGGTCTACGAGGGTACGTAGACACACTCTTCCCTCTCGTTGCTATGCATCTGGTAGATAGATCTTGCGTGATCGTAGGAAAATTTTAAAATACTACGTTCCCCAACAGAACTTAAATCTAAACAAAACCGAAAGACTAAACGATGCCCTAGGGACTGTATATATGGGGAAAGAGAGGGGGAATTTTGTGGCCCCTTGCAGAAGGGGTCTGAAACCAACCCTAACTCTGTTTTCCCCACACATACGGACTCTAAAAACAGCTTATACTTGACTATTTCGAAATTACATGGGCCTAACCCAATAATAACGTGATGCAGCACCAATAATAGCCTCTGGACGAAATCTATGAAGTGGCATCTTGTATATTTCGTCCAAGGCTTCTCGCACTCATTATGGTGGCTTCAAAGTCCTGAAATCATCACTTGTAACTCTGTTCTTGCTCCCCTTGCGCATGCCATCATCTCCATGCTTGATCTTGCTCCAATGTTCATCCTTCTTGTCCAAGCTAGGCCCTTCATTTGTAAGCAAGACAAATTTATCCAATTTAGGCAGCATCATATTCTCATGAACATTAGAATCATTACCAAGAAACGAAAGTACCGGGTAATTTAATTGGGGTGCACGAGCTGTCGAGCTCTAGTAATTGGTCCTGTATATGTATCAGTTGGTGCTGTGGGTGTAACTATGTTAGTGATGTCCTCATCGTCCACCCCTTCTTGAATTGAAGTCGTCCTTGACGGAAGCTCATATTCCTCACCCAAGTTAGGCTTCAAATCTGCAATGTTAAATGTGGGACTAACCCCAAAATCTGCACGCAGCTCAAGTTTATATGCATTATCATTTATTTTCTCTAACACCTTAAAAGGACCATCAGCACGTGGCATTAGCTTTGACTTGCACAAATTAGGAAACCTATCCTTACGCAAATGTAACCAAACAAGATCTCTAGGTGCAAAGACAACACGTTTTCTACCCTTATCTCCAACAAGTTTATACTTAGCATTCATGCGCTCAATATTTTCCTTAGTTAACTCATGCATTTTTAAGATCAATTCAACATGATGTTTAGCATCAAAATTAACATTCTCCGAAGATGGAAGAGGCAACAAATCAATAGGTGCACGAGGTAGGAAACCATATACAATTTCAAAACGGCACATCTTAGTAGTAGAATGCAACAAACGATTATAAGCAAATTCAATATGAGTCCAGCATTCTTCCCACATTTTCTTGTTATTCTTCAAAATAGCCCTAAGCATAGTAGACATAGTTCTATTGACTACTTCAGTTTGTCCATCAGTTTGGGGCTGACAAGTAGTACTAAAAAGCAGTTTAGTCCCCAACTTAGCCCATAAACATCTCCAAAAGTGGCTAAGAAATTTAGTATCACGATCTGAAACAATAGTATTTGGCACACCATGCAAGCGAATAATTTCACGAAAGAACAAATTAGCAACATTAGCAGCATCATTGCTTTTATGACATGGTATAAAGTGTGCCATTTTCAAGAACCTATCCACGACAACAAGTATGCTATCCATTCCCTTCTTTGTACGAGGTAAACCCAAAACAAAGTCCATAGATATATCTTCCCAAGGAACACTAGGGACAGGCAAAGACATATATAAACCATGAGGATTGAGTCGTGACTTAGCTTTTTGACATGTAGTGCAGCGAGCAACAAAACGCTCAACGTCCCGTCTCATATTTAGCCAAAAGAAATGTGTAGCAAGTACGTCCTCTGTCTTCTTCACGCCAAAGTGTCCCATTAATCCTCCTCCATGCACCTCTTGCAACAACAAAAGACGAACAGAGCTAGCTGGAATGCATAGCTTGTTTGCACGAAACACAAATCCATCATTAACGAGGAACGTGTTCCATGTTCTCCCTTCTTTACAATTCTGCAATACACCTTTAAATTCAGCATCATGCACATATTGATCTTTGATGGTCTCCAAACCAAATTTTTTAAAGTCAAGTTGTGAAAGCCTAGTATAACGACGAGATAATGCATCAGGAATAACATTTTATTTTCCCTTCTTGTGTTTAATAACATAAGGGAAACTCTCTATGAATTCAACCCATTTAGCATGTCTATGGTTTAGTTTTGCTTGACTTTTAATGTGCTTTAAAGATTCATGATCAGACTGTATAATAAATTCTTTGGGCCATAAATAATGTTGCCATGTTTCCAAAGTCTGAACAAGAGCATATAATTCCTTATCATAAGTAGAATAATTCAGACTAGGCCCACTCAATTTTTCAGAAAAGTATGCAACACGTTTACCATCTTGTAATAACACACCTCCTAACCCAATTCCGCTAGCATCACATTCAAGCTCAAAAGTCTTACTGAAATCAGGAAGTTGGAGTAAAGGAGCATGTGTCAACTTATCTTTTAATACCGTGAATGCTTCTTCCTGTGCAGTACCCCAAATAAAAGGCACATCCTTCTTTGTAAGCTCATTGAGAGGTGCAGCAATGGTGCTTAAATCTCTCACAAAACGCATATGGAATCCAGCGAGGCCAAGGAAGCTCCTCACGTGTGTGACCGTTTTGGGTTGCGGCCAACTCTCAATAGCTTCAATCTTGACTTTGTCAACCTCAATTCCCTGTGGAGTAACAACATAGCCAAGAAAAGATACTCGGTCGGTGCAAAAGGTGCACTTTACAAGGTTACCAAACAAACGTGCATCACGTAGAGCAATAAAAAACAACACGTAAATGTTCCAAATGTTCCTCCAAATATCTGCTATAAATCAATATATCATCAAAGTAAACTACCACAAATCGTCCAATGAAAGCACGTAAAACTTCATTCATTAATCTCATGAAAGTACTAGGTGCATTAGTTAACCCAAAAGGCATGACTAACCACTCATATAATCCAAACTTAGTTTTAAATGTTGTTTTCCATTCATCTCCAAATTTCATACAAATTTGATGGTATCCACTACGCAAATCAACTTTGGAGAATATTGTAGAGCCACTCAATTCATCAAGCATATCATCTAGCCTAGGAATAGGATGACGATAACAAATAGTAATATTATTAATGCCTCTACAATCAACACACATACGCGATGTACCATCCTTTTTGGCACTAGAATAATAGGAACAACACAAGGACTAAGGGATTCACGTATATAATCTTTGTCGAATAACTCATGTACTTGACGCATAATCTCCTTCGTCTCCTCTGGATTGGTACGGTATGGTGCGCGGTTGGGTAGCAACGCACCGGGAATTAAGTCAATCTGATGCTCAATCCCTCGAATAGGTGGTAATCCCGGTGGCACATCTTGTGGAAAGACGTTCGCGAACTCCTGCAAAATGTTAGTGACAGTAGGAGGCAAAGAGGAAGACACGCCCTCGAATGAAAATAATGCATCTTTGCACACAAAGGCATAGCAAATAGATTTGCTGAAATCTAGATCATCAATATCAAATTTGGTGGCAAGTAAACATCCACTTTTTAATTTAATTTCAGATGCAACATGAGATGATGGTGTGTTATTAGGCTTCATTTGTTGCTCAAATTCTTTTGCCACAATCTGATTTTCACTCTTATTTTTCTCCTGTTTTGCTTTATTAGCTTGATTAATACCATCTTTCAAAATGGAATCAAGAGACATAGGAAGCAAAGTAATACGTTTATCCTTATGAACAAGAGTATACTGATTGTTTCTACCATGGTGTACAGAATTTTTATCAAATTGCCATGGTCTACCAAGTAATAAGGAACATGCTTGCATGGGTACCACATCACAATCAGCATAATCAGCATATGTGGAGATACTAAAATGCACATGAACAGTATGTGTTACCTTAACCTTGCCGCTGTTGTTGAACCATAGGATGTAGTAAGGATGTGGATGTGGTCTTGTGGTGAGAGATAGCTTTTCCACCATATCCATGCTAGCCAAGTTGTTGCAGCTCCCTCCATCTATGATGACGCGAACAGAACGTTCCTTCACAACTCCATTTGAATGGAACAAATTATGCCTCTGATTTTGCTCCGCTTGTGTGACCTGCACACTCAAAACATGTTGAGCAACTAAACATTCATACCTGTCAGCGTCTTCAGGAGCCATGTATTGCATCTCATTTTTAGAATCATCTCCACCGTGTTCTTCACGTGTAATAAGAGCCAAAATCTCCTCATCATAGTCACTAGCGGACTCATAACCACCATCCTCAGTAGCAATCATGACACGCTGAGATGAGCATTTGCTCGCATAGTGACCACGACCAGTGCAACGACGACATATAACATCATGTGTTGGCCCTGTGGATGCCATGGATGAAGAAGAGCTCTGCGCAGGACCGGAAGGTGTACTCCTGGTTGATGGTGGTGGTGCCTGTTTGCTTTTATCACGGCTAGAAGTGACGGATGAAGTAGGCGGTGGTGCAGCCGGACGTGTCGAAGTAGATGATGCATGCGGTGTCCATGATCAAGGTCGACCTGCAGAATAATTAGTTCGTGCCAAGGCATGTCGATCCTGCACTTCACGTTCAGCTTTGGAAGCAAGATGGAATAAACGAGTGATATTATTATACTCCTTATACTCTAGAATTGTCTGAATCTCTCTATTTAAGCCACCCATAAAACGTGCAAGCATAGCCTCATTATCCTCAACAATACCACATCTAATCAGGCCAGTTTGTAATTCCTGATAATATTCCTCTATAGAATTTTTTCCTTGTCTTAAATACTGCAATTTCTGAAGTAATTCGCGTTGATAATATGGTGGAACCCAATGAGTACGCATAGCAGTTTTCAAAGCAGCCCAAGTAGTTGAAACATTATCCGGATATAATCTACAATATTCAGACCACCACACACAAGCAAAACTAGTGAAAGCACAAAGAGCGGCAGCAACATGTCTCTCCTCGGGATATTTTAAACATGTAAAACGTTGTTCGGTCTCTAACTCCCAAGTAAGATATATATCAAGAACATATCTACCCTCAAATGGTGGAATATTCCATTTTAGTTTAGGGAGATGGTCATGATCTCATACCTGAGGGTGTGGTGCCGCCCTACCATTGCAATTATTTGCATGTGGGCGACCTGATGGTGGTGGTTGCACGTAGTTCAGATTTTGATCAACCTCATCCTCGTAATCTCCCGCATAATCGTCCTCCTCCTCAGCAGCAATAGGAGTCATAGAATTATCAACAGCAGCACCAACAGTTTGGCCAGGCTGAAGAGCGACACGGCTCGCTTTGCGGAGAGCTGTTTCGTGACGTGAAGGTGGTTGTTGTTGTTGTTGCAATGGTGCAACAGGTGGAGGTAGACGCGCAAGCACTTTAGCGAATTTGGCATCCAACTTGGTGTCAATTGACTTCCCAATGCCATCCATCATCGCTAGTGTGTCGCCAAAACTGGTCATCACATCTTCTACCTGTTGACCCATCATTTGCTGAAATTTATCATGCAACTCCTTGTTCGTTATGCTCTCCCAGTCAGTCTCGTCGACTTGTGATCCTGGCATGGTTAGTAGCAATAGAAACACACAAAAATATGATCCTATAGACTACTAGAAAATGGTGGTGGTGGGGTGTCACAAATCCGTCAAGCAAATCTCAAATTCTTACCAGTTCTTACCCAGCAGCAGGTGGTGATCGGCAACCGTGGTAGTCAAAACTCTCAAAGCTTGGATAAAGCGATTACCAGGGAGAGTCAAACGAACGACGTAGATGTATGTGGAGCTGGAAGGCTTATAATATGGTAGCAAAAAGGGTCAGCAATAATCAATTCAGAGATAAAAAGTTGAATAAACGCTCAACGACGGTACTGTGTTGGTCCTAGGCTAGACCATACTAGAGACGCGAGCCTAGAACACTAACAAAATCACGGCGCTGCACGTAATCAAGGGAAAAGCACACTCTGAAAAAAAATCGCCTCTTTTTTTGCGCTCTTTTTTTTCGCTCCTTTTTTTGCCGAAAATCACTATAATGGCGAGTGTCTCAAAATTCTTCCCAAGTCAAACTAAGATGATAGGCACAAAAAAATGACGATTTTGTTTTTGGAATCAGGGCAGCGACGACGAAAAAGTGCGGTAAAAAAATAGTATGATGGCACGTGTCTCAAAAGACTCAGAAAAGCCTAAAAATAGGATAGGGAAAAAATATTTTCACCTGTCGAAATTTTGGCCTAAAAACTATGCGGCGACGTGACAACTGTGACAGAAATCGAAACTCTAAAGGACTAGACACTAAGACCGGCAACTAGACACGACGATGCAACCGCAAATTCAACAAAGAAAAACCCTAAAAGATTATGCAAAGGCTCAGATTGGTTCGGATATGATGAACTAACCCTAATAAATTTTTTGCCTTTTTCGTGGACTATAGGTATGAAGAATAGACTCCATCTAACTATGAAAAACTGTAAAATCTCATCGAGCAACCTGGAAATCTGATACCACTTGATAGAGCCTAAGGTGTCCCGTCTTTCGATGAGATGGTGGCTATCGTTTTTGGTGGAGTAGACATTGACGATCCGACTACGAACGTGCGAGGATGTCACACCTTAGCAATCGCTAAACCAACTCCGAGAGGTTATTGACCACGCCGGAGCACGATCAACCTGACCACGAGGGTCTATTTCCTGCAAACAAACGAAGAACAAGCAAGAAACTAAGATTGCAATCTGGATATTGCGAATATAAGAGGAAAGTTTTATTGATCAAGGTGGGGTTCTGTAATATCTTTGTCTGGTCGTTGAACACAAACGAAGTACGCGACGTTGTAGCTATGGCGAACTTTAATCTAAACAAAACCCAAAGACTAAACGATGCCCTAAGGGATGTATATATGGGGAAAGAGAGGGGGAATTTCGTGGCCCCTTAGAGAAGGGGTCCGAAACCAACCCTAACTTTGTTTTCCCCACACATACGGACTCTAAAAACATCTTATACTTGACTATTTTGAAATTACATGGGCCTGGCCCAATAATAAGTTGACGCAGCACCAATAATAGCCTCTGGACGAAATCTAGGAAGTGGCATCTTGTATATTTCGTCCAAGGCCTCTCGCACTCATTATGGTGGCTTCAAAGTCCTGAAATCATCACTTGTAACTCTGTTCTTGCTCCCCTTGCGCATGCCATCTCTCCATGCTTGATCTTGCTCCAATGTTCATCCTTCTTTTCCAAACTAGACCCTTCATTTGTAAACAAGACAAATGTATCCAATTTAGGCAGCATCATATTCTCATGAACATTAGAATCATTACCAAGACGAAAGTACATGGTAATTTAATTGGCGTGCGCGAGCTCTAGTAATTGGTCATGTATATGTATCAGTTGGTGATGTGGGTGTAACTCTGTTAGTGATGTCCTCATCAAGTAAATACTGGACTCGGACCGTGACTGGTTGCGAAGATGAATCTGGTGGAACTTGGACTAGTGGCGGATATATGTCGGGGTGGTGGAACACAGACTGGTGGAGAATTTGTGATGGAGGTGGACTCGGATTAGCGTAAGGGATATGCGATGGTGGTATATGGTAGCGGTGATGACGATGGTGGTATATGGCAGCGGTGATGACGATGGTGGTATATGCAGCGGTGATGCGTAAGGTTCGGCGGCGGTGTGACAACCTGTGACCAGGACTTGAAACTATAAAACACTAGACACTAAGACCAGCAACTGGACACGACGATGCGACCGCAAATTCAAGAAAAAGAATACAAAAAAGATTATGCAAAGGCTCAGATTGGTTTGGATATGATGAACTAACCTTATTTTTTGGATTTTTCATGGACTGTAGGTATGAAGATCGGACTCGATCCAAACTACGAAAAACTGTAAAATCTCAACGAGCGACCTGGAAATCTGATACCACTTGATAGAGGCAAAGGTGTCCCGTCTTTTGATGAGATGGTGATTATCGTTTTCGGAGGAGTAGACTTTGATGATCCGACTAGGAATGTGCGAAGACGTCGCGCCTTAGCAATCGCTAAACCAACTCCGAAAGGTTATTGACCACGCCGGAGCACGATTAACCTGATCATGAGGGTCTATTTCCTGCAAGCAAACGAAGATCAAGGAAGAAACTGAGATTGCAATCCGAATATTGCGAATATAAGAGGAAAGCTTTATTGATCAAGGTGGGGTTCTGTGACGTCTTTATTTGGTCGTTGAACACAAACGAAGTACACGAAGTTGCAGCTATGGCAAACTTTAATCTAGACAAAACCCAAAGTCTAAACGATGTCCTAAGGGTTGTATATATGACGGAGTAGGGGGGAATTTCGTGACCCCTTGGAGCAGGGGACTGAAACCAACCAAAACTCGGTTTCCCCACACATACGGACTCTAAAAACAGCCTATACTGAAGTATTTCAAAATTACATGGGCCTGGCCCAATAATAAGGTGACACATGACCTATAATAGCCTCTGGATAAAATTTATGAAGTAGCATTTGTATATTCGTCCAAGCCTTTATGCACTCATTAGGGTGGCTTCAGAGTCCTGAAATCATCACTTGAATCTCCGTTCTTGTTCCCCTTGTGCATGCCCTCATCTCCATGCTTGGTCTTGCTCCAATGTTCATCCTTCTTGTCCAAGCTAGGCCCTTCATTTGTAAGCATAACAAATGTATCCAATTTAAGGAGCATCATATTCTCATGAACATTAGAATTGTTACCAAGAAACGAAAGTACTTGGTAATTTAATTGGTGTGCGCGAGCTCTAGTAATTGGCCCGGTATGTATAGCGTATAGCGACAGGGGCTGTGGGTGTAACAATGGTATTGATGTCCTCATCATTGTATCTTTCTGCCAGCCCTGTTCATCATCGACGGATGAAGCACATCGAGCTTGACATCCACTTTGTGCGCGAACAGGTAGCTCTTGGACGCATTCGGGCTCTTCATGTTCCGACCGCACAACACTTCGCCGGTGTGATGACTAAGGGACTGCATACTTCCACCTTCGAGGAGTTTCATTTGAGTCTCTGTGTCTCTGACGACACTTCGACTGTGGAGGGTTGAAATATTTGTGCATGTATATTGTGTCTTAGGCCCACTCCTAATTTTCCTGTATAGTCGAGGTTGTGGCCCCGTCTTGTACATCATATATACGCATCTAGTGCACCCGATCAGTGCATTGTACATCATATATACGCATCTAGTGCACCCGATCAGTGCATTGTATATTGCACGGCCTATTCCCTCCAAGCACTCTTTTCAAATAAAACATCCTGGGGCAAATAAGCTAATGAAAAAAGATGCAGTTGCCCATTCTTAGTAGTCAAGAGACAATAATTATTATCAACTGCTCATAAGAATTTATGTCACAAAGTTATATTATATAACAAACTCGAATTCAAACATTTGTCCAAATTAGTTAGTGGGTTCCTCCTCTTCAGTAGTGTAGCACTCCCAATTTAACTGGTGGAAGCGATATGCCATACGAACTGCAACTTCACAGCTCCATTTCTCGGGCAAACTCCAGACCGCAGCGGCGAGGCCATCGCCGTAATGATACCAACCTCAGGAGAGACACGGGCAGTCCTCTTGATTCTTTTTCCATATGCTCAGACATCTTGGACGTATGCAAGAGGCGCACAACAGAAAAGTATCGGATAGATTAGAACCCAAAGAAACACATCAAAAGATCAAGAAATAGTTCTTTGTAAACTGTGCAAACCAAAAGCCGGAGTGAGAGGACGGGCCTCCGCCGAGGAGTATTTAACCAAAAACTACCACAATTCATGGAAACGTGACGAAAAACTACCACTTTACGTTTTTGTGCGAAAAACTACCACTTTGTCATTAATCCTTGACTAAAACTACCATGTCTGAAAATTGTCCGATTTGGCTCTTTTAAACGCGTTTCTGACTAGTTGGGCCCACACATAAGCAGGCTAAAAATGCAATCAGGTCCCTAGTTTTTTTGAAAAAGCAATACAGTCATGCCGCCGGCGGACGGGACGGCTGCTGCTGCGGCGCCGGCCTCCTTCTCCTCTTCCTTCTCCTCCTCGTCACCGGCCTCCTTCTTCCGCGGCCTCTTGCCGCCGGCGGACGGGAACGGCTGCTACTGCGGCGCCGGCCTCCTCCTTGTCGCCGGCCTCCTTCTCCTCCTCGCCGCCGGACTCCTTCTCTTCGTCCTTCTCCTCCTCGTCGCCGGCCTCCTCCTTCCGCGGCCTCTTGCCGGCGGCGGACGGGAACGGCTGGTCCTTCACCTGCTTCTGCAGCCCCCGGCCATGAATGGCAGCGACGGCGGCCATGGCGGAGGCGGCAGCGGCGCGGAGGAGGGGGTCGCGGGCACGGCGGTGCGGCGGTGGCCGATGGGTCTAGGACGACGGCGCGGAGGAGGAGGGCCGCGGGCACGGCGGTGCGGCGGTGGCCGGTGGGTCTAGGACGACGGCGCGGAGGAGGGGGCCGCGGGCATGGCGGTGCGGTGGTGGCCGGTGGGTCTAGGACGGTGGCGGTGCGGCGCTGAGTGGAGGACGCCTGCGGTGGATGTTCGCCGGCCCCCGGCCGTGGCTGTGGCCAGCCAGCCATGGCACATGTCCCCTTCCAAGGACTGGATTGCTTTTTTGAAGAAAAACTATGGACCCGATTGCTTTTTTACGCCGCTTATGTGTGGGCCCAACCGGTCAGATTCGGGCTTAGTGTGGCCGAACTGAGCAGTTAAACGATTTGGTAGTTTTTTGCCACGGATTAGGACAAAACTGGTAGTTTTCCGCACAAAATCGTAAAGTGGTAGTTTTATGTCACGTTTCCGTGAAATGTGGTAGTTTTTGGTTAAATACTCCTCCGCCGAGCTGCCCCGCAGTGCACCTTTGCTCGCTCCACCCTACCTTGGGCTCGGCCTCCACGGCAGGTATGCCGTCCTCGTGCCCCTCTCGGCCAACATGATCTTCCTCCTGTCCATGCTCCTCGGTGTCCTCACGGTGGGCTTCATGACGGTCGATGCAACGGTTGCGTGCGGCGCTAGCCACCCTTCTCACTGTTCGAGTTATACTAGTGGACCCGTTGCGCCAAATGGCGCAGAGGCATGCTAAATCCATGTGCGCGGTGAAAAAAAATCCATGGTTTAATCCTCTTTAATAGGAAGCATGGTGGATTGTTGTCTACAATGAGATGTATATGCACATTTTAATTTGATAGCACAAAATACTTTCTACAATTTCTGTAGAGACCCATTTGAAATCATGTTCGCATTGAAAACATTTGCATTTTCTGTGACTTTGTGTTTGAGCAAAAAAAATACATAGGCTTTTGTTTAAAAATATATGTACCTTTAAAATCATGAGTGCTTTCAAAATATTTACATTAGTTAGGAGCTTTAGGTTTGAGCAAACATGTATGACTGGATCTTTAGCCCTTCTGTAAAAAAAATGAAGGAGCATCAAACATTGAGTAGGAGATGAACAATAGTTCGAAACGTCTCCATAATAGCAATAGCTATCGTCTATGACATTTGTTTTATAACTATCAAACATTCCTAAAACATCATTTTTGTTAAATCCACATAACAAGTGTTTATGGTAAGGTAAAGCCTAGTGGTAGGAAGGGGTTGATGCCTTCCCAGCCACCCAGGTTCAAGGCACTGTACTTGCAATTTGGGTTTGTTGCACCAATTATACTGTAGGGGGTTCCCTTATAGTCTTTCTGTCAAAAAAAAGTGTTTATGGTAAGGAACACCACCACATAGATTAAAGAAAAACGAGGGATTAATCAATAGTTCAACACTAAGCATCGAACACTTGCATGGTGGTAGGACCAAGTGGGAATGTGTCAAGTCTCTTAAGTTGCGGATATCCCGAAGCCCTGTAGTGCTCCATGGTCAACAATACATCATCATACACACATCTTCGCTACAACTGATACATGCACCTCAAACAACATGTCGTTGTTTTTACCTGATAAAATAGATAGTGATACAAATCTATTTGCCAGGTGCAAATTGTACCATTGACTTGTATGAAAAAAAGGCAATGTTTCTTTAAGATCACCATCCGACAATTTTTACAACAAGAACCAAAACTGAATCCAGAAAACAAATGTTGTTTTCCCCTGTAACCGAATTCTTAGAGCCCATGTTATATTGCTCTCTCTGTCCAATCTAAATTTACGCCCGGAACATAATTTTGTGAAATAAAAAATGATTGGATGCATCCTAGGTGCATAACATGATATTTGAAAATATTTTTATTCAATGCATAAACCAACTTCAACCATTCAACCAACTGTTGCCATCATATTTTGGACTTAATCAAGTAAAGTGGCTGCATAGAGCTAAAATCCCAAAATAATCACATGGTGAGGTCAAAGAAAAACTATGAAACTGCAGAAGATGGATGGGGCATCGTCTGCTCATGCCTCATTGCCTGAGAAGAAGAAAAAAAGGAAGGATTTGTGAACACGCAAGCTTTGAGTATTCGCGATTTGTGAACACTGCCACCATGGCATACCTCATGGATGAATCAGGGGCCAAGGGGAGAAGGCCACATGGAGAGAGTAAGAGAGAGACCAGGTGAAGCTCACCTCGGCATTGGTGGCAGACACGGTCATCGTCGCTCCTCGTGTGCGCACCTCCCCAATACGCGCCCTTGGCCATGACCGCTGCGCGCGCTACCTGCCGAGCCTGCTGCACCATGTGTGGCGCTCATCGGCGCTAGCCGTCGCCGTGCATCAGACAAGGCACCACCAGGACGCTTGATTTAGCTATGGCCAAGCATGTGCGGTAACAATTCTCTGACCCCTTTGTATAAAAAGGATGAAGCTTGCTGTCTACAAACAGATGTACATTGAATGTGACAGTAGCATTCTAACCCCTTTGTACAAAAAGACAAATGGGGGCTTGTTGTTTACAAACAGATGACCCATTGCGCCAAATCGCGCAGAGTCTCATTTAGAACCATGTGTGCTCTGGAAATATTTGTATTTGCTAACAACTTTACATTTTAGCAAGCACGTATGGTAAGAATTCTAACCCTTTTATATTAAAAAATGAAGTAAGACTTGTGTTGAAAATATATACACGCACCTGAGCATGTATAAACCACTTATAAGAGTACCAACTGAAACCCAATATTTTTGTATCAGGTCTAAATTTCTACGGCTGTCCTTAGATATAATCACACCATTCAGGCATCATTTTCAACTATTTATGCATATGAATATTTCATAAACAAAAAAAAAAGAGGTCACCACCATAGACAATGTACAGAGGTCCGCAGAAAATATCATGTTTATATCTTCCTATGCTAGTACACTATGTGTGAAGAATAATAAAGTTCAGTATTGCATACAACAAGGAACTTTGAGTGTTCACAGAAAGCACAAAATTTGGAGTCAGCTTCCATAGAAGTGGACAAAACAGCCACTCGATTACCCTATAAGTGCAGACCACGTCAAATTCCAAATAAAGTTTTCTTCTCAGCTTGTCTGGACAATCATATGCCTTTCTAATTTATTTCTCTTGAAACTGAATATGAAGTATACTGAAAAAATTATGTACAGTTAACCAGTCTTATTTCACATGAAATTGTAATCAAGAATATTAATTGTAGATGATCTGATATTATATTCGACTAATAAAATAAATAAGTAGAACACAGGAATGGAAAGGCATACACATCCTAGCTAGAGGAAAGATCTACAGCACAACGCTCAGCATCACCTACGGTCTGACAGAGCTGATACAAGTTGCTTATGGTATTTTTCTTTGTATATTAACTTCTCTTCTTCTCGGAAGATGTCAACCGATATACATTTTTGGGATATTCAGCAGCGAGGAGCAGCATGCCGCAATTACCTCTTGATCGAATTCGATAAACCACAATCGAATTCGATGTTCATTAATCAAATTCGGAAACAATGATCGAATTCGATAAATCACAATTGAATTCGATTAATATTGATCGAATTCGATGAACCACAATCGAATTTGATGTTGATTGATCGAATTCAATTGTGGTTAATCGAATTCGATAAAGAAACATAGAACTCGATGTTTATTGATCAAATTCGATAAACCACAATTGAATTCGATTAATATGAATCGAATTCGATGAACCACAATCGAATTCGATGTTTTTAATCGAATTTGATATTGATTAATCGAATTCGATGTTCGTTAATCGAATTCGATGTTCATGGTAGTTTACTGACCATCATACCGCTAAACAAGGCTCATCGGCCATCCACTTGAATTATTATTCTGCAACAAAAGAAAAGAAAACACACATAGAGCAGCAATTGGAAGGGCTCGTGGGCTCGTGCACACCAGTCAATAGTCTATATATGGCAACAAATAAATCATTTGGTCATTCATCAGGCCGATGGTGTGCATTAGGTTGGGCCTGCTTAGTGCTTACATGGTACAGAGGCATTTATGCTACACAAATCTTTAGAGAGAGATCAGGAGTGCATGGAACAGAGGGGAAGCTCACCTTGGCGTCTCCCTAAAATTTGCCCATGGTTGCCTGTACCCGCAACCTCGCACATGCTACTATGCAGAGGAAGAGGCATGCCAAAGGAGGTGAGGGTGGAGGCAACAACGACGCCGTTCACGGCACAACAGAGGCGAGCCGGGCCGACGCACTGCCTGGCCGGCAGCGCAGCCTCCACGAGGGCCGGCCTACGTACTCCTTCACCCTGTCGCCGACCTCCTCCCTCTTCCCTGTAGCTTCACCACATAGCGACGGGCTGGCCGACTGTTGCGTGCCCTCGTCGCCCGCCTTCCCTCCCCATCCACCCCTCCATCGACATGAGAATAAACATGGTCGGGTTACTCCAGAGGCATTTTGCCAAACATGTTGCATGCAGGCAAATGGAAGGAAGACTAACCTCAATGCAAATGGTAGAACCGCGCAACGGCTGGTGCAGGAGACAGCGGTGGAAGAAAATAAAATGGGCTGCACATGTAGCACGCAAGAGAAACAACGCCGACGTAAGTAGGGTGCAAAAATATTGTGTGGAACCATGGCTCGAACCTACGCTCGGAGCCACACATCTCAGGGCAGCTTTTGTGGGGATCTGTGCATGACTAGTGTGGTAATGCATGTCGGAAACAATCAAGGCATATGGCCGGAACCATCCCGTGTTAATACTCCTGATTGCTGACTATATAATAAAAATATATAGAATAAAATAATGGGCATGTCTTGAAAGAAATGAGCGTTGTCTTCCATGCACTTGCAGTGTTCACAACTGTTTATTGCCTTGTAAAATTTAGATGCCGACATATACACCATAAATCCACTGACAACACAATGAGAGCATCTGAAATTTAAGCAATATCGAGTATTTGTGCATTACTATCTAATATTTTTGTTGCATGCTAGAGTTCTAGTTTATGGTGAATACAGTGGCATCCAAAAGTTTTTTCAGTTCTAGCTTTTTTGGATTGAGAATAGACTCGTAGTCATAAGTGGAAAGTTTCTTCTTCGAATAGCAATCTTCAGATTTCTCTTAATTTAGATATGGCATACAGTTTTTACTGAACATTGCTTCCATCAAACAACAGTTCCGACAGGCCTGGTATAGAATTATTTTTGTATTTCTCGTGCTATTGGCTCCTGTGCTACAGTAGCATGGAAAGGTGTGCCAGCCCGTCATGCTCAAAAATAAAATAGAGACCCTAAGCCTAGGCATTGCTAACGGAGAGATGTATTAGGAATGATAGTACGAGATAAGAAAATTTTGAATCTTGACGGGACTCGGATCCACATGTGAGTCATGCTAGATCGGATGGCTCTGACTATAGGTTCGGTCGAACCATGGTCCTAAACTTCCCCTCTCAAGTAGGGTGATTGCGTAGAGAAAGCAATGGGAAAGAAGACGAACCAAGGAAGGCAAGCACGGACCTTAACCAGCACCGACCGAACGCACAAACACCATCACAACGGCCATGCACGCTGGCGGCGAAGAAGACCAGTCAGTCGTAGCGAGTCGAACAGGAAGCGAAGCATGGTGGGGCGAAGGAGGCGAACGGCGGACAGCGAAAATGGAGGGCGGGATAGGGAAAAGGAGCAATGAAGCAGAGATGAATAGGAGCATCTCCAGCCGTTGGCCCCCCCGGAGGGGCTAAAAATCACCCCTGGGGACGCACCGGCGCTAAACCGCGCACTGGGGGTGTGATGCCCCCCAGTCGCGACGCCCAGTTTTTTTTTAAAAAGTCATTCATGGCGCCAATACGGTTCAAATTTAACGTAAACATCGGCGAGTTCGTTCAATTTAAACATATTTTACAAAAAAAACTAGCACGGGCTGCCCCCGCCATCTCCGTCGCCGCTCCTCGCCGTCTACCTCGCCGCCCCCCATCCGCCATTGCAGTTCTACATGCCGAGGAGGCGGTAGAACCGCGTGTAGTCACCGCCACCGTCGTCTTCGTCGTCGTCCCCGCCTCCGCCGCCGCCGTCCCTGCTGCATCCCTCCCCCGGTTGGCGCGGCGGGTTGGACGGTCCGGGGGCATTGTCGTCGTCGTCGCTATCGAGGACCACGACGCCGTGCTCGTCCTCGCGCCCATATTTGCGGGCGGCGATCTCCTCCAGGGCTCGGCACTGCCGGACCATCTCGTCGCGGAGGTAGTCGTCCCGCGACCACCGCAGGGCGTCCTCATCGGAGAAGCCGCGCCGGGCTATCTTCTCGTACTCCGCGGGGAGGCCGGGCTCCGACTTGGGCTCGACGAGGACGCCGGAGCGCCGGGTATGCGCGCTGACAGGCTTGTCCTGGGGCTCCGGCTTGACGGGGCGGAGGCAGGGAGAGCCCGACGAGCGGCCAGACGAGGAGGAGGACGCCCCGGGCTCCATGCGTCTCGGCGTCGAGGAGCTTCCACGGCGGCGTGAGAAGGACGGGGGAGCGGGGTACTTGAGGCGCGGCGTGTTGCCGCCCTCGGTGTACTCGAGGACGGACTCCAACATGTGGCCGGGCACGCCCACCACCGGCGCCGGCCCTCGGAGTTGAGCCTGCCAGAGGGCACGACGCCGTTGGTGGCCTCGAGCTGCTCGGCGTGACGGCGGCGGAAGTAGGGCTCCCAGATCGGGCTGTCGGGGACGTACCGAGGCCCCTCCCTCGCCGCACGCGGCAGGGACGCGCGGATACGTGCGATCTCCGCACGCCGCGCCGCCTCGGTCGGTGGCGGTGGCATCGGTATGCCGCCGACGCTGATCCTCCAAGCCCCGTGCACCCGCATGTCCGGCGGGACCAGGTACTCGGCCTCGAAAAGGAGGCGAGCCTCGTCCTCGTGAAGATGGCGGCGCCCGAAGCCATTCGCCGCCGCGCCGTCGCCTGGAAAGCGCTCGGCCATTCTTCTCAACTGGAGACGGCGAGAGGAGGAAGGGGGAGAAATGGGCGCGTCGGCGGTGGAGTATTTGTGCGAGTCTTCGGCGCGCTGGCGGTCGGCTTATATAGGCGGAGGCGCCGCGTGGTAGGCTTGGCCGGTGCGTTACGCGTGGTGTGATGGCGTGGCGGCCGAGGTGACGCGCGTCGCCCGACCTTCACTGTGTCGCCCGTGAGGCATCAATGGAGGCTGACCGGCGCGACAGCGCGCGCAGCTTTGGCATTGATTCGCCGCGAGAAACGAGGCGATGAGGACGACGAAGAGGCGAGAAGAGAGTCGAGTCGCTGATGCGGCGGACCCGCGGCTCTTTGCGCCAAAAACGATTCGCCCGGCGCCCCCGAGCGACCCCCAGCGCGCCGGGTTCGGGTTGGGTCCGCCGGCGCCAATTTCGGCCCGAGCCGGCGAAAACTGGGCACTTGGGGGCGCGACTGGGCCGATTCTTTGGCGCCGGCGGCCGAAAAATCTCCTGGGGGGCCTTCTTGGGGGCGCGGCTGGAGATGCTCTAAGGAGGAAAGGGGCAGGCGGCCTCTCTCCACACCAGGTAGCATTCGCCGCACAGGAATAAACCCACCACCGTGGCGAAGGCACATGGCATGTACAATGGAGGCAGCACCATACGGCTGCCCCATCTGCAATGTAGGTTGAAACCAGAGGCGGAGACATGCCTATGGTAAGTGGGGCTATAGCCCTAGGCCTAGTAACAGTGGTCTTTGTAATTTTACCTTAGAAAGTACAAAAAGACCATCAAAATACATCATTCGAGGTACTTAGCCCTAAGCGTAATCCGATGCTAGCTCTGCCTCTGGTTGAAACCACTGTCCAACACACATGCATCCAATGCTAACAATGGTTCCGTCTGATAGTGCTTACCTCACATCCTCTCCTCATCTGATTCACTTTTTCTTCATCTCCCTCTTCTAATCTTAACGGGTGCATGCAATCCTTCTCTCTTTCTCTGCTTTGCTCTCACGGGACCATTTTCCGGGGAGACCGGTTCTTCTGTAGGCCACACCTCGCCTCTGCAAGCTACTACCTTTTTCACTTCTCTCTTCCACGGCTACTAATCTCCGACGGATGGGGCTTGCCTGCTCCGGGGCTGTGCTCCCATCCGTGCTCCGCATTAATCCTACGGCTCTCAGCGCTACCCACGTCTCCCTACAATCAGTAAAGAAAAACCCAGCAAATAAACCAGCCGAACCGTATTATTATTTCCGTAAGCATGATCTTCCATGGAGAAAGGAAAAGACAGAGTCTCCACCCACAGCTCAGGCCACCATGCCCGCCCCCCTCCAAAAAAAATCTGCTCCTCTACAAAACCGAGACGTCCCAGCCAGCCTGCTGTTGAATAAATAGGCAATTTTCCGAGTAGATTAATCCAGGAAATAATTACTAACATGGCATTGACTGGGTACATGACATACTGATCACGGAGTATACTAGCAAGTACTACGCATATAGCAGAAACATCTACACGTATAACCAGTACTGCTAGTGCAAACATAAACAAGAGAGAGACATACCCTCCGATCGGCCAGTTGGCCGTAGCAGCAGCAGCGGTGGCGGCGGCAGCATCCTCTGCCGCCTTCTTGTCGGATTCGGCCTTCTCGCGGGCGAGACGGTCAGCTTCGCTTGGTGAAGCCATGGCGATGAAGAGGACGACGCGGACGTAGACGAAGCAGACGGACGGAGGCGAGCAGTCGCGTGATCGCTCCCCAAAAACCTAATCGCCCCTCTTCCCCGTACAGGAACCGGAGAGGCGGGGGTTCGGAGGCCTGCTCTCCCGTCGACCGTGTACGCGGCGAACGGGATGGAGTCGCCGGCGGCAGCAGCAGCAAAGGAACAAAGGCGCGTGAGGCAGATGTGATCTGATTCTCGTGGCGGCTAGGGTTGCGTTAACGCTGCTTATATAGGCGGCTGGGCGGAGAGACGTGGGCTGAACCCACGTCCGAGTCGGTAACAGTCCCACGATCCGACGTCTCGGATCGTGTCGTGTCCGTTACGTATTCTCCGTTCCTGACCGACAAAAATAAGCGCGTAGGTATGAGCTCGGCTCGGCTCATTCCCGCAACCCGCGGCGCGTCGTGACGAGGCGTGGCGTGGCGAGGCGGGCGGCGGAGGAGGAGTGCGCGAGGGCTCCTTCTCTTCTCACTCTCCAATAGCATGTAGAAGAGAGACCCTTATAAAGGAGTCCAACTCCTTCTCCACTAGCATGGTGGGACTAAACTTCCCACCTTGTCATCCCACCACCTACATGGGCCCTTGGAGATTTTTCTGAAATTCTCTTATGGGCCTAAAGCCCATTACTAAATTCAGCAATCCCCCACCAGATCTCAAGGGCACATCGTGTTCCCTCGTTCCATTCACTGTTTTAATATACCAGCATTTCAGTGAAGACCTGTTAAGGTTGAGCTTCACCTAGAACAAGTAGCTACACTCCTTTACAACTGAACAATGGACTATGCCTTGAATTGTCAGTTTGGCGTAAAGAAGCTTCACCACAAGTCTTACTAGTACTAGGCTACCAAAGGCCGACCCCTCGGGTGGAGCATATAAGTCACACTCCTGGCCTATTCATGAGTTTACTAGAGATCACCCCAATCTCATAGACTGTGACCAGCAGTCGGGCTCATATAGGTGTGTTCCTCCAAAGATCGCTCTGTAGGATAGCATCTTGCTTATACATATAAGCCTTGGAACACATTAAGACAGTAGTCATCCTCCCATACAGTTTTGAGAGTATTGCATCTCCAGCGGAGTGGGTTAGTATAGTTACTCTCCTCAGTTCACCACTGGCTTGTTTTCCCAGGTCCTACTTCACGGGATCTCCGATCACATAGGTTGGGTTACCACCATGGCAACTCATGTGGGTCTCATGCCCATCTCCCTCGATGCATTATCTATCACAACTCGTGATAGCCCTTTTGTAAAGGGATCTGCCAGATTCTTAGCCGTATGGACATATTCCAACGCTATCACTCCGGAGTTTCTCAATTTTCTGACAGCTTTTAATCTCATTCTTATGTGTTTGTTGGACTTCATGTTGTCCTTTGAACTCTTCACCTTGGTGATGACGGTCTGATTGTCACAGTTCATAAGGATAGCCGGAACCGGTTTATCAACCAATGGCAAGTCCAACAAGAGATCTCGAAGCCATCCCGCTTCGACACCAGATGTGTCTAATGCTGTTAATTCTGCTTCCATTGTCGATCTCGTTAAGATCGTTTGCTTGCAAGACTTCCAGGAAACAGCGCCACCTCCAAGAGTAAACATATACCCAGTTGTGGCCTTCATCTCATCAGCATCAGAGATCCAATTCGCATCACTATACCCTTCAAGTACCGACGGGTATCCGGTATAGTGAAGTCCATAGTTCATAGTACCCTTCAGATAACGCATAACTCTTTCAATAGCATGCCAATGTACATCACCCGGTTTTGACACAAACCGACTCAGTTTGCTCACAGCAAAAGCGATGTGAGGCCTCGTAGCGCTAGCTAGGTACATCAGTGAGCCAATGATTTGAGAGTATCTCAATTGATCTATAGCCGTGCCTTTGGATTTTCGAATCAACACGCTAGGATCATATGGTGTTTGAGATGGTGTGCAGTCCGAGTATCCAAAACGACTCAACACCTTCTCAACATAATGGGATTGCAAAAGTGTAATCCCACCCTCATTATCTCTCAGTAGCTTGATGTTCAAGATAACATCAGCCACACCAAGGTCTTTCATCTCAAAGTTCTGAGATAGAAACGACTTGACCTCCTCAATTACTTTGAGGTTGGTTCCGAATATCAGTATGTCATCAACATACAAGCACAGTATAACTCCTTCGCCCCCACCATGGCGATAGTATACACATTTGTCAGCTTCATTAACAACGAAGCCAACAGATGTCAGTGTTGTATTAAACTTATCATGCCATTGCTTAGGTGCTTGTTTCAGGCCATATAAAGATTTTATCAACCTACACACTTTTCCTTCCTGACCGTCTATCACAAAGCCATCTGGCTGTTGCATGTAGATTTCCTCGTTTAGCTCTCCATTTAGGAAAGCTGTCTTAACATCCATTTGGTGGACGAGAAGACCATGCGAGGCCGCCAACGAGAGTAATACTCGAATGGTGGTCAGTCTGGCCACAGGTGAATAAGTATCAAAGAAATCTTCCTCTTCCTTTTGGTCATAGCCCTTGGCCACAAGCCTAGCCTTGTACTTTTCAATCGTACCATCGGGCCTAAGCTTCTTCTTGAACACCCACTTACATCCCAATGGTTTGCAACCATAGGGACGCTCAGTAATCTCCCATGTCCCGTTAGCCATGATGGAATCCATCTCGCTACGGACCGCTTCCTTCCAGTAGTCAGATTCTGGAGAGGCATACGCTTCTGAAATAGAAGTGGGAGCATCCTCTGCCGCCTTCTTGTCGGATTCGGCCTTCTCGCGGGCGAGACGGTCAGCTTCGCTTGGTGAAGCCATGGCGATGAAGAGGACGACGCGGACGTAGACGAAGCAGACGGACGGAGGCGAGCAGTCGCGTGATCGCTCCCCAAAAACCTAATCGCCCCTCTTCCCCGTACAGGAACCGGAGAGGCGGGGTTTCGGAGGCCTGCTCTCCCGTCGACCGTGTACGCGGCGAACGGGATGGAGTCGCCGGCGGCAGCAGCAACAAAGGAACAAAGGCGCGTGAGGCAGATGTGATCTGATTCTCGTGGCGGCTAGGGTTGCGTTAACGCTGCTTATATAGGCGGCTGGGCGGAGAGACGTGGGCCGAACCCACGTCCGAGTCGGTAACAGTCCCACGATCCGACGTCTCGGATCGTGTCGTGTCCGTTACGTATTCTCCGTTCCTGACCGACAAAAATAAGCGCGTAGGTATGAGCTCGGCTCGGCTCATTCCCGCAACCCGCGGCGCGTCGTGACGAGGCGTGGCGTGGCGAGGCGGGCGGCGGAGGAGGAGTGTGCGAGGGCTCCTTCTCTTCTCACTCTCCAATAGCATGTAGAAGAGAGACCCTTATAAAGGAGTCCAACTCCTTCTCCACTAGCATGGTGGGACTAAACTTCCCACCTTGTCATCCCACCACCTACATGGGCCCTTGGAGATTTTTCTGAAATTCTCTTATGGGCCTAAAGCCCATTACTAAATTCAGCAATCCCCCACCAGATCTCAAGGGCACATCGTGTTCCCTCGTTCCATTCACTGTTTTAATATACCAGCATTTCAGTGAAGACCTGTTAAGGTTGAGCTTCACCTAGAACAAGTAGCTACACTCCTTTACAACTGAACAATGGACTATGCCTTGAATTGTCAGTTTGGCGTAAAGAAGCTTCACCACAAGTCTTACTAGTACTAGGCTACCGAAGGCCGACCCCTCGGGTGGAGCATATAAGTCACACTCCTGGCCTATTCATTAGTTTACTAGAGATCACCCCAATCTCATAGACTGTGACCAGCAGTCGGGCTCATATAGGTGTGTTCCTCCAAAGATCGCTCTGTAGGATAGCATCTTGCTTATACATATAAGCCTTGGAACACATTAAGACAGTAGTCATCCTCCCATACAGTTTTGAGAGTATTGCATCTCCAGCGGAGTGGGTTAGTATAGTTACTCTCCTCAGTTCACCACTGGCTTGTTTTCCCAGGTCCTACTTCACGGGATCTCCGATCACATAGGTTGGGTTACCACCATGGCAACTCATGTGGGTCTCATGCCCATCTCCCTCGATGCATTATCTATCACAACACGTGATAGCCCTTTTGTAAAGGGATCTGCCAGATTCTTAGCCGTATGGACATATTCCAACGCTATCACTCCGGAGTTTCTCAATTTTCTGACAGCTTTTAATCTCATTCTTATGTGTTTGTTGGACTTCATGTTGTCCTTAGAACTCTTCACCTTGGTGATGACGGTCTGATTGTCACAGTTCATAAGGATAGCCGGAACCGGTTTATCAACCAATGGCAAGTCCATCAAGAGATCTCGAAGCCATCCCGCTTCGACACCAGATGTGTCTAATGCTGTTAATTCTGCTTCCATTGTCGATCTCGTTAAGATCGTTTGCTTGCAAGACTTCCAGGAAACAGCGCCACCTCCAAGAGTAAACATATACCCAGTTGTGGCCTTCATCTCATCAGCATCAGAGATCCAATTCGCATCACTATACCCTTCAAGTACCGACGGGTATCCGGTATAGTGAAGTCCATAGTTCATAGTACCCTTCAGATAACGCATAACTCTTTCAACAGCATGCCAATGTACATCACCCGGTTTTGACACAAACCGACTCAGTTTGCTCACAGCAAAAGCGATGTCAGGCCTCGTGGCGCTAGCTAGGTACATCAGTGAACCAATAATTTGAGAGTATCTCAATTGATCTATAGCCGTGCCTTTGGATTTTCGAATCAACACGCTAGGATCATATGGTGTTTGAGATGGTGTGCAGTCCGAGTATCCAAAACGACTCAACACCTTCTCAACATAATGGGATTGCAAAAGTGTAATTCCACCCTCATTATCTCTCAAGAGCTTGATGTTCAAGATAACATCAGCCACACCAAGGTCTTTCATCTCAAAGTTCTGAGACAGAAGCGACTTGACCTCCTCAATTACTTTGAGGTTGGTTCCGAATATCAGTATGTCATCAACATACAAGCACAGTATAACTCCTTCACCCCCACCATGGCGATAGTATACACATTTGTCAGCTTCATTAACAACGAAGCCAACAGATGTCAGTGTTGTATTAAACTTATCATGCCATTGCTTAGGTGCTTGTTTCAGGCCATATAAAGATTTTATCAACCTACACACTTTTCCTTCCTGACCGTCTATCACAAAGCCATCTGGCTGTTGCATGTAGATTTCCTCGTTTAGCTCTCCATTTAGGAAAGCTGTCTTAACATCCATCTGGTGGACGAGAAGACCATGCGAGGCCGCCAACGAGAGTAATACTCGAATGGTGGTCAGTCTGGCCACAGGTGAATAAGTATCAAAGAAATCTTCCTCTTCCTTTTGGTCATAGCCCTTGGCCACAAGCCTAGCCTTGTACTTTTCAATCGTACCATCGGGCCTAAGCTTCTTCTTGAACACCCACTTACATCCCAATGGTTTGCAACCATAGGGACGCTCAGTAATCTCCCATGTCCCGTTAGCCATGATGGAATCCATCTCGCTACGGACCGCTTCCTTCCAGTAGTTAGATTCTGGAGAGGCATACGCTTCTGAAATAGAAGTGGGAGCATCATCCACGAGGTACACGAAGAAATCATCACCAAAGGTCTTTGCAGTCCTTTGTCTCTTTCCCCTACCAAGGGTTTCCTCGTCATCCTCCTCAGGATTTTCATTATGTGTTCGTTCATAGTATTCCATAGGAATGGCAGGCTCAAGAGTCTCCTCAGATTCCTGTCTAGAAGTGCTTTGCTTATCTCTCATAGGAAATATATCCTCGAAGAATGTAGCATCCTTAGACTCCATAATTGTACCAACCTTTTGGTCAGGTACCTCAGATTTCACTACTAGAAATCTATAACCAACGCTATTCTTAGCGTAGCCCAAATTAACGCAGTCCACGGTCTTCGGTCCAAGCTTGCGCTTTTTGGGGATCGGCACATTGACTTTCGCCAAACAGCCCCAAGTACGCAAGTACGAGAGTGTTGTCCTTCTCTTCGCCCATTTCTCATAGGGAGTGATCTCATTGTCCTTTGTCGGAACTTTATTCAGGACATGACATGCTGTCAATATAGCCTCCCCCCACCATGCCTTGGATAAACCCGACGTATCTAACATGGCGTTAACCAAATCAGTTAGAGTACGGTTTTTCCGCTCGGCAACCCCGTTTGACTGGGGTGAATCGGGAGGCGTCCTCTCATGAATAATGCCGTGTTCCGCACAAAAGGAGTCAAACTCACTCGAGAAGTACTCTCCACCACGATCTGACCGAACTCGTTTAATTTGTTTTTCAAGTTGTTTCTCAACTTCTGCCTTATAGATTTTAAAGTAGTGTAGAGCCTCATCTTTAGTGTTTAATAGATAAACATAGCAATATCTAGTGGAATCATCTATCAATGTCATGAAGTATTTCTTTCCACCTTTAGTCAACACACCATTCATCTCACAAAGATCAGAATGTATGAGTTCTAATGGTGCCAAGTGTCTCTCCTCCGCGGCCTTGTGAGGCTTGCGAGGTTGCTTAGCTTGCACACATGAAAGGCACTTAGAACCTTTGGCTAAAGTAAAACTCGGGATTAAATCCAACTTAGCTAGCCGCGTCATAACACCGAAACTAATGTGACAAAGACGTGAATGCCAAACTTCTGATTCATTAACATTCGAATGAATATGGTTCACGACTTTATTACAAAAATCTGCGAGGGAAAGGCGGAACATTCCTCCGCTCTCATAACCTTTTCCAACAAAGAGTCCATATTTCGTAACAACTAATTTATTAGACTCGAAAACCAACTTAAACCCTTCTCTACATAGAAGGGAGCCACTAACGAGGTTCTTCTTGATGGCGGGGCCATGCTGCACGTTCTTCAGCTGCACGATCCTTCCCGAAGTAAACTTCAGATCGACCGTGCCAACACCATGAACAGAAGCACTCGCGCCATTCCCCATCAATACGGACCCGTGGCCTGTGACCTGGTAAGAAGTGAACAATGAAATGTCAGCACACACATGAACTCCTGCACCTGTGTCCACCCACCAATCGTTGGGCTGAAACACTGAAAAAACAGTAAATAAATTACCGTACCCAGATGCACCATTGTCATTGTTGCCCACAATCATGTTGACAGACTTGGAGTCCTGTCCTGGCTTCTTGTACTTGTTTGGGCACTTGTTGGCCCAATGTTCAGTAGAACCACAAGTAAAGCAGCCCTCATCCTTCTTGTTCTTCTTGAAGGTCTTCTTACCCTTCTTCTTAAAGTCGGCATTGTGTTGGACACCGTTCTTTCCCTTGGGCTTGTGGGAGTTGGAGTTCCTCTGATTCACCATGTTGGCGACAGAAGTCCCCTCAACTGCTTTTCCGTTCGAGTCCTTTGCCCTTGAGTTCTGCTCAACACTCAGATGGCCAATGACATCCTCCACTGAGAATTCACGCCTCTGATGTTTCAGAGTAGTAGCAAAGTTCCTCCAGGAACCAGGGAGCTTAGCAATTATACAACCCGCGACAAACTTGCCCGGCAAATTGCACTTCAGAACCTCAAGTTCTTTAGCAATGCATATTATCTCATGAGCCTGTTCCAATACAGAACGGTTCTCAACCATTTTGTAATCATGGAACTGCTCCATAACATACATCTCGCTCCCAGCGTCAGTGGCCCCGAATTTAGATTCGAGGGCCTCCCACAAGTCCTTGGCAACATGCATATGTAAATATGCATCAACCAGCTTATCTCCGATCACGCTAATGACTGCTCCAAGGAATAGGACAGTGGCCTCCTTAAACATCTTCTCCTGTTCAGGAGTGATAGTTTCCGTAGGAGTGACACTAGCTACCCAGAACACGTTCATAGCAGTGAGCCATAAGGTGGTTCTCGTTTGCCAACGCTTGAAATAAGTACCGGTAAATTTATCCGGTTTCAGTGCAGCAGCAAAACCATTACTCGAAAAATTCCTACACAAATTAGGTTTTTGGATTGTTGAATAAATAGGCAATTTTCCGAGTAGATTAATCCAGGAAATAATTACTAACATGGCATTGACTGGGTACATGACATACTGATCACGGAGTATACTAGCAAGTACTACGCATATAGCAGAAACATCTACACGTATAACCAGTACTGCTAGTGCAAACATAAACAAGAGAGAGACATACCCTCCGATCGGCCAGTTGGCCGTAGCAGCAGCGGTGGCGGCGGCAGCATCCTCTGCCGCCTTCTTGTCGGATTCGCGGGCGAGACGGTCAGCTTCGCTTGGTGAAGCCATGGCGATGAAGAGGACGACGCGGACGTAGACGAAGCAGACGGACGGAGGCGAGCAGTCGCGTGATCGCTCCCCAAAAACCTAATCGCCCCTCTTCCCCGTACAGGAACCGGAGAGGCGGGGTTTCGGAGGCCTGCTCTCCCGTCGACCGTGTACGCGGCGAACGGGATGGAGTCGCCGGCGGCAGCAGCAGCAAAGGAACAAAGGCGCGTGAGGCAGATGTGATCTGATTCTCGTGGCGGCTAGGGTTGCGTTAACGCTGCTTATATAGGCGGCTGGGCGGAGAGACGTGGGCCGAACCCACGTCCGAGTCGGTAACAGTCCCACGATCCGACGTCTCGGATCGTGTCGTGTCCGTTACGTATTCTCCGTTCCTGACCGACAAAAATAAGCGTGTAGGTATGAGCTCGGCTCGGCTCATTCCCGCGGCGCGGCGCGGCGCGTCGTGACGAGGCGTGGCGTGGCGAGGCGGGCGGCGGAGGAGGAGTGCGCGAGGGCTCCTTCTCTTCTCACTCTCCAATAGCATGTAGAAGAGAGACCCTTATAAAGGAGTCCAACTCCTTCTCCACTAGCATTGTGGGACTAAACTTCCCACCTTGTCATCCCACCACCTACATGGGCCCTTGGAGATTTTTCTGAAATTCTCTTATGGGCCTAAAGCCCATTACTAAATTCAGCACCTGCTGCCCCGCGCAATCCAGCTCGTGCGGCGGTGACACGGCGTCCTCGTGCCTAGCTCATGCGTTGAGAAAACTACTGCTCCGCGTGCGCTTGCGTCATGAAACGGTGGGCATTCTGGTTATGCGACATGAATGCGTTAGACATGACTGCATTGATGCACATATAGAAGGCAAAAGAACGAACGATTCAGATTCAGACGCATATTTATAAATTGCACAACATTGACTGATGAGATGGGATGAGATGCCTATGAGATATGTGACGTAAAAACACAATTAGCATTTCATTGCCATGATATTTAATAAACTGACTGAGCACTTAAGTTGTACTACTAAATTAACCATTGGCCAGGTAAGCATGGTAGCTATTAGTAATTTTGGTTGTGCGAGCTGCAATAACAATTGGCTGGGTGTTCGATCAGAACGGTGAATCTTTGAAGACATCGACGTCGGTATTGAATGTATCAGCTGAAGCACATGGAAGATGGCCTTGTGAAGGTTAGCGTGCGTGCATTAAACTGCGTTTCTCCCACCACGCGCTGTTGTATCTCTACGCCGGTCGGGCAGCTCGTGCCGGGCGAGAAAAAGCGTCATGTAGCAGATGGGATTGAGGGCAAAGGAGGCCACGACGGCCAAAGACAATGAGAGCTGCAGCATGTCAACGACGATCGATGTAGAGAGATCGATTATCTCCAAGTAGTCTCCTTCCTGTACGGCAGCGTATCGGTTGGACAACGGTCGGTCGGCTCCGCCGTCTCGTTTCTACCCATGGAAGAGCAGGCTTTGGGGAAAGGAGATAAGGGCGAGCGACTCGTTTATTTGTTGGTTTTTTCTCTACTGATTTTAGGGAGACGTGGGTAGCGCCGAGGGCCGTAGGATTAGTACGGAGCACAGATGGAAGCACAGCCGCGGAGCAGGCAAGCCCCGTCCGACGCCCAGGCTCGACGCACGCTCCGAAGAAGCCGGATCCACGGCGTGGCGCTCGCACGTCCAGTTGGTCCAACCGTGCATCAGTCATAGCGAGCCGCATGGTGAAACCATAGGAAGAGACAGTAGGTCTAGGCGCATGAATCAGCCTCGCACGACGAATTGACAGGGCATGCCAACAACTTCCTCCAACCCCAGATGAAGAGGCTGGACACAGAGCGAACGCATAGGACAAGGGAGAAGGGTGGCGCAGATGTCATCCTGTGAAAGAACCAGCAGGTACATCCCCATCAGAAAACCACTCTCTCCACGACCCGGCCCATCCACCCCGCGTATGACGATGCTATCCTAAATCCCAGACGAGACGCAGAGGAGATGCCCACACAGCACAGCCACCACAAATGACGAAAGGGGCCAGCAGCAACACAGAGCCACATGTCATCGCAGAAACAACAAAAGCGTAACCAGCCGGGTGCACTTGCGCCTACCCTCCCTGCCCAGGCCGCTACCTGTCCTCTCCGCAGTCCCCGCGCAACGACGCCTGCCCGCTCGCGTACACCCCATATCGTGATGAGCCCAGCCAGCGCAGCCGACAAGCGGGGCTAGCAGCGGCACTGGCCCAACTGTCAGCGCGAGCGGGGCCGTTTAGTAGGGTGCGCATGCGTCGGCCAACCGCCCCACGTAGACACGCCGCGGTCAGCGCGGGAGGAGCCATGCGACGCGCCAAGAGTGGGCACCGATAATTTCTAACCCATCCAATGAAAGAACCCGACGAGCCCACCAGTCATCGTAGGCCACGCTAAATGCCCTGGGTCAATATACTGTAAAAATGAGCGGCCGACAGGGGCAGGTTGACCCAACCAGGAGAGATCAAATGGCCAGAACGACATGAAATCACTAGATCGCTCGGGAGGACGGGTCGTCCCGGATCCTTATAGGTCAGAATTAGTGATGACATTTGGTATTTTACATTCTAGTTTCTTGGCATTCTCTTATACTCATATATATGTTGGCTTTGGCCTCATAATAATATTAGAGCTCTAGGATTTTTTTCTCGATCCAATCCCCTACTGGTCGTTCTGCTCCTCTGCTCCAGCGGGCGTCCACACATCGATCCTGTTTGTCAGATCGCGCAGGTGCTTCTCACGCGTCTCGTTGCCGGTCGCCTGTCTTATCTCCACCCGCAAGACAGTGAGGCCCGACCACTCGTGGCCCCTTGCCGAGCGGGTGCTCCTGACACCGGCCGCCGTCTCGTCTGGAGGCACCCTCCCGCTTGAGGTCTGGCATCCCCCGCCGGCCTTCGGCTCTTCCAGGCCGCCGCCGCCGCATCTGACTGGCGCTCGGGTCCGACCGCATCCGCCGCATCTCTTACTGGTGCTCGGGTCTAGCCATCCCCGGCGGCCTTTGGCTCACCCAGCTAGGTTCGTAGCCGCCGCCGACCTTTGGCTCGCCCAGCTCAGTTCGCAGCCGCCGCCGGCCTTTGGCTCATCCAGCTCAGGCCGCCGCTGCCGCTTTGCTCCTGAATGCCGTGTTGCTCATTGTATGAGCCCTGCGGGTGCTGCTTTTGACGTTTGACTTACTCTGGATTCATTCGTCAGTTGTGTGGATTGATTAAAAAAAGAGAGAAAGAAAAGGACCGTAACGACATATTTCTCCCTAAGTAGTTTTGGTGACTGATGACAATGCTTTTGCGGACTAATCGTGTGCATTAAGCATTTCAGATATCTCATGCCTAGGCACAAGACGATTAAGTGCCCCTCGGAACCTATTGAAGACGGCATTCCTTTTGTTTTTTTTCGGTGGAATTGAGTCATAGGAAAGTCGTACTATTAAGAGGGGGTCCGCTTCGGAAAGGTTGGGGTCGAATCAACACATACACATCTATTCATTTGCACCACCTTTTGTTCGCTTCATTGGAGCTCCGACTATTTTCATTGTCTTTGTAAAAAACAGTGGCATTCTACTACTTTCACTCTGAGGCATGCGATAGTACTGCTCAAAGAAAGCGGTAGTACCGCACGGCCTCACGGTGGTACAACTCCAGGGTTATGGTAGTACCGTACCGTGCGGTAGTACCGTACCAAGGACACGGTAGTACCGTGTGACCGGCCCCAGCGTCGTAACTAGTACAGAAGTAGGAGCGGAAGTAAAATATTAGTGCCGCGTCCTACGCGGTACTACCGCTCCGAGCAAGCGGTAGTATCGTGTCTTGTTTTTGCATCGATCGAAACTCTACGGAAGTAGCCGCGGATGTAATTTATTTAGTCTGCGCTCTTCCTCGACCGGTCTGACCCTGCCTTGCGGTAGTACCGCAAGGACGTGCGGTAGTACCGCTCCGGCAGTACTACCGTCTGTTGCTTTATGCAACAGGGTCTAGATCTGGCTCATGCTGCGCCAGCGGTAGTACCGCACCTGGAGCGGTAGTACCGCATGGCCGTGTGGTAGTACCGCATGTTAGGTACGGATCTCTAGAAGACTCACCTCTTCCTCCACAAGCTTCATTGTTGCTCAAAGCTCCGTTTCCGCCCGATCTCTCTCCCTAGCCAATCAAACTTGTTGATTTCCTAGGGATTGCTTGAGAAGGCATCGATCTAAACTTCCACCAAGAAAAATTTGATTCCCCCCCCACTAATCCCTTGCGGATCTTGTTACTCTTGGGTGTTTGAGCACACTAGACGGTTGAGGTCACCGCGGAGCCATAGTCCATTGTGGTGAAGCTTTGTGTTGTCGTTGGGAGCCTCCAACTCGGTTGTGGAGATAGCCCTAACCTTGTTTGTAAAGGTTCGGTCGCCGCCTTCAAGGGCACCACTAGTGGAATCACGGCACCTTGCATTGTGTGAGGGCGTGAGGAGAATACAGTGGCCCTAGTGGCTTCTTGGGGAGCATTGTGCCTCCACACCGCTCCAACGGAGACATAACTCCTCTCAAAGGGAAGGAACTTCGGTAACACATCCTCGTCTTCACCGGCTCCACATGTGGTTATTTCATACCTTTACTTGTGCAAGCTTTTATTGTATATCCTAGCTTGATTGCTTGTGTGCTTGTTATTGTTGCATCATATAGGTTGTCCATCTAGTTGCATTTCTAAACAACCTACTTTGTTGCTAAGTTTTAATTTGGTAAAGAAAAGCTAAAAATTGTTAGTTGCCTATTCACCCCCCCCCTCTAGTCAACCATATCGATCCTTTCAATTGGTATCAGAGGCTCGTCTCTTTATTAAGGACTTTACCGTCCAAAGAGTATGGGTGACAACGTAGTCGAGACGGAGGTACACTCCGGTGGAACTCCATCCTTGCCTTGTCCGATGGGGGAACCTCGGTCTCTCGTGAGGAGTTCAATGTGGCTATGGACACATTGAAGGACTCACTAGCAACCGAGGTCAAAGGCATGTTGAAATAATTTCTTGAGGGACTTAAATTACCCACCGCACCGTTGGAAGTGGTTCGTCCCGCTACCAACGTGTCGGGTGCTATTCCTGACAAGGGAGAAGCTAGTAGTGAGCAAGTCCCGGTGACTAAAAATGGGAGTGGGATTTTTTCTCACTCCGCGCCTCCTACACATTATGGAGGACCCGTCCCTACTCCGCATTTAAATTCGGTTGGCCCTCCTCCTAAGTTTGTGAAAAAAAAATTTGATTTTGCTACTTGGACGTTTCGCTTTAAACGTCATTTAAATCATTGTTCTACTAATCGTTGGGGAACCATTGAGCAAGGTTTCTACCCGCATGATCCTTACAACTTAACTCCAAGAGAAGCTGCGGATCATCAATTCAACGAGTATGTTCTTTGCATTCTTCAAGAAGCGATCCCTCCTTCAGACATTGCACATCTTCGACCCTTCACCGTGGCCAATGAAGCTTGGGAGCATGTTGGTTACTTGTACAAGGGGAGTGCAAGCATTCAACGCTCAAACTACGAAGTCGTGCAAGATGAAACCGATGTGCAAGATGAAGCCGATGAGTTTGCCATGATCGAAGATGAAGATCCTCGTGAACTATATCGGAGACTGACCACTCTTGCGGTCTCGCTTCGAGATCATGGGAGCAAGGACACAGATGACAATTGGATCAAGCGCAAGTTTCTCATGGCCATGATGCCTTATCACAAGGCCATGTCCTCTATCATCCCCCAAAGACCGGACTTCCACACTTTGTCATCAAGTGAAGTGTTGGATGAGTTCGGTGCCATGAGGATCTTGGAAAAGACCGCCAACAATGCGGTATTGCGAGATCAATGATCAAAGAAGCCCAACCTTGCTTTGAAGACCAATGCTTGTGTGGAAGAAGAGGATGAAGATGACACTTGCCCCGAAGACACCAAATATGCCTATCATGAGCACATGGCTCTTGCATCACGACAATTTTGGGGCAACAAGAAGAACTCAAGGCCCAATTTCAACAAGAACAATTCAAGTGGCAACAAAGGGAAGCAACGAGTGAGGACGTGCTACAACTGTGGCAATGTGAGTCACTTTGTTGTAGATTGCCCATATGAGAAAAGAGAAGACAATAGAGGCAAGCTTATCCGAAAGGACAAGGCCAAGTCTTATCCCAACAAGAACAAATTCAACAAGAAGACCCCTCCCAAAGGGTTGGTGGCCCAAGAAGAATATGTTGAGGATGATGATGATGATGAAGATGATGAGATGGTCACTATGGCCACCATTGCTATTGCAACAACTCCACGATCGTCTCTCTTTGACTCACCAAATGAGAACACCACCGCCAAGTGCCTCATGGCTAAGGCCACCAACAAGGTAACCCCCAACATCAATTCTACCACCACTTCTAATCCTTCTTTGACGGATTGTATTGATGAGAGTGAGGGGGCAGAGGAAGAAGAAAATGAATTTGAGTTGTTTATGAGTAAACTCAAGGGAAAACCCAAGAAGCACTTCGTTGTTCTCTTGGAACAACTCGGTGAAGCCAATGACATGATCGAGGCTCACGAGGAGACTATTTCTAAAATGGAGGGTCATAGTCGAGACTATGCTGATGAGATATTAGATCTCTCTAATGCTCTTGAGGAAGAGCGTGGTCTTCGTTTGACTCTTGAGGAGTCACACAACGATGATCATGCTAAATTAAGGAAAGATCTTGATCATGCTTTAGTTGTCTCTCGTGTGCTCAACTCCAAGAAGGCAAAGTTTGTGGTTGACCATGCTAGACTCAAGGAGGAGTTTGTCACGCTTGACAAGGCTCACAAGGTCTTAAAGAGTGTAAATACTAGTCTCAAAGAGTCTCATGATCAACTTAAAGTTTCGCTAAACTAAAGAGAAAGCTACCTTTCCTCGCATGGTTGTAATTGATAATGCAAATGCTACTAACCCATGTTGCGAGCATGTGCATCTTGTTGAAGAGAGTGCCAAGATGAAGAAGCAACTTGAGAAAGGCCTTGTGTCATGTATACAAGGTGAGAAGAACCTCAACGATATTTTGAGCAATCAAAAGGAAGTTGTGGCAAAGGAAGGAATTGGGTTTGCTCCCAAGCCCAAGAAGAAGACGAACGACAAGACCAAGCAACCTCCTCCTCTCAAGCAAACCTTTGTAAAAGAGGGAGAGGGTGCTCCTAAGAAGAAGAACAATGTGAAGAGTGGTGGAGTCAAGAAAAACCCCGCCACGCCATCCAACATAGCCGGCGACTTTAACCCTTCTTATGTTCTATGCCGTGCTAGTGATGGACATGTTTTTGCTAAATTTGTTGGCTCTTCTTATGAGTACATTGAATGGTCTATTTGGATTCCTAAGACCCTTGTTACTAACCTCAATGGACCCATTACAAAATGGGTACCTAAATCCAAGCATTGATCTCTTGTAGGAGTTTGCTTCTGGTGGGGGATCATGGTTGCTCGTTAGTGGAGCCACAAATCATATGACCAGAAGCAAAGACTTGGTGGTGGACGTGCAACAAGGTTCATCTATGGCCACCATTGTCGAATGGGGTGATGCTTCATCTTCTAAGGTGTTGGGGCTTGGCAAGGTTGTTGTTTCTCATGATCTCACGATCGAGAAAGTCATGCTTGTTGAGTCCCTTGCATACAACTTACTTTCTGTTCGTCAACTTGCACTCATGGGCTTTGCCACATTCTTTGATAATGATACTATGGCCCTCTTGTGCAGCAAGACTCTTAAAGTAGCCTATGTAGGGCATGTCGAGAATGGTCTCTATGTGGTTAACTTCTCGGAGCAACGCACTAAGACCATGACTTGCCTAATGGCTAAAGTTGATGTGGGATGGCTTTCACATCGCCGATTAGCCCATGTCAATATGAGATCTTTGCAAAGGCTCCTCAAGGGGGACCATGTACGTGGACTAACAAATGTTAGCTTTGCCAAAGATCGTGCTTGCAGTGCTTGTATTGATGGAAAGTTACATGAGAAGGCTCACCCTACCATGACTATCATCTACTCAAAAAGACTGTTAGAGCTCCTTCACATGGATCTCTTTGGGCCTCCATCCTTTGATAGTCTTGGGGGTAGAAAGTATTGCTTGGTTATTGTAGATGATTATTCAAGATACACTTGGGCATACTTCTTCAAGAGGAAGAGTGAGACCCAACAAACTACCATCAACTTTGCAAAATGAAGCTCAACGTCAACATGATGCAAAGATCTTGATGATTCGAAGTGACAACGACACCGAGTTCAAGAACAGCACCTTGGATGAGTTTCTTAGTGATGAGGGGATCAAACATAAATATGCTGCACCTTATACCCCTCAACAAAATGGTGTAGCGAAGAGAAAGAACCGGACATTGATGGACGCGGCGCGGACCGTGATGGCGGAGTTCAAGTCTCCATACAACTTTTGGGCCGAAGCCATCAACACTGCTTGTCATGCATCCAATCGGCTCTATCTCTGCAAAGGCTTGAACAAGACTCTATATGAGATGCTTACCGGTAACAAGCCCAATCTCAAGTACTCCCGGGTGTTCGGGTGTAAGTGTTTCATACTCAAGAAAGGTGCTCGTTTGTCTAAATTTGAAGCTAGAGCTCATGAGGGCATATTTGTTGGTTATGCTACAAACTCTCATGCTTACCATGTCCTCAACAAGTCCAATGGACTCATTGATGAGACGTGTAACATAGAGTTTGATGAGAATAACGGCTCCCAAGTGGAGCAAAGTAGTACTCGTGATGTAGGTGATGAAATTCATCCTCAAGCCATAAGAAGGATGGCTGTTGGTTATATCCTACCCATTGAGGAACCCCTTCTGGCTGAAGGAGAAGGACAATGTTCCACTCAAGTGGAACCATCATCAACCCAAGACCCACACACTTCTGAAGAACAAAGTGAAGGCCCTCAACCGGATGAACAAGGCCACGTGCAAGATCAACCACAAGATGGTGGTGAGCCACCAAGTGATGCACAAGGCCAAGTTCCCTCTTCCGAGCATGTTCAAGATCAAGAACAAGCTCAAGGTCAAGATCAAGCTCTTGACGACGCTCAAGATGATCAACTCATAGCTCCCCAATTATCACTTGAAGAGCAATTGGAGCGTCGTGCTACTAAAGTTGCTTCCAGGATCGTTTATAGAGAGCATCACATGGAGAATATTCTTGGAAGCATCACAAAGGGGGTAAGCACTCGTAGAAAATTAGCAAACTATTGTGCTCATCAAGCTTTTGTCTCTTGTGTTGAACCTCAAAAGGTCTATGAGGCGCTCGAAGACCCCGATTGGCTCAATGCCATGCATGAAGAACTCCATAACTTCGAGCGCAACAAAGTGTGGCGTCTGGTGCCAAGGCCGAAGGAGAACCATAATGTCATTGGAACCAAGTGGATCTTTAAGAACAAGCAAGATGCTCACCGAATTGTCATTCGCAACAAGGCTCGTTTGGTGGCTCAAGGCTACTCCCAAGTCGAGGGTATCGACTACAGTGAAACCTTTGCCCCCGTTGCTCACCTTGAATCTATTCGTTTGTTGCTTCCATATGCTTCTCATCGTAACTTTAAATTGCAACAAATGGATGTGAAAAGTGCTTTTCTAAATGGTCCTCTTAATGAGTTGGTATATGTCAAACAACCCCCGGGGTTTGAGGATCCTAAGTTCCCCAATCACGTGTATCAACTCGATAAGGCGCTCTATGGCCTTAAACAAGCCCCACGTGCGTGGTATGAGCATCTTACCGAGTTGTTGCAAGATCGTGGGTTTGAAATTGGGAAAATCGACCCCACTCTTTTTACTAAGAAGGTCAAAGGGGAGTTGTTTGTTTGCCAATTATATGTTGATGATATTATCTTTGGTTCACCTAACAAAGCTTTCAATGATGAGTTTGCCGCACTCATGACCGCACAATTTGAGATGTCCATGATGGGAGAGTTGAAGTTCTTCCTTGGGTTCGAGAACAAGCAAAGAAGAGAAGGAATCTTCATCAAACAAGCTAAATACACTCAAGACATGCTCAAGAGGTTTTATCTAAGTGATGTCAAGCCGGCTACTACTCTAATGCCTACCAAGTGCCAACTTGACATTGATCCCAATGGTAAAGCGGTGGATCAAAATGTATATCGTTCTATGATTGGATCCTTGCTTTACCTTTGTGCATCTAGACTAGATATTATGTTGAGTGTGCGAATGTGTGCACGGTTTCAAGCCTGACCTAAGGACTTTGTGGCAGTCAAGCGAATCTTTCGGTATTTGGCTCATACCCCAAACTTTGGCTTATGGTACCCAAGAGGAGCAAACTTCAACCTTGTAGGTTTCTCAGATTCGGATTGGGCCGGAGACAAAGTGGACAGGAAGTCCACTTCCGGAGGGTGCCAATTCCTTGGTTGCTCTTTGGTAAGTTGGTCTTCTAAGAAGCAAAGTTGTGTGTCTCTCTCGTCCACCGAAGCGGAGTATGTGGCGACTGGCAGTTGTTGTGCACAACTTTTATGGATGAGGCAAACTTTAAAGGATTACGGTGTCACTTGTGACAAAGTGCCTCTTTGGTGTGACAATGAAAGTGCCATCAAGATTTCTCTCAACCCGGTGCAACACTTCAAGACGAAGCATATTGAGATTCTGTAGCACTTCATCCGGGACCATATTCGGCGAGGAGAAATAGATCTTCATTATGTCAACACTCATGATAACCTTACAGATATCTTCACGAAGCCATTGGATGAAGCAAGATTTCGCGAGTTAAGGCATGAGCTAAATATCACAGATTTGAGCAATGTGGATTGAAACCTTGCACAGACTCCTCCCACTCAACTTGATTATCTTGTCTAGGTGTAGGCATGGACATAGGGGGAGTATTGTTCTCTCAATGAACTCTTCCTCCCCCCATTATGCATAAATCGATCAAGTCTTTATTGTTTGCCATTTTAGATGGTACTAGTGCTTCAAAGACGAGTGTTGGTCATGGGCCCAAGGATAATTCTTCGCGGTGCCATACCAAGTAACTCAAACATAGGTGGCTCCAGCCACCGACCTCTTTTGAAGAGGGGTGTCTCGTGTGTGGTTCTAGTTGATTGTTGTCGTTCTTTCCAGTTGCTGTGTTTTTGTGTTCTTGGTCAGTAGTTGTTTGCATAAGCCTTCTTTTTTGAAACTTGCACTTTCTTGGGGGAGCGGTACTTCCGTGGTCTGGCACGGTACTACCGCAAGAGAGCCTCACGGTACTACCGCAACTAGCACGACCGTAATTTTTTACTACCGCTGGTGAGCGGTACTACCGGCCTGTGCGCGGTACTTCCGCCCGGGCGGTACTACCGCGATGATACGCGGTACTACCGCATTGTTATGAACGGGTGGGGGCTATAAGCGGGCAGGGGGAGTTCTAACTCCCCCATACCCATTCAACTCGTTTTCCCCACGCCGTCTCTCTCTCTCTCGCCCAAGAACGGAGCCGGAGGACCTCGCCGGATCTCCGTCTCCGGCCACTCTCCTCGCATTCAGACCGGTGGGATCGTTCCCCACCTCGCTCTCTTGCCATGGAATAAGGTCACTCCCTGAATCCTTTCTTCTTTTGCCCTTTTGCTTTGTCTCTAGGTTTTGGGGAGTTGCATGTGGTTCTTGAGATCTCTTAGGCCTTTTCCTTGCAATATTAGGGTGTAGGAGAGTAGTTGTGCAGTAGAGATGCGAGTTAGTATGCTGCTACCAAGGAGTTGTGATCGACCGTAGTACCGCTCTAGTTGTCTCACGCGTTCATAGATCGGATCCGCATTCGGATCTGACCCCGAGCGGTATTACCGCAGGTCGCCTGCGGTACTACCGCTCTGACGCATGTCGAGCACGGTACTACCGCACCCGACGCGGAAGTAAATTTTTAGTACCGCTCCAGATGCGGTACAACCGTGCCACCCTGGCGCGGTACTACCGCACCTGGAGCGGCACTAAAATTTTACTTCCGCATCTTCAAGCAGTACTACCGTTAACTCCACATCTTCTTCATAGCCCATACTTATTATCATTTTTACATGTTTCTCATACTTTGCTGTGGCTTTTGCATTGATTCTCTTTGCATCTCTTGCGTATTCTTGTGTTTGTGTCATAGGTGGTGGCTCCGGTTCAAATGTCCGTCGCTCGAATCCTAGCCGTGACACAGGGTCAAAGTGTCTACGCAACCAAGATGATATTCCTGAGGGCTCCAATGCACCACAATGCCGAACCAAGTCCACTTCCACCAAGAACAAGGAACCAACAATGGGCATGGATGAGATTCCATCAGCTGAGTTCATCGCTAGGAGAAAGATCAATCCCTATGTGAATCCCCGGGCTCAGTTCAGAGGAGATGATTTTTTCTGGACCAAGCAGCAGTATCTTATCTTCACAGAGGTGCTCACGAGCAAACACAACTTATATGTGGATGCACACTAGATTGACACGAATCACATGAGGAAGGAGGAGCATCGGGCCTATTTTGCTGAGGCTCTAGACCTTGTGGAGCAGTTTGGCATTGAGCACATCATGTCTTTTCATATGGACTTTGACCCAGAGATTGTGGCCCAGTTCTTTGCTTCTGTCCACTTCCATCCTAAGGAGGAACGCAACATGACTTGGATGACCAATGGACGGAAGATTACCGCTACTTGGAAGGATTTCATGGATCTGCTTCAGGTTGCTGATGAGGGGCTCCACACTCCTGTTCCAGTTCGCCCTCATGCCAATCAAGAGTCTGCCAACAAGAACCAGCTGCTGCCCTATTATGTGGAGAAGACACTCGCAAGTGGCAAGAAGACTTGGTTTATGAACACTTTTCTGGATATTATGCATTGGATCTTCCGCAACTCTCTGTTTCCTCACATTGGGGACAAGGACAAGGTACATGCATATCTCGTGGACATGATGCTCATTTGTGAGGAGGCACGCCGTGCTCATACTCAACCACTTGATATCTCACATATCATGTGGTGTGAGCTACGCTTTGCGGTGTTCACCCGCAAAGTGCCTATATATGGTCCATATTTGTTTCTGCTGATCACCAAGACTTGGGAGAAGCTCTATCCTGATGAAGAGTTTGAGGCTCCTCACTGGGTTCGTCAAGAGCCTATCAAGCTCCGCATCAAGAGCCTATGGGCTAACACCACTACCCGTGCGGAGGCTGCTGCGGCTCAGATGGATGTCGATGAGGAGGAAATTGAGGAGAAGGCGGCTGATGAGGACACTTTTGGAGGGTATGCTCCATCATCGTCTGAGCCCTCGTGGGCTAAAAAGATGAAGAGCAAGATGAAGGCTCTGCTCTGTATGCAGGCCAAGGGGCAATACAAGGCACATGTTGCTCAGAAGCATGACAAGAAAATCTTAAGGACGTTTGGCGAGGATGTGTCTAGTGGTTCTGAGAAGAACATTACTCTAGAGGCTGAGTGGATTGCCAAGCAGGGATACAAGTGGTCTAATTCTGAGGAGGAGCAGCAGGAGACTGACGAGGTGCGTGACGACTGACCACTTCCGTCTGAACTGCCACTTATGTCACCAGAGTCCTCTCTACCCTTTTGGTGTCTTGATGCCAAAGGGGGAGAGAGTGTAGGATTTGCGTGTGTCTTGTGACGTGTCATTTGCTTTCATTTGGTTGAACCTTGTTTATTGCTTGCTTTCTGTTGGTTTGTGTCATGTGTGTGAGACCTATCATATGGTGTGAGACATATGCACTCTCCTCCTTATTTCGCCATTATGTCTATGCTATCTAGTAGGTTGTGAGCTTATGGCCCTGTTACTCTATGCTCACGATATCCTCCTTGCATTCTTGCATAACGTTATACTCTTAGTTGCAGGAGTGTGTTGTTTATAAAATATAGGGGGAGTGTTGATCCTAGTATGTGCGCTGTGCAGTCCAAAGCATCTTCATAAGAATGCACACATCTAGGGGGAGCTTACCTATATTTTATATACATGTTGGTTTACTTATTATCTTACTTTTTATATCTATGTGCAAAACCCGTATTGTCATCAATCCACCAAAAAGGGGGAGATTGTAAGGGCATATTTCTCCCTAAGTAGTTTTGGTGATTGATGACAATGCTTTTGCGGACTAATCGTGTGCATTGAGCATTTCCGATATCTCATGCCTAGGCACAAGACGATTAAGTGCCCCTCGGAACCTATTGAAGACGACGTTTCCTTTTGTTTCTTTTCGGTGGAATTGACTCATAGGAAAGCCGTACTATTAAGAGGGGGTCCGCTTCGGAAAGGTTAGGGTGGAATCAACACATACACATCTATTCATTTGCACCACCTTTCCTTCGCTTCATTGGAGCTGCGACTGTTTTCCTTGTCTTTGTAAAAACAATGGCATTCTACTACTTTCACTCTGAGGCATGCGGTAGTACTGCTCAAAGAAAGCGGTAGTACCGCTCCAGGGTTACGGTAGTACCGCACCGTGCGGTAGTACCGTACCAAGGACACGGTAGTACCGTGTGACCAGCCCCAGCATCGTAACTAGTACGGAAGTAGGAGCGGAAGTAAAATTTTAGTGCCGCGTCCTACGCGGTAGTACCACTTCGAGCAAGCGGTAGTACCGTGTTGTGTTTTTGCATCGATCGAAACTCTACGGAAATAGCCGCGGATGTAATTTATTTAGTCCGCGCTCTTCCCCGACCGGTCTGACCCTGCCTTGCGGTAGTACTGCAAGGATGTGCGGTAGTACCGCTCCGGCAATACTATCATCCGTTTGATGAGGACATCACTAACAAGGTTACACCCATAGCTCCAACTGACACATATACAGGACCAATTACTAGAGCTCGCGCACGCCAATTAAATTACCAGGTACTTTCGTTTCTTGGTAATGAATCTAATGTTCGTGAGAATATGATGCTGCCTAAATTGGATACATTTGTCTTGCTTACAAATGAAGGGCCTAGCTTGGACAAGAAGGATGAATATTGGAGCAAGATCAAGCATGGAGATGATGGCATACGCAAGGGGAACAAGAATGGAGTTACAAGTGATGATTTTAGGACTTTGAAGCCACCATAATGAGTGCGTGAAGCCTTGGACGAAATATACAAGATGCCACTTCATAAATTTTGTCCAGAGGCTATTATAGGTGCTGTGTCACCTTATTATTGGGCCAGGCCCATGTAATTTCGAAATACTTGAGTATAGGCTGTTTTTAGAGTCCGTATGTGTGGGGAAACAAGAGTTAGGGTTGGTTTCGGATCCCTCCACCAAGGGCCACGAAATTCCCCCCTCTTTCTCCCATATATACAGCCCTTAGGGCGTCGTTTAGACTTTGGGTTTTGTTTAGATTAAAGTTCGCCATAGCTGCAACTTCGCATACTTCGTTTGTGTTCAACGACCAGACCAAGACGTCACAGAACCCCACTTGATCAATAAAGCTTTCCTCTTGAATTCGCAATATCCAGATTGCAATCTCAGTTTCTTGCTTGTTCTTCGTTTGCCTGCAGGAAACAGACCTTCGTGGTCAGGTTGATCGTGCTCCGGCATGGTCAATAACCTCTCGGAGTTGGTTTAGCGATTGCTAAGGCGCGACGTCCTCACACGTTCGTAGTCTGATCGTCAAAGTTGACTTCCTCCAAAACGATAGCCACCATCTCATCGAAAGACGGGACACCTTTGCTTCTATCAAGTGGTATCAGATTTCCAGGTTGCTTGGTGAGATTTTACAGTTTTTCATAGTTTAGATCGAGTTTGTTCTTCATACCTATAGTCCAGGAAAAAGCCAAAAAAAATTAGGGTTAGTTCATCCCGTCCGAACCAATCTGAGCCTTTCCATAATCTTTTCTATATTTGCTTTGTTCAATTTGCGGTTGCATCGTCGTGTCAAGTTGCTGGTCTTAGCGTGTAGTCCTTTAGAGTTTCGAGTTCTGTTGACAGTTTGTCACGCCGCCGCCGCACCATATTCATCGCCGCTACCATATCCCACCACCGCCACCACATACCACCACCGCTGCCATAACCTACCACTGCTGCCATAACCTACCACCGCTGCCATATCCTACCACCATATATCCACCACCAATCCGAGTTCTTTCATATTAGGTTTGTTCTCAAGATCCATCTAGGTTTCGGATTTGTGTTTCCTTGCCTGAGTAGGTCTCGAAAAAAAAAGTCTGGAGACCCCCGGGCAGTTTTTAGGCCAAAATTTCGACAGGTGAAAATATTTTTTCCCTATCCTATTTTTCGGCTTTTCTGAGTCTTTTGAGACACGTGCCACCATACTGTTTTTTTTACCGCACTATTTCGTCGTCGTTGCCCTGATTTCGAAAAAAAAATCATCAAAAAAATTTCGTGCCTATCATCTTAGTTTGACTTTGGAAGTGTTTTGAGACACTCGCCATTATAGTGATTTTCGGCAAAAAAGTAAAATAAAATTCAGAGTGTGCTTTCCCTTTTATTACGTGCAGCGCCATGATTTTGTTATTGTTCTAGGCTCGCGTCTCTAGTACACTCTAGCCTAGGACCAGCACAGTACCGTTGTTGAGCGTTTATTCAACTTTGCATCTCTGAATTGATTATTGCTGACCCCTTTTGCTACCATCTTATAAGCCTTCCCAGCTCCACATACATCTACGTCGTGCGTTTGACTCTCCCTGGTAATCGCTTTATCCAAGCTTTGAGAGTTTTGACTACCACGGTTGCCGATCACCACCTGCTGCTGGGTAAGAACTGGTAAAAATTTTAGATTTGCTTGTCGGATTCGTGACACCCGCCACAACGACCACTTATTAGTAGTCTGTAGGATCATATTCTTGTGTGTTTCTATTGCTGCTAGCCATGCCACGATCACAAGTCGACGAGATTGACTGGGAGAACTTGACGAACAAGGAGCTTCATGATAAGTTTCAGCAAATGATGAGTGTACAAGTGCAAGATGTGCTAAACACATTGGACGAGGCCATGGAGAAGATAGATGGCATGGAGAAGACGTTTGAAACAAAGCTCGATAACAAGTTTGCTGAATTGCTTTCGCGTTTTCCACCACCACCGGCTGCTGCAGCTGTCCCACCTCTACAACAATAACAACAACATCGCCTTCCAAATCAAGTGGGACGAGCACAACGCGTTCCCCTTGAGCCTGGTCAAGCTTCTGGTGCCGCTGTTGATGTTTCTGTAGCTCTTGCTGCTACTGCAGAGGTGGAGGACCTTTACGAGGATGAGGTTGACCAAAATCAGAACTACGTGCAACAACCAGCACCACCACCACCAGGTCATCCTCATGCATATCATCCCAACGGTAGGGCTGCACCACCACCTGAGGTACATGACCATCTTCCTAAACTGAAATTGAATATTCCACCATTTGAGGGTAGATATGTTCCTGATATCTATCTTACTTGGGAGTTAGAAACTGAACAACGTTTTACATGTTTACATTATCCCGAGGAGAGACGTGTTCCTGCTGCCGTTTGTGCTTTAACTAGTTTTGCATGTGTTTGGTGGTCTGAACATTGTAGATTATATCCTATTCCAGCTACTTGGGCTGCTTTGAAAACTGCTATGCGTACTCGTTGGGTTCCACCATATTATCAACGTGAATTACTTCAAAAACTGCAGCGCTTAAGACAAGGAAAAAATTATGTAGAAGAATATTATCAGCAATTACAAACTGGCCTGATTAGATGTGGTATTGTTGAGGAGAATGAAGCTATGCTTGCACGTTTTATGGGTGGATTAAATAGAGAGATTCAGACCATTCTAGAGTATAAGGATTATAAAATATCACTCGTTTATTCCATCTTGCTTGTAAAGCTGAACGTGAAGTGCAGGATCGACAGGCATTGGCGCGGACTAACTTTTCTGCAGGTCGACCTTCATCATGGACACCGCGTGCATCCTCTACTTCCACACATTCTACTGCACCGACACCTCCATCAGCTGTTACCTCCAGCCGTGATACAAGGAAGCAGGCACAACCACCATTATCTGCCAAGAGTAAACCTACTGGGCCTGCACAGAGTTCTTCTTCTTCCATGGCATCAACAGGGCACACCAGTGATATTATTTGCCGTCGTTGTAAGGGAAGAGGACATTTTGCGAGAGAATGCAGATCTCAGCGTGTGATGATTGCTACTGAGGATGGTGGATATGAGTCCGCTAGTGACTATGATGAGGAGACTTTGGCTCTTATTACACATGAAGAACACGTTGGAGACGATTCTGATCATGAGACGCAATACATGGCTCCTGAAGATGCTGACATATATGAATGTTTAGTTGCTCAACGTGTTTTGAGTGTGCAGGTTACACAAGCTGAGCAAAATCAGAGGCATAATTTGTTCCATACAAAGGGAGTTGTGAAGGAACGTCCTGTTCGCGTGATCATAGATGGAGGGAGTTGCAACAACTTGGCTAGCATGGAGATGGTGGAGAAGCTATCTCTCACCACAAGACCACATCCACATCCTTACTACATCCAATGGTTCAACAACAGCAGCAAGGTTAAGGTAACACGTACTGTTTGTGTGCATTTTAGAATCTCTACATATGCTGATTATGTTGATTGTGATGTGGTACCTATGCAAGGATGTTCCTTATTACTTGGTAGACCATGGCAATTTGATAAAAATTCTGTACACCATGGTAGAAACAATCAGTATACTCTTGTTCATAAGGATAAAAATATTACTTTACTTCCTATGACTCCTGATTCCATTTTGAAAGATGATATTAATAGAGCTAATAAAGCAAAGCAGGAGAAAAATAAGAGTGAAAATCAGATTGTGGCAAAAGAATTTGAGCAACAAATGAATCCTAATAATAAACCATCTACTGTTGCTTCTGAAATTAAATTGAAAAGTGCATGTTTATTTGCCACCAAATCTGATATTGATGAGCTAGATTTTAGCAAATCTGTTTGCTATGCTTTTGTGTGCAAAGAGGCATTATTTTCATTTGAGGATGTGCCTTCCTCTTTGCCTCCTGCTGTCACTAACATTTTGTAGGAGTTCGCCGATGTTTTTCCACAAGACTTGCCACCGGGATTACCACCTATTCGAGGAATTGAGCATCAGATTGACTTAATTCCCGATGCATCGCTACCCAACCGCGCACCATACCGTACCAATCCAGAAGAGATGAAGGGGATTATGCATCAAGTACAGAAGCTACTCGACAAAGGTTATATACGCGAATCCCTTAGTCCTTGTGTTGTTCCTATTATTCTAGTGCCGAAAAAGGATGGTACATCACGTATGTGTGTTGATTGTAGAGGCATTAATAACATTACTATTCGTTATCGTCATCCTATTCCTAGGCTCGATGATATGCTTGATGAATTGAGTGGCTCTACAATATTCTCCAAAGTTGATTTGCGTAGTGGATACCATCAAATTCGTATGAAATTGGGAGATGAATGGAAAACAACATTTAAAACTAAGTTTGGATTATATGAGTGGTTACTCATGCTTTTTGGGTTAACTAATGCACCTAGTACTTTCATGAGATTAATGAATGAAGTTTACGTGCTTTCATTGGACGATTTGTGGTAGTTTACTTTGATGATATATTGATTTTTAGCAGATCTTTGGAGGAACATTTGGAACATTTACGTGTTGTTTTTATTGCTCTACGTGATGCACGTTTGTTTGGTAACCTTAGAAAGTGCACCTTTTGCACCGACCGACTCTCTTTTCTTGGCTATGTTGTTACTCCACTGGGAATTGAGGTTGATAAAGCCAAGATTGAAGCTATTGAGAGTTGGCCGCAGCCCAAAACAGTCACACACGTGAGGAGTTTCCTTGGCCTCGCTGGATTCTATCGGCGTTTTGTGAGAGATTTCAGCACCATTGCTGCTCCTCTCAATGAGCTTACAAAGAAGGATGTGCCTTTTGTTTGGGGTACTGCACAGGAAGAAGCATTCACGGTATTGAAAGATAAGTTGACACATGCTCCTTTACTCCAACTTCCTGATTTTAATAAGACTTTTGAGCTTGAATGTGATGCTAGTGGAATTGGATTAGGAGGTGTGTTATTACAAGATGGTAAACCTGTTGCATACTTTTCTGAAAAATTGAGTGGGCCTAGTCTGAATTATTCTACTTATGATAAGGAATTATATGCTCTTGTTTGGACTTTAGAAACATGGCAACATTATTTATGGCCCAAAGAATTTGTTATACATTCTGATCATGAATCTTTGAAGCACATTAAAAGTCAAGCAAAACTGAACCGTAGACATGCTAAATGGGTTGAATTTATAGAGACTTTCCCTTATGTTATTAAACATAAGAAGGGAAAAGAAAATATTATTGCTGATGCATTGTCTCGTCGTTATACTATGCTTTCACGACTTGACTTTAAAATATTTGGTTTGGAGACGATCAAAGATCAATATGTGCATGATGCTGAATTTAAAGATGTATTGCAGAATTGTAAACAAGGGAGAACATGGAACAAGTTCGTCGTTAATGATGGATTTGTGTTTCGTGCTAACAAGCTATGCATTCCAGCTAGCTCTGTTCGTCTTTTGTTGTTGCAGGAGGCGCATGGAGGAGGATTAATGGGACACTTTGGCGTGAAGAAGACGGAGGACGTACTTGCTACACATTTCTTTTGGCCGAAGATGCGACGGGATGTTGAGCGTTTTGTTGGTCGCTGCACTACATGTCAAAAAGCTAAGTCACGACTCAATCCTCATGGTTTATATATGCCTTTGCCTGTTCCTAGTGTTCCTTGTGAAGATATATCTATGGACTTTGTTTTAGGTTTACCTCGAACAAAGAAGGGGAGGGATAGCATATTTGTTGTCGTGGATAGGTTTTCGAAGATGGCACACTTTATACCATGTCATAAAAGCGATGATGCTGCTAATGTGGCTGACTTGTTCTTTCGTGAAATTATTCGCTTGCATGGTGTGCCAAATACTATTGTTTCAGATCGTGATACTAAATTTCTTAGCCACTTTTGGAGATGTTTATGGGCTAAGTTGGGGACTAAACTGCTTTTTAGTACTACTTGTCACCCCCAAACTGATGGTCAAACTCAAGTAGTCAATAGAACTTTGTCTACTATGCTTAGGGCTGTTTTGAAGAATAATAAGAAAATGTGGGAAGAATGCTTGCCTCATATTGAATTTTCTTATAATCGTTCGTTGCATTCTACTACTAAGATGTGCCCTTTTGAAATTGTCTATGGTTTCCTACCTCGTGCACCTATTGATTTGTTGCCTCTTCCATCTTCGGAGAAGGTTAATTTTGATGCTAAACAACATGCTGAATTGATCTTAAAATTGCATTAGTTAACTAAGGAAAATATTGACCGCATGAATGCTAAATATAAACTTGTTGGAGATAAGGGTAGAAAACGTGTTGTCTTTGCACCTGGAGATCTTGTTTGGTTACATTTGCGTAAGGATAGGTTTCCTAATTTGCGCAAGTCAAAGCTAATGCCACGTGCTGACGGTCCTTTCATGGTGTTAGAGAAAATAAATGATAATGCATATAAACTTGAGTTGCCTGCAGATTTTGGGGTTAGTCCCACATTTAACATTGTAGATTTGAAGCCTTACTTGGGTGAGGAAGATGAGCTTCCGTCGAGGACGACTTCAATTCAAGAAGGGGAGGATGATGAGGACATCACTAACAAGGTTACACCCACAGCTCCAACTAACACATATACAGGACCAATTACTAGAGCTCGCGCACGCCAATTAAATTACCAGGTACTTTCGTTTCTTGGTAATGAGTCTAATGTTCATGAGAATATGATGCTGCCTAAATTGGATACATTTGTCTTGCTTACAAATGAAGGGCCTAGCTTGGACAAGAAGGATGAATATTGGAGCAAGATCAAGCATGGAGATGATGGCATGCACAAGGGGAACAAGAATGGAGTTACAAGTGATGATTTCAGGACTTTGAAGCCACCATAATGAGTGCGTGAATCCTTGGACGAAATATACAAGATGCCACTTCATAAATTTCGTCCAGAGGCTATTATAGGTGCTGCGTCACCTTATTATTGGGCCAGGGCCATGTAATTTCGAAATACTTGAGTATAGGCTGTTTTTAGAGTCCGTATGTGTGGGAAAACAAGAGTTAGGGTTAGTTTCGGACCCCTCCACCAAGGGCCACGAAATTCCCCCCTCTTTCTCCCATATATACAGCCCTTAGGGCGTCGCTTAGACTTTGGGTTTTGTTTAGATTAAAGTTCGCCATACCTGCAACTTCACGTACTTCGTTTGTGTTCAACGACCAGACCAAGACGTCACAGAACCCCACTTGATCAATAAAGCTTTCCTCTTGTATTCGCAATATCCAGATTGCAATCTCAGTTTCTTGCTTGTTCTTCGTTTGCCCGCAGGAAACAGACCTTCGTGGTCAGGTTGATCGTGCTCCGGCGTTGTCAATAACCTCTCGGAGTTGGTTTAGCGATTGCTAAGGCGCGACGTCCTCGCACGTTCGTAGTCGGATCGTCAAAGTCGACTTCCTCCAAAACGATAGCCACCATCTCATCGAAAGACGGGACACCTTTGCTTCTATCAAGTGGTATCAGATTTCCAGGTTCCTCGGTGAGATTTTACAGTTTTTCATAGTTTAGATCGAGTTTGTTCTTCATACCTATAGTCCACGAAAAAGCCAAAAAAATTTTAGGGTTAGTTCATCCTATCCGAACCAATCTGAGGCTTTGCATAATCTTTTCTGTATTTGCTTTGTTGAATTTGCGGTTGCATCGTCGTGTCAAGTTGCTGGTCTTTGCGTCTAGTTCTTTAGAGTTTCGAGTTCTGTTCACAGTTTGTCACGCCGCCGCCGCACCATATTCATCGCCGCTGCCATACCACCATCGCTGCCATATCCCACCACCGCCACCACATACCACCACCGCTGCCATAACCTACCACTGCTGCCATAACATAGCACCGCTGCCATATCCTACCACCATATATCCACCACCAATCTGAGTTCTTTCATATAAGGTTTGTTCTCGAGATCCATCTAGGTTTCGGATTTGTGTTTCCTTGCCTGAGTAGGTCTCGAAAAAAAAAAGTCTGGAGACCCCCGGGCAGTTTTTAGGCCAAAATTTTGACAGGTGAAAATATTTTTTCCCTATCCTATTTTTGGGCTTTTCTGAGTCTTTTGAGACACATGCCACCATACTGTTTTTTTACCGCACTTTTTCATCGTCGCTGCCCTGATTCCGAAAAAAAAATTCGTGAAAAAAATTTCGTGCCTATCATCTTAGTTTGACTTGGGAAGTGTTTTGAGACACTCGCCATTATAGTGATTTTCGGCAAAAAAAATTCAGAGTGTGCTTTCCCTTTTATTACGTGCAGCGCCGTGATTTTGTTATTGTTCTAGGCTCACGTCTGTAGTACGGTCTAGCCTAGGACCAGCACAGTATCGTCGTTGAGTGTTTATTCAACTTTGCATCTCTGAATTGATTATTGCTGACCCCTTTTGCTACCATCTTATAAGCCTTCCCAGCTCCACATACATCTACGTCGTGCGTTTGACTCTCCCTGGTAATCGCTTTATCCAAGCTTTGAGAGTTTTGACTACCACGGTTGCCGATCAACACCTGCTGTTGGGTAAGAACTGGTAAGAATTTGAGATTTGCTTGTCGGATTTGTGACACCCGCCACCACCACCACTTATTAGTAGTCTGTAGGATCATATTCTTGTGTGTTTCTATTGCTGTTAACCATGCCAGGATCACAAGTCGACGAGACTGACTGGGAGAACTTGACGAACAAGGAGCTTCATGATAAGTTTCAGCAAATGATGAGTGTACAGGTGCAAGATGTGCTAAACACATTGGACGAGGCCATGGAGAAGATAGATGGCATGGAGAAGACGTTTGAAACAAAGCTCGATAACAAGTTTGCTGAATTGCTTTCGCGTTTTCCACCACCACCGGCTGCTGCAGCTGTCCCACCTCTACAACAACAACAACAACAACAACATCGCCTTCCAAATCAAGTGGGACGAGCACAACGCGTTCCCCTTGAGCCTGGTCAAGCTTCTGGTGCCGCTGTTGATGTTTCTGTAGCTCTTGCTGCTACAGCAGAGGTGGAGGACCTTTACGAGGATGAGGTTGACCAAAATCAGAACTACGTGCAACAACCAGCACCACCACCACCAGGTCGTCCTCATGCATATCATCGCAACGGTAGGGCTGCACCGCCACCTGAGGTACATGACCATCTTCCTAAACTGAAATTGAATATTCCACCATTTGAGGGTAGATATGTTCCTGATATATATCTTACTTGGGAGTTAGAAACTGAACAACATTTTACATGTTTACATTATCCCGAGGAGAGACGTGTTCCTGCTGCCGTTTGTGCTTTCACTAGTTTTGCATGTGTTTGGTGGTCTGAACATTGTAGATTATATCCTATTCCAGCTACTTGGGCTTCTTTGAAAACTGCTATGCGTACTCGTTGGGTTCCACCATATTATCAACGTGAATTACTTCAAAAACTACAGCGCTTAAGACAAGGAAAAATTATGTAGAAGAATATTATCAGCAATTACAAACTGCCCTGATTAGATGTGGTATTGTTGAGGAGAATGAAGCTATGCTTGCACGTTTTATGGGTGGATTAATTAGAGAGATTCAGACCATTCTAGAGTATAAGGATTATAATAATATCACTCGTTTATTCCATCTTGCTTGTAAAGCTGAACGTGAAGTGCAGGATCGACAGGCATTGGCGCGGACTAACTTTTCTACAGGTCGACCTTCATCATGGACACCGCGTGCATCTTCTACTTCCACACATTCTACTGCACCGACACCTCCCAAGCACCAGCATCTGCTCGGCACGCCAAGTCGCACTTTCGGCGGGTTAGAGATGCCGCCTAGCCGTGAGAGGCCTTGCGGGCACGGAACGGGCCGGGGCCTGCCATCACCTTTTGCCTCGGCGACCTCGCCTCTGAAGCGGCCGGCACCGGTGCTCTCCCCACGGTATGCACGCCTACCATCTGCGGGGTGGCCGTGACAAGAACCCTCATCAACGGCGGCGCCGGCCACAACATCCTCTCTACCGAAGCCTTCGGTCACCTGCCTTTGTCCTACAGGCAGCTCCTTCCCACCAAGCCCTTCTCGGGGGCCGCGGGCTCGGCCGCCCCGCTCGGCCAGATCCGCCTCCCGTCACCTTCGGTACACCGGCTAACTACCGGACTGAGCTCATCAATTTTGACGTTGCGCCCATCCGCCTACCGTACAACGCCGTTCTCGGCTTCCCAGCCCTGGCAAATTTCATGGCGGCAACTCACCCGGGCTACAACACCGTCAAGATGCCCGGGAGCAGCGGCATCATCACCGTCAAAGGGGACCCTAAGGCTGCCCTTCAGGTCCTTGGGCGCGCGTACAAGGCCGCCGCTGCCACAACTCACCCAACAGCGAAGGAGGCTCCGGAGCCTCCGGAGGCCGCGCCTGCCAAGAAGAAGCAGCTCTTTTCTCAGGACCCCGCCGAGACGAAGCAAGTCCCTACCGACGAAGAAGGCTTAGGAGCCACCTTCACCATCGACACGGGCATGGATCCAGAACAAGAGGCGGCGCTGGTCGGCTTCCTCAGAGCCAACAAGGACGTGTTCGCCTGGAAGGCCGCAGATTTGGTCGGGGTGCCAAGGCATGTCATTGAGCATCACCTCACGGTGTGCCCTAATGCGCGCCCCATCAAGCAGAAGGCGCGTAGACAAGCCCCGGAGAAGCAAGCCTTCATTCTCCAGGAGGTTAGGAAGCTGGAGGAGGCTGGTGTCGTACGGGAGGTACGGCACCCGGAGTGGCTGGCCAACCCCGTCATCATCCCGAAGAAAGGAGGCAAAGAACGCATGTGCGTCGACTTCACGAGCCTCAACAAGTTCTGCCCTCAGGACCCCTTCCCTCTTCCGCGCATCGACCAAATCGTGGATTCGACGGCTGAGTGCGACCTGCTCTGCTTCCTTGACGCATTCTCGGGCTACCACCAAATCAAGATGGCGGTGGAAGACGTGGAGAAGACGGCGTTCCTGACCCCATGCGGGGTCTACTGTTACACCTGCATGCCTTTCAGGCTGAGGAACGCGGGCGCTACCTTCCAGCGCCTGATGCACATCACCCTCGGCCCTCAGCTCCGGAGGAATGCGGAGGCCTACGTTGACGACATAGTGGTAAAGACCAAAGAGGCCACGACCCTCATCCAGGACTTCGAAGAAACATTCGCCAACCTACGCAAGGTGAAGCTATGCGTCAACCCGGAGAAGTGTGTGTTTGGCGTACCCTCTAGCAAGTTGCTAGGGTTCGTGGTTTCGCACCGAGGCATTGAGGCCAACCCGGAGAAGATCAAGGCCATCGAGAAGATGAGGCCGCCCACAAACCTGAAGGAAATGCAGAAGCTCGCCGGGTGTGTGACATCCCTGGGGCGCTTCATCTCTAAGCTCGAGGAACGCGCCCTCCCGTTCTTCAAGCTCATGAAGAAGAAGGGGACCTTTGAGTGGACTCCGGAAGCCGACGCTGCTTTCCAGGACTTCAAGAAGTACCTCACCAGCTCGCCGGTCATGGTAGCACCACGACCCCTGGAGCCCATGACGCTCTACCTCGCCGCAACGCCTCATTCCGCCAGCATAGCACTGGTCGTGGAGCGCGAGGAAAAGCTCCGGATCCCAAGGCCACCAGGCGCCTCGCCAGCCTCAGGGCCAGCGGCGCCCCCTGACATGGCCTCATAGGCGGACTCGACCACAGGCACCGACGGCCCCGCCGCTCAGCAAGAGGCTCCAAAGGCTCCAGAGGCGATAGCGGACCCTGCTGTGCCAACCCTCGTGGAGCACCCGGTGTACTTCATCAGCACAGTACTGCGCGACGCGCGTTCGTGCTACCCGATGCCCCAGAAGCTACTTCTGGCGCTCCTCGTCGCCTCCAGGAAGCTGCGCCACTACTTCCAAGGTGACCCCATCAAGGTCGTCTCACCGTACCCCCTCGAGAAGGTGCTACGGGCCCCGAATGTCGTCGGGAGGGTCGCCGAGTCGAACATTGAGCTTCAAGCGTTCCAGCTAGAATTCAGCACCACGCGGGTGATCAAAGGAGCAGCTCTGGCAGACTTCATGGCAGAATGGACTGATGCGCCCGAGCGGGGGGGGGGGG
>LR738713.1:272668619-272680268 GCA_902687465.1 Secale cereale | reverse complement strand
GGGGGGGGGGCAACGAAGACCATTCGCTGGCCCCCGGCGATGAAGCCCCAGACGGATGGGTGGTGTACTTTGATGGCGCCTTCTCATGCCTCGGCGCGGGGGCTGGTGCCGTGCTGGTATCTCCCACTCAGGATAAGTTTTACTACGCTGTGCAGCTCTGCTTCCAGCAGGGCGAGAAAGTCTCCAACAACATTGCCGAGTACGAGGGCCTGATTGCCGGGCTCAAGGCCGCCACTGCGCTAGGGGTCAATCGTCTCACCATCATGAGCGATTCGCAACTCCTCGTTGACTTCTCCAACAAGAAGTACAAGCCCAAGGATGAGCACATGGGGGCATACCTAGAGGAAGTGCGCAGGATGGAGAAGCGATTCCAAGGGCTGGAGGTGCAGCACGTGCCGAGAGGCACCAACAAAGAAGCGGACGACATCGCCAAGCGAGCCTCCAGGGGGCAGCCCCAAAGACCAGGCGTCTTCGAGGAGCGACTACTCAAGCCATCAGCGGCACCACCAGTACCCGAGCCGGCCTCCCCTCGGCAAGGGCTACCAACGACGCCCCCGGACGGTGCCCCGCCCTGCGAACCACCGTCCGGAGCCCGCCTGTTGCTTGCTGCGGAGCCCGAGGAGGGGTGCTGGAGCCAAGAACTCAAGATGTACCTACAACACGATGCCCTACCAGACAAAGAAGAAGACGCAGAACGCATGGTCCGACAGGCCTCAGCCTACTGCATCCAAGACGGTGAACTCTACAGGAGGCGCCCCAACGACGCCTCGCTAAGGTGCATTTCAAGAAAGCAAGGGCGCGAGTTGCTAGCTGATATCCATGGTGGGGACTGTGGTCATCACTCATCGTCCCGCACCCTCGCGGGCAAGGCCTTCCGTAGCGGCTTCTATTGGCCCACGGCGCTCAACGACGCCACGGAGCTCGTGCGAGCCTGCGAGGCATGCTAGTTTCATGCCAAGCAGATCCACCAGCCGGCATAAGGCCTCGAGACGATTCCGCTTTCCTGGCCCTTCGCAGTCTGGGGATTGGACATCCTAGGTCCTTTCCCTCGGGCCGCAGGGGGCTACCGCTTCCTGTACGTCGCCATCGACAAATTCACCAAATGGGCGGAAGTGGAGCCTATTCGCGCAATCCCAGCCGGGTCAACTGTCAAGTTCATCCACGGCCTCGTGAGGCGATTCGGGGTCCCCAACCGCATCATCACGGATAACGGTTCGCAGTTCACAAGCAATTTCTTCAGGTTATATTGTGCTAAGCTTGGAACACAGATCTGCTACGCTTCGGTGGCCCACCCTAGGAGCAACGGCCAGGCCGAGCGTGCCAACGCGGAAGTCTTGCGTGGCCTCAAGACGCGCATCTTCAAGAAGAAGCTCGAGGCTTGCGACAGGGTCTGGATCGACGAACTCCAGTCTGTGCTGTGGTCAATCCAAACCACTGCCATCAAACCTATGGGGGAGACTCCCTTCTTTCTCGTTTATGGGGTGGAGGCGGTCCTCCATCACGAGGTCAAGCATCGCTCCCCACGGGTCTTGGCCTTCGATGAGGAATGCCAGGACGCCGCCTGGCGGATGGACCTCGTGCTCGGCGAGGAGGGCTGCCGCAGGGCTGCCCTCAGGGCGGCGCGTTACCAGCAGGCGTTGCGGCGGTACCACTGCCGCAGCGTCCGCACAAGAACACTTGAAGTTGGTCACTTGGTCCTGAGGCGGGTCCTCTCCCGTGAGGGGCTACACAAGCTCTCGCCCATGTGGGAGGGCCTGTTCAGAATTGCCCGTGTCTCTAGGCCTGTTGTTGTGCGTCTCGAGACGCAGGATGGGATACCTATCAAGAATTCCTGGAACATCGAACACCTCAGGAGGTTCTATCCATAATCAAGGCTCCGTGCCCGCGAAGGTCTCCGCCCATGACACTCTTACGTAATAATGAGTTGGGGCTGTACACGCCTCGGAGTCTCCTGTGCATTGCCTACGGGAAGAAGACGTAGTGTAGGGGTCGGACGCGACCTTTTTCCTTTTTGCTTGGTGTTTGGCTGTCAGCCTTTTCTACTTCCTTGGCTATCAGCCCTTCCTCTACCCCATGCTATGAAGTTCTCGTGTTTCTCGCGCTTCTTGCGTTTCGTTGAGAGTTCTTGTGTCTGTAACTTTCTCACCGGCTTTAAGTTCAGCTATGCCACTCGCTCTCCTTCACGCGCCTCGCGTGTGGAGGCTGGGGCACAGTCGGTCACCGGCCCTCGTCCGCCGTGGCCCCGTGACCTCGCCTGCCCAAGCCTGCTCAGGCTCTGGCGCCGGGCTGCTCAGTCCGTGCAACCTATCTACCGAGCCGCTCAGGCTTTGGTGCTCTAACCCGCGCTCGACACTCTCAGCAGATCTCAGGGATTGACCCCCGCTCGGGGGCTGTATGAGCCCATTGGACCCGGCCACCTCCTCACGACCCGAAAGGGCTCATGACGCCAAAATCAGGAGGACTCCGCCTCAGGACGGCAGGACGCATAAAAGCTAAGTGACTTCATTCAAGCAACAAAAGCATGACAGCGAGTTCTTGCTTCTTACATACATCACAACCCATTACACGCCTCCTCAAGGCAACTTGAAACTTTGATGCAGAAAAGACATGAAGGAAAAGAAATGAGAAGAAGCAGAAGCCGCTCCCGCTCAGTCGGAATCCTCCGGCTCCTCCGGCTTCACCGGGCCGCAGCGGCGCGACAATCCCCTCCCCACGCCATACTGAGCTCGGCGGCGTGGTGGTTCGTCGGGGCTGCCACTGCTGGAGGAGCTGCTGCTGCCACAGAGGGGAGCCTCACGGCGCCCCCTAGGACTGAGGCCGTCTTCGAAGGAGGAACCTCTCCTCTGGACGTCTTCGCCCTCCTCTTCGTCAGCCTTGGGACAGTACCCAAGGCGCCTCCCTTCCTCTGAGAAGACTCTGACGAACAACGTGGCGACGCCATCATACCTGAAGTGGAGCGCACACCTCCTCTGCAGCCGGCGCGCGCGGGCAAACGACTGCTAGACACACACCAAGAACACATCGCCCGAGGGAGCCACCTCGACCTCCACCCATGATGCGCCGCTACAGCAACCGTCGGCCTGCAGCCATATGCCTCCAAGGCCTCCGACCGGGAGCACGTCGCCAAATGAGCGGAGAAGCCTGAGCCACGGGCCACCGGGCTTCTCCGCCCACACCATGAACTCCAACGAGACATCGAAGGAATGGAACTGTGGGCGCGGAGGGCGCGCGACCAGCAGGCACCTTTGCGCACCCCCTCTTCCTCCACGGCCACGACCACCTTCGCCACGGAAGACGCCCGATGCCGTCCGCCGGCGGCTGTGGCAGAGCTCAAAGGGCCATGCCCGCCTCCCCGAGAAGACGCTGCGGGCGCAGCGGCATGCTTGCGGGGTCGACCGCGACCTCTCTTCGGCGGTAGTGGGACTGGATTCTCCGGGGTCTTCCTCTTCTCCCCGGCAGATGGCTTCCTCGGCGGTGCCATGAAGGTCTTGCGACGGTAGGGGAGGACGAAGGACAAGCAAGGAGAAGACGGTGTTGGCTTGAAAATGGCCTGGGGGCTTCCCCCTAGCCCCATTTATAGGGCGGAGGAGCCCAACCGCCAGCCAATGGTGTCGCAGCCATTACTCCCTCGTCACCCGTGTCAAGGAGTTGTCAAGTCGCATGATCACCAACGCTGTGTGGGAAGCGGAGCCGCAACGTCCCATCCAACAATCGCGCGCCGGCCTGGCCCGCAGCCTTTTAGGGCCCGCGGCGCTTCATCCTCGACTAAGGCTTCGCCCCGAAGCCAACTCCGCGCGCGCCTTGGGCCCGGGGGCTACTGTCGGCGTACTGGGAACCAGGGTACCCAGACTTGCCTATCTGCGGGCCGCGACGCGCTCCTGCAAGCGGCCTGGTATGGCCCAACTGATCGACCAGCTGCTCAAGACCCTCACGAGGGGCCCGGCCTCGCAAAGAGAACGACGTCAAGACCTCCTCGGGAGCGGCCTCGGCAAGGTGTTCCGAAGGGGCGGAGAATCCTAGTCCAAGCCTGCCTCAGGGGGAGGCAGTGATGTCAGCAGTGACGCACCGCGCCAGCAGGTGCCAGCGTCCGCCAGCGGCGCAGTTACCATTTCGGTGCAAGGGGGACAGCGCAGCCGCGAGTTCTCGAGGAGCGGGGCAAAGGTTTCCTCATTAGTGCAACGAGACCGAAGACCGCAAGGACAACAAGAAGGATGTCATCATCGAGCCCACCACCGCGTCATCGCCGGATCCTTTTGCAGGAGAAGACTGCTTTTGTTAGGGTAGGAACATCCTTGTGTTCCCGCTCAAAAATGGCCATTGTGGGATCCCTTCCCGCCTAAACATTTCGGGGGAAGAGGATCATGGCCGCCTATATAAGTAGCTAGAGCTCCCACTTCAAAGGGGACGGACGAACACACTTTGCCATCGCACAAGGAGCAAGAACACTAGCCTTCTGACCCTCCTGAGCTCACCTCCTGAGCCCAAGGACCCTTGTACTAGCTCATATTCTAGCTCGCTAGGAGCCAATCCACCAAAGCAGGAAGTAGGGTCTTACACCACACGGTGGCTCGAACCTGGATAAACTCTTGTGTGCTTATTCGTTGTTTGCTTGAATCCTTCCACCGAGAGGAGAGCGAGGCACTAGGTAGACGTGAGTGGGAGAGATCTTCGTTCACGTCCCTGTGTTCGAACTTAACAGGTTTTGCGGAGCCCTGAATCCGACAAATTGTTAGTTGCCTATTCACCCCCCTCTAGTCAACCATATCGATCCTTTCAAGGATAGAGAGCACCATGTCTTAGACGTCGTTGGGCTATGTCGCCATTCTATGCTGCCCGGTGATATTTGATGGGGCTAACTACACTGAGTTTGCTGCTTTTATGTGCATTCGCATGCGCGGCCTTCGTCTCTGGGGAGTTCTTTCCGATGAGGCTCCTTGTCCTCAGCGCCCAGTTCCTCCTATGGCTCCTATCCCACCGCCACCTCCACCGGATCTTGCGGTGGATGCTTCTGATGATGATAGGGCTGCAGCCCAAGTTGTTGTTGATGACGCGGTTGATGCTTATGACCAGCAGGTCATGGTTTATTCGGAGGCTCTTCCTGTTTATCGTGATGATCTGGCTGTTTACACTCAGTGGTGTGATGATGATGCGCGTGCCGATGCTGTTCTCACTTCCAGTGTTCTACCACATTTTGCTTCTGAGTATATGGGCCTTGGTACTGTGTTTGAGATGTGGACTCGTCTTCGTCAGCACTATCAGCCCTCTGGTGAGGCTCTCTACTTGTCTGTGGTACATTAGGAGCATGCTCTTCAGCAGGGAGACTCCACTATTGATGAGTTCTACACTCAGAGTTCTGCTATCTGGCGCCAGCTTGACTCCCTTCGCATTGCTGTTTGTGGCACTTGTGCGTGTTGGCTGACTGTGAGGTCCGACTTGGAGTTTCAACGTGCATATGGGTTTCTGTCGCGACTACGTGGGGAGTTTGAGCCTCGGGGTGCTCAGTTGTTTGCTCGTGGCCGTGTTCCTATTTATGAAGTGCTTTCCGAGCTTCGTGCTGAGAAGACTCTCCTCCATGGTGCTGGGTTGCTTTAGGTTCTCTCTGTGCTTGCTGCTCGAGTCGCTCCACCGGTGGTTTCTCGCTCCAGTGCTCCTCGGCTACTGCCCACTCCTGGTAGCGAGGGCCACTCTCGTGAGGGTCGCTCTCGTCCTCGTACACATTGCGGATATTGCAACAGGGATGGTCACCCCGAGTCTGAGTGCTTCCATAAGAAACGTGATATGCGTAATAGGGAGTGCAATTCTTCTTCCGGGACTCGTGCTTCTTCCTCGACGTTGTCTACTGTCTCCTTCACAGAGCAGGATATTGTGAAGCTTAAGCATGTACTTGCCGCTTTAGGTTCTTTAACAGGTACTGCAGGCTCTGTGACTGGCGCTTCTAGTCCTGAGCGACCACCGTTTACACAGTCAGGTACATCCCCATGGGTTCTGGATTTTGGAGCTTCATTTCATATGTCTTCTGATTCTTCTGTCTTGTCCTCTCTTATATCTCTCAATTTTCCTATTAATGTTCTTACTGCTGATGGTACTCCTCTCCCTCTTGCTAGTCAAGGCACTCTTTCCACTTCTTCCTTTTATGTTCCAGATGTTTCTCACGTTCCTCGCCTTACCATGAACCTATTTTCCGCAGGTCAGCTTACTTATTCTGGTTGTTGTGTCATTCTTGACGCTGATTCTTGCACTATTTAGGATCGTCACACGAAGGCTCTGGTTGGAGCTGGCCCTCGCCGCCATGATACTCAGGGGCTTTGGGAGTTAGACTGGCTTCATGTTCCTTCCGCTGCCACCGCACTTTCTAGTCCATTTGCCTTCGTCGCTTCAGATATCAGCTCCTTTCAGCAATGGCATCATCGACTTGGTCACCTTTGTGGTTCTCAACTATTGTATTTAGTTTGTCATGGTCTTCTGGGGCCTGTCTCAGGAGATGTCTCTTTACAGTGTCAGGGTTGTAGGCTTGGTAAATAGGTTCAGTTACCTTATCCTATTAGCGAGTCAGTGTCTCACCGACCTTTTGATTTGGTACATTCCGATGTGTAGAATCCGGCACCCTTTGCTTCCAAAGGGGGTCATCGATATTCGATTAATTTTATAGATGATTTGTCTCGTTACACTTGGCTTTATATTATGTCCTCTTGTAGTGAGGTTCTCTCTATCTATAAGCATTTTGCTGCCATGGTTCACACTCATTTCTCTACACCTATTCGTGTGTTTCGTGTTGATTATGCTAGTGAGGATACCTCCAAAATGTTGTGTGGTTTTCTTGCTGAGCAAGGTACTATTGCTCAATTCTCTTGTCCCGATGCTCATGCTCAAAATGGCGTGGCTGAGCGGAAACATCGCCACCTTCTTGAGACAGCCCATGCAATGATGATTGCCGCCTCTCTTTCGTCTCATTTTTGGGCCGAGGCTGTCTCCACTACCACATATCTCATAAACATTCAACCCTCATCTACTCTGCAGGGTGGTATTCCTCTAGAACATCTTTCTGCTCATTCTCCTGATTATTCAACGCTTCGGCATTTTGATTGTCTTGGCTATGTTCTCCTTTCCCCCGAGAACGCACCAAACTGACTACTCATTCCGCTGAGTGTGTTTTTCTAGGCTACAATGATGAGCATAAGGGTTATCGATGTTGGGATCCGGTTGGTCATCGAATGCGTATTTCTCGGGACGTGACTTTTCACAAGTCTCGTCCATTCTACCCACGATCATCTTCCTCAACTTTTTCTGTAGAGGATATCTCTTTTCTCATATTTCCTGATACACCTCTCTCTGTGCGACGTATTCCTACTCTTCCTTCTCGCCCCACTATTACAGATCCGACGCCATCATCTCCTGCGGTTTCTTCTCCTCCCTTTCTACATGACTCCTCACCTTCATCGCCGATGTCATCCTATCTCCATCACCTTCGTTATCATCCCCATATCCATCACCTCCAATGGTTTCTTCTCGTCCCACTTTTCCTTTTCATTATACTCCTCATCCACGTGTTGTGTATGAATCTACTGGTGTGCCATCTTCTTCTGGTACAACGTCTTCCTCATCCCAGTGACTTATGGTCTTTGGGATCGACCTTGTCCTCAACCTGACCGCTATTCTCCTAGTCGATATGGCTATTGTTGAGCCTACCTCTTATCACGATGCTTTTGTTCATCCTGAATGGCAGCTTGCGATGGAAGAGGAGATTGATGCACTTGAGCGCATTGGCACATGGGATATGGTTTCTCTTCCTCCCCATGTTCGCCCGATCACCTGTAAGTGGGTCTATAATATTAAGACTCGCTCTGATGGTTCTCTTGAGCATTATAAAGCTTGTCTTGTGGCTCGTGGCTTTCAGCAGGAGCATGGTTGTGATTACGATGAGACATTTGCTCATGTGGCCCATATGACCACTGTACGCACACTTCTTGTTGTGGCCTCTGTTCACCATTGGTTTTTGTCTCAACTTGATGTTAAGAATGCCCTTCTTAATGGTGAGTTGCGTGAGGAGGTTTATATGCAGCCACCTCATGGGTATTGAGTTCCTGATGGCATGGTTTGCCATCTTCGCCGCTCTCTCTATGGCCTTTAACAAGCCCCCCACACTTGGTTTGAGAGTTTTGCCTCTGTGGTCACTACAGCCAGTTTTTCACCCAGTGCTCATGATCCAGCGTTGTTTGTTCACCTTTCTTCTCGCGGTCGCACTCTTCTTCTATTTGTTGATGACATGATCATCACACTGGCGACACCGAGTACATTGCCTTTGTCAAGGTCTGTCTCAGTGAGAAATTCCTTATGTCTGATCTTGGTCATGTTCGTTACTTTCTTGGGATTGAGGTTTCCTCCAACTCTGGTGGCTTTTTTATTTCCCAAGAAAAGTATATCCAAGATCTTCCTACTCGTGCGGTTCTTAGTGACGAGCGCACTGCTAAGACTCCTATGGAACTCAATGTTCACCTTCGTGCTTCTGATGCTGAGCCCTTGTCTGATCCGACACTTTACCGTCATCTTGTTGGGAGTCTTGTCTATCTTGGTGTCACTCGTCCAAATATCTCTTATCCTGTCCATAGTTTGAGTTGGTTTGTTTCTGCTCCCACTTCAGTTCACTATAGTCATATTCTTCGTGTTCCATGATATCTTTGTGGCACGATCTTTCGTCGTCTCTTTTTTCCCTGTTCCAGCTCGTTACAGCTCCAGGCCTATTCAGATGCTACGTTGGCTAGTGATCATGTGGATCACCGTTCACTTTCCGCCTATTGTGTTTTTCTTGGTGGTTCTCTCATTGCCTGGAAGACAAAGAAACAGACTACAGTTTCACGTTCGAGTGTAGAAGCTGAATTGCAAGCTATAGCTCTTCTGACGGCAGAGGTGACTTGATTACGATGGTTAATGGAGGATTTTAGTGTTTCTGTTACTACACTTACCACCCTCTTGTTAGACAGCACATGTGCTATCAGTATTACGCGGGATCCCGTGAAGCATGAGCTTACCAAGCATATTGGCATCGATGCTTCTTATGTGCACGCTGTTGTGCACGATCATGTTATTGCTCTTCAGTATGTGCCTTCGGATTTACGGCTAGCAGACTTCTTCACTAAAGCCCAGACTAGAGCGCAACATGAATTTCACCTCTCCAAACTCAATGTTGTGAATCGACCATGCGTTTGAGGGGTGCGTGTGTTAGAGTTATAGTAGTGATGACCTTTGGTCTTTTACATTCTAGTCTCTTGGCATCTTCTTGTACTCATATATATGTTGGCTTTGGCCTTACAATAATATTAAGTTGTTCTTCTCTCAACACTCACCGCCTCCCATGCAGGGTAGCAGCGATTCTTGATTGGGTAGCAGAGCAGCGGGGCGTGACTCCACCATGCATATGTGGAGGAAGAGGAGGGGCGCCCAGCAGGTGCGGAAGCGGGCAGCAGGAACACGGGGAAGGAAGAGGGGTGCAATGGTAGCACCTAGGGTGGGGACGTGAGAGAGGAGGTCGCCGTCTCAACCACCATTATGAGGATTTGGTCGTAGGGGATTTTTCCAGAGAGGTGAAACAGTGACGCGCGCACCACACGTTACCAGTGGATGGGCCCTGCAGCCGGACACGCACACAAGCAACATGGATTCACAGTGACAAACCGACGAAGCATGACCTACGAACTACACACTAACAAAGAGGGTCCACCCGACAACCCACACTCATCGACCAACGAGAAGGCTGCCATCATGGGAGCTATGACATGCTGTATTTTTCTTTTCCGTTTCAATAGTTTATGTTACGTATTGTCAATTTTTTTAATAAGTAGTACTCTCTCTGTCCCAAAATTATATACTCGGAGTACAAAGTTAGTGCAAAGTTGAGTCACTTGTTTTGAGATGGAGGAAGTACTTGACCACTAAAAGCACCTTCAAAGTTTTATAGTAGTTAATAGCATAGAGCTAAGAATGTAATCTCCAAACTCAGAATCCATAAAATATCAAATGCCTTTAAAAAATTAATTCTCCCTTAGGCCCACGCCAGATACATATGTTTGATTGACAATTAATATAAAATGGGTGCAATATCATGCTGATCGACTAGTGAGTATGATGATGACATCACTAACAAAGTTACACCCACGGCCTCTACTGATACATATACTGGACCGATTACTACAGCTCGCGCACGCCAGTTTAATTACATGGTACTTTCATTTCTTGGTAATTATTGTAATGCTCATGAGAATATGATGTTGCCCAAATTGGATACATTTGTTTTGCTTATAAATGATGGCCAAGCATGGACAAGAAGGATGAACATTGGAGCATGATCAAGCATGGAGATGAGGGCATACGTAAAGGGAACAAGAATGGAGTTTCTGGTAGAGGCTACAACACTTTCGAGCCACCATAATGACGTCCAAGGACATGGATGAAATATTCAAGATGCCCTTTCATAATTTTTTTTCCATAGCTTAATATAGGTGCCACACCACCTTATTTCTGGGTCAGGCCCATGTAATTTCCAGATACCACCTATAGGCTATTTTCTAGAGTCCGTATTATAGAGGAAACGACCCGGGAGGTGTTTTAGTCCCACCTTGCCAGGGGGGACAAAATCCCCTCCGTTTCACCTACAAATAGAGACCTTAAGGTACCGTTTAGACTTTGAGTTTTGTTTAGATTAAAGTTTGCCATAGCTGCAACTTTGCGTACTTCGTTTGTGTTGAATGACCAGACAAAGACGTCGCAGAACTCCACTTTCATCAATAAAGCTTTCCTCTTAAATTCGCAATATCCAGATTGTAATCTTAGTTTCTTGCTTGTTCTTCGTTTGCCTACAAAAATATACCCTCGTGGTCAGGTTGATCGTGCTCCGACGTGGTCAATAACCTCTTGGAGTTGGTTCAGCGATTGCTAAGGCGTGATATCCTCGCACGTTTGTAGTCGGATCGTCAAAGTCTAGTCCACCAAAAACGATAGCCACCATCTCATCGAAAGACAGGACAACTTTGTTTCTATCAAGTGGTATCGGATTTCCACATTGCTCGGTGAGATTTTATAGTTTTTCGTAGTTTAGATCGAGTCTGTTCTTCATACATACAGTCGATGAAAAAGCCACAAAAATTAGGGTTAGTTCATCATATTCAAATCAATCAGGCCATTGCATAATCTTTTCTGTATTTGCTTTGTTGAATTTGCGGTTGCATCATCGTGTGAAGTTGCTGGTCTTAGTGTCTAGTCTTTTAGAGTTTCGAGTTCTGGTCAGAGGTTGTCACGCCGCCACCACACCTTACGCATCACCGCTGCCATATACCACCATCGTCATCACCGTTGTCATATACCACCATCACATATCCATCAGGCCAATCCGAGTCCACCTCCATCACAAATTCGCCACCAGTCCTTGTTCCACCGCCCCGACATATATCCACCATGTGTCCGAGTTCCACCAAGATTCGTCTCCGCCACCAGTCCTACTCTGAGTCCAGTATTTGTTTCTTTGTTTTCGTGTTCAAGATCACACCCAAGTAGGTGTCGTGACACAGTCGGACTCACCAACTTCAGTGCCACCCGTACAAGGAAAATAGTTAAAGTTAATAAAAAATAAGTTTGTAAAATTCTGGCTAGGCAGTTTTT
>LR738713.1:272608041-272667753 GCA_902687465.1 Secale cereale | reverse complement strand
CTGACTAGAAGAACATGACAAACAAGGCTTTACATGATAAATTTTAGCAAATGATGACTGAACAGGTGCAAGATGTGCTGAACAATTTTGAAGAGGCAATGGATAAGATAGTAGGCGTTGAGAAGACGTTCAAAACAAAGCTCGATAACAAATTTAATGAACTGCTTGCGCATCTGCCACAACCACCACCGACTTCACCTCTGTAACAACACCAACATCATCATCAACAACAACAACGCCGCCTTCCAAATCATGTAGGACGAGCAATGCATGTTCCCCTTGAACCCGGCCAAACTTCTGGTGCCACTTCACCTACTATTGATGCTTCTGTGGTTGTTGTTGCTGCTGAGGAGGAGCACGATTACGTGGGCAATTACGAGGATGAGGTTGATCAAAATCAGAACTACGTGCAACCACCAACACCACCACTAGGTCATCCGCATGCATATAATTGCAACGGTAGGGCAACACCACCACCTCAGGTACGAGATCCTGATCATCTCCCTACACTAAAATTGAATATTCCACCATTTGAGGGTAGATATGTTCCTGATATATATCCTACTTGGGAGTTATAAACTGAACAACGTTTTACACGTTTACAATATCTCGAGGAGAGACGTGTTGTTGCTGCTCTTTGGGCATTTACTAGTTTTGCTTGTGTGTGGTGGTCTGAATATCATGGATTATATTCGAATAATATCCCACTACTTGGGCTGCTTTGAAAACTGCTATGCGTACCGTTGGGTTCCACCATATTATCAACGTGAATTACTTCAAAAATTGCAGCGTTTAAGGCAAGGAAAAAATTCTATAGAGGAATATTATTAGGAATTACAAACTGGCATGATTAGATGCGGTATTATTGAGGATAATGAGGCTATGCTTGCACGTTTTATGGCTAGGTTAAATAGAGAGCTTCAGACTAGTTTAGAGTATAAGGAGTATCACAATATCACTCGTTTATTCCATTTTCCTTGCAAAGCTGAACGTAAAGTGTAGGACCGACATGGTTTGGCGCGAACTACCTTTTCTGTAGGTCGACCTTCATCATGGACAGCACATGCATCCTCTACTTCCACACGTTCTGCTGCACCGACACCTCCTTCAGCTGCCACCTCCAACCGTGATACAAGAAAGTAGGCACAACCACAACTATCTGCAAGAGCACACCTTCTGGGCCTGCACAGAGCTCTTGTTCATCCACGGCATCAATAGGGGAAAACACATGTTATTATTTGTCGTCGTTGCAAGGGTAGAGGTCATTATGCGAGAGAATGCTAATCTCAGTGTGTGATGATTGCTACTGAGGATGGTGGGTATGAGTCCGCTAGGGACTATCACTGGTACAACGAGCTGCTATACACACGGTTTTTAACCCCTTTCCGTGATAGCATTTGGAACCGTCTCCAAGTGAGTGTGGGCGATAGGGGGGTCCTTCCCACATGACCCAAAAACCATCGGGGATAGGCCCTCCTGGCACACAGGCTGGGGCAAAATGAGCTTGTGTGCGATCGGGCGAGGCATCAAAACCCAATCATTTCCGTACGTATGTACATCCCACACGGTGAATCCCAAAAAGACATTTCCGTTTGTATGTATATCACACATAGTCAATTCAAGGAATACGTTTCCATTCTTATGTTCATCCGAAAGAGTCAATCCAGGGAAAACGTTGGCGTTGGTATGTACATCCCACACAGTCAATCCAGGGAAAACATTTTTGTTCATATGTACATCCCACATAGTCAATCCAGGGAAAATGTTTTCGTTCGTATGTACATCCCACACAGTCAATCCAGGGAAAACGTTTCCATTCGTATGTACATCCCACACAGTTTTATGTATAGGCTCATGTGTGATAGGTGTAACTATCACACACGCCCTGTCTTGGTTAACCGTTTGCTTTTATTCAACTACACCACACACGATTTGATGAAGAAAACTGTGTGGCATTGAGCTATCCATCACAAGCGCTTTTACTGTTAGAACCGTTTGCAAAGTTCCATGACACATTTAGCAGGTTTATTAGTTTACAATTAATAATTCCAGTATTACATAAATTCACATTCCATATTGAACAGTTGTTTGCCAATTTCATATCACGCACATAAATATATTTTAACATCACAGTACGATAGCTACCTGAAAACAGCACAGTACATCATATAGCTAGTTCAACTTCATAAGAACAATATTAGAACAATATATTCATTTCCCTAATCGAGATTATCTAGGCTCGTCTTATCCACCTCTGCTTTCAGTTTAGTAAGAACCTGTTTTGCATTGGCCAACTGGGAAACTGCCTTCTCCTTCACCAAGACCATCTTAGTGAAGTGTGATTTAAAAAATCTGAGCTCATTTTCCACCTTCCTCTTTTTATCCCGCATCTTTAAATATTCTTCAGCGTTGACAGCACTGTCTCTAAGCCTACCTCTGTTCTCTTCCTCATACATGATCCAGAGCTTTGCTATGCATATCTTCAAATACTGTGGCTACTCTTGATCAACCCACACCAAGTAAGAACATTTTCGTTCATCCTATAATATTTAAAACTAGATCAGTAACAATTGTAGGGGAAATGGGTTTATAGCAACATAGAAAATCACCAATACATATTTTGAAAAACTGAAGAAACATGTTAATTATGACATATCTTCTCAAAAAGATCAATGTGCAAATGAATTAATTGCTACTGAGACAACAACCAAATTCTGAAACATCAAAAGCTATAATTAACTACAACAACACCACAAGTTCTTACTCATGTACTATAAATAACAAATTGAACATTTTATAAGCAAGGTAAATATAACCGCAGCATAGCAACAGTGTTTGGATGACATCAAATTAATACTAACATGTGTGTACATGCACAAATTTAGTAACATATAACTAATAGCACTATGGTTGTCCACTATGTATGCCAAAACTGGTGTAAAGAAAATTGTTGCTACATCTCACACCGGTGCCCTGCACTGGTGAGCCGATGCAGCGGAAACAAATCAGGGACCCAGACTCTGGAGCACCTAGTTGCTCCGATGCCTAGTTCCTTCGTGCCATAAAGATTTAGTATTTTACTGCTTGGCTGCTCGGATGAGTGGACCAAAGTGGCCTACACAAACTGCTGAAGCGGTGCCAAATAATTTTCTAATGGCACCACTGATGAGATGGCAACATTTTATATACTAGGTACAAACTGTGACACTGTCTTAGGATGCGTTTGGTTGAAGGTGTGGTATGAATGGGTTGGGACTGTGACAGTGTCTGAATCACATCTAACAAATGATTTGTAACAACGAAAGAGGGTCTAACCTTGTCTAAACATGCCATAAACTTTCTCCCACTATCCACAGATTCAAACGCAAGTAGCTTCACGCATAGATATTGATGGTGACAACGAGCAGACAGATCTTCAGCCACCCCGCTCCATTCGTTGCAACTGATGGTCCTAGGGAGCTACAAGAGGAAGAAATGACTCAAATCGACCATCGGGTAAAAATTCTTCATTCCAAGTCATAGCCCGACAGAGAGAAGAGAGGCATACCCGGGTGGTGAAGGAGCCGTCATCGGAGGAGGAACCGCTGGAGAGGTCTTTCAAGAAGACCATGGCGACCCTGGCGGTAGGATGCGAGACGGCGAGAGCAAGGAAGCAAGCAAGGAAGCGGCTATAGCTTAGGAAGGAAGGAAGGAAGGAGGAAACAGGGGAAATGTGACTTGTGGTCGGGGAGAAAAGGGGGTGGGGAAGGGGGGTAGATATTTCGGTGGTAGGCCAAGAATTTCGAAATGTGGAGGGAAACTTTGCGCGCAGAGCCACCGGGCACCATTCACTTTGAACAATTGTGTGCATCGCAAACGATTCTTCTGCTTTACGTGCATGGGATGAGTTTGATAATTCAAATTTTGGTGAAAATTTCCCCGGGTACGTCACTGCATAATTTAACATTGCTTGCTAATTTGGGCACACAAAAGAGTGTACATCACACATACCACACTTACTGAATCGAGCAATTTTAGTAATTAAACAGAGCCAGTTGACCTAAAGATTGCTCTAACAAAAGACCAACATTAAAAACAAAGCCTAAGTACGCATAATTTTAACAAATCCGCCGCCACGCCAGCCTATGCATCGTCGGTGTGAGATGAGACGTCGATGACTTGTACTAGCGACATGCCACCGTTAGTGGACTCAACGTCCCCCTGCTGAAGTCGACCGCGTTCTCGTCCTCGTCCTCATCCTCGGCGCCGCCCTCAAAGTTGTTGTACTCGTAGTAGTGGCTGCGCCAGAGCTCGCATTGGTACTCCACCGCTGATTCCTCGATGGACAGACTCTTCTCTACCTCGACCTCGGCCACACGCAACTCCTTCTCTAGGCGCTCCTCGATCTCCGCCGCCTCTTGCATCTCCACCTCCCACTCGGCAATCTCATGAGGAAGCAGGTGCTCCATGGCCACCGCCGCCTTTTTGGGTGTGGGTTGCCTGCTAAATTCGGAGGTGGCCTGGAATATCTTAGCATGTGCGTCCTCGAGCTTGGCGTGATGGCCTCAACCCGGGCCAGGGCGACATCGGTGGCACGGACGGTAGCTCGAGCGCTCTCGGCGTTTGCAGCCGCCATCGCAGCAGCAGCTGTAGCCATCTCGGCTGCTGCAGCTACCCTGTCGGCTGCCGCAGACGCCCTCTCGGTGGATGCGACCGCGCTCAATGTGGATGCGGCGGCACTCTTGGCGTGGGCGGTGGCGCTCTCAACGCAGGCGGCAGCGCTCGGGGAGGACGCGACCATCGTACGGGCCTTCACGAAGTGTTTCCACGACATCATCTTTGCAAGAAGGGGGTTGCCGACACTGGAGCAGATGACCCGACGAAGCTTAAGGAGGAAGACTTAAATAGACCCAGAAATTTTCATCACAAACGATTCCCACAAAAAACTGTGTGTGATGTTGTGGATATTTTTTATTAGCTGTGAAAGATGAATTTGAAGTAAAGTGGCAACAGATGGTGTTTTAAATGTATGTGAAAATTTGTAGTACTAATACAACTGTCATGTCAAATTTTGGAAAATTTCGGGGATCATTTGACCTTATAAGACATTTAAGTGATTTTCAAGCAATTTAATGACCATAATTCAAATTTGAACTACATGTACATGCAACAACTAACCATAACGGTTTAAAAAGTCATAATTTGTGTACTTGTGTGCGATGTAATTCCAGGTGCAGTAAATTGGAAGGAATTTTCAAACATATTGGTATAACGGCTATGACACAATAATTAAGAATGGAGTGCCATGGCATTTAAATTCAAAACAATTTAAAAATATCAGAAACACATGAAACCTTGCTAGATGTAATATCACGCCACCAAGATGACGTGGTAATTTTTTTGGCAAGTTTGACGAAAGTTTAGACACACACCCCTCAAAAACCGAAGCAACTCACTAGAAGGCTCGTGGTTCGGAAAGGGAACAATGCATGTTTGATGACGAATGGGAGATAGCTTCCTATTACGACCTTCAATTTTTTCCACGTTTAACGTGCACTAATACAACTGTCATGCGAAAATTTGGATTTTTTTGGGTCATTTGACCTTTTAAAGACATTTATGTGATTTTGTAGCCATTTAATGACCGTAATTCAAATTTGAACTACATCTACATGCAACGGCTAACCATAACGGTTTGAAAAATCATATTTGTGTACTTGTGTGCGAGTTAATTCCATGTGCAGTAAATTAGAAGGGATTTTCAAATATATTGGTCTCACGGCATGGACACATGCATGGAGTGCCATGGCTTTTAAATTCCAAAAAATTAAAAAAAAGATCAGAATCACATGAAACCTTGCTAGATGTAATATCATGCCACCAAGATGACGTGGTAATTTTTTTGGCAAGTTTGACAGAAGTTTAGACACACACCCCTCACAAACCGGAGCAACTCACTAGAAGGCTCGTGGTTCCGAGAGGGAAGAATGCATGTTTGATGACAAACGGGAGATAGCTTCCTCTTACGACCTTCAATTTTTTTTACGTTTAACGTGCACTAATACAACCGTCATGTGAAAATTTGGAAAATTCTAGGGGTCATTTGACCTTTTAAAGACATTTAAGTGATTTTTAGCCATTTAATGACCATAATTCAAATATGAACTACATCTACATGCAACGGCTAACCGTAACGGTTTGAAAAATCATATTTGTGTACTTGTGTGCAGGTTAATTCCATGTGCAGTAAATTAGAAGGAATTTTCAAACATACTGGTCTCATGGCATGGACACATGCATGGAGTGCGATGGCATTTTAATTCCGAAAAATTAAAAAATGATGATAAACATGAAACCTTGCTTGACGTAATGTCATGCCACCAAGATGATGTGGTAAAAAAAATTGGCTTGTTGGACGAAAACTTGGACAAATACCCCTCACAAATCGGAGCAACTAACTAGAAGGCTTGTGGTTCCGAGAGGGAACAATGCATGTTTGATGACGAGCGGGAGATAGCTTCCTCTTACGGCCTTCAATTTTTTTCTACGTTTAACGTGCACTAATACAACTATCATGTGAAATTTTGGAAATTTTCAGGGGTCATTTGACCCTTTAAAGACATTTAAGGGATTTTCTAGCCATTTAATGAACGCACTTCAAATTTGAACTACATCTACATGCAATGACTAGTTTGAAAAATCATATTTGTGTAGTTGTGTGCGAGTTAATTCCATGTGTAGTAAATTAGAAGGAATTTTCAAACATATTGGTCTCACGACATGGACACATGCATGGAGTGCCATGGCATTTTAATTCCAATTTTTTTTAAAAATGATCAGATAAACATGAAACCTTGCTTGATTTAATGTCATGCCACCAAGATGATGTGGTAAAAAAATGGCGTGCTTGACAAAAGTTTGGACATACACCCCTCAACAACCGGATCAACTCACTAGAAGGCCCATGGTTCCTAGAGGGAACAATGCATATTTTATGACGAACGGGAGATAACTTCCTCTTACGGCCTTCAAATTGTTTCTACGTTTAATGTGCACTAATACAATAGCCATGTGAAAATTTAGAAAATTCGAGGGGTCATTTGACCTTTTAAAGACATTTAAGTAATTTTCTAGCCATTTAATGACCGTAATTCAAATTTGAACTACATCTACATGCAACGGCTAACCATAACGGTTTGAAAAATCATATTTGTTTACTTGTGTGCTAGTTAATTCCATGTGCAGTAAATTAGAAGGAATTTTCAAACATATTGATCTCACGACATGGACACATGCATGGAGTGCCATGGCATTTTTATTCTAAAAAATTAAAAAATGATCTGAAAAACATGAAACCTTGCTAGATGTAATGTCATGGCACCAAGATGATGTGGTAAAAAAATTGGCCTGTTTGACGAAAGTTTGGACACACACCCCTCACAAACCGGAGCAACTCATTAGATGGCTCGTGGTTCTGAGAGGGAACAATGCATGTTTGATGACGAATGGGAGATAGCTTCCTCTTATGGCCTTCAATTTTTTTTCTATGTTTAACGTGCACTACTACAACTTTCATGTCAAAATTTTGAAAATTTTAGGGGTCATTTGACCTTTTAGAGACATTTAAGTGATTTTCTAGCCATTTAATGACCGTAATTCAAATTTGAACTACAACTACATGCAAGGGCTAACCATAATGGTTTAAAAAAAACATATTTGTGTACTTGTGAGCTAGTTAATTTCATGTGCAGTAAATTAGAAGGAATTTTCAAACATATTGATCTCACGACATGGACACATGCATGGAGTGCCATGGCATTTTAATTCCAAAAAAAATTAAAAATGATCTGAAAAACATGAAACCTTGCTATATGTAATGTCATGGCACCAAGATGATGTGGTAAAAAAATTGGCCTGTTTGACGAAAGTTTGGACACACACCCCTCACAAACCAGAGCAACTCATTAGATGGTTCATGGTTCCGAGAGGGAACAATGCATGTTTGATGATGAATGGGAGATAGCTTCCTTTTACAGCCTTCAATTTTTTTCCTACGTTTAATGTGCACTACTACAACTGTCATGTGAAAATTTTGAAAATTCTAGGGGTCATTTGACCTTATAAAGACATTTAAGTGATTTTCTAGCCATTTAATGGCCGTAATTTAAATTTGAACTACATCTACATGCAACATCTAACCATAACGGTTTTAAAATCATATTTTTAGGTACTTGTGTTCGAGTTAAAAAATCATCAGACGATGCAAATATCTGGTGTTCAAAAAATAAAATGTAAAGGATTGGCAAGACAACCGGCCCCCACACGATTGGCACTCTATTTTGCGCCTCGAGGTTTGGAAGGTGAGTGGCGGGGGTTATTAATCAGACACGGTTCTGTATTGGAAACCGTTAGCTATGAAGTTCACACACGGATTTTGCTGCGGGAATCGTGTGTAATTCAAACTACTCTAATCGTAAATTCTGGCGACCGGTGTGTGTACTGTTCCCATTGATCTAGATTCCGGCCGCCAATAAAAACTACCTTGCTCATGCCGTCCCGCCTGCATTCTCATCTACATCCTCCCCACGCTCACTCGTCCTCTCTCTCTCTCTCTCTCTCTCTCTCTCTCTCTCGCTCTCTCTCTCGCTCTCTCTCTCACAAATCTCTGCCATGGCGCCGCCGGTCTTCCCACGCACCGACGAGGAATCGGCGCCCCCCGAGGACGCTCTCTCGAAGAGTAGCAACGAGGACCCCTACGCGCCACCGGACGAGGTTGCGCCGAACCCCCCTACTTTGGATTGGTTTTGGGGCCAGTACAATCTTTGTTTGTGGAAGTCACTTCCGCCGGCTCAAAAAGCTAGGCAAGTGGCGTTCAAGAAGGAGATGGCGGAGGAGGAAGCCAGGTACCAGGCGGCCTGTGAAGCCCGTGACGCCACCCGGAAGAAGGAGGCGGTGGAGATTTGGGGGCGGGCGTGTCGTCGTGCAGAGAAGGTGTACGAAGACGTGTACTTCACGAGGAAGGTCACAGACGCTAGGTGCCTCATCATTGCGTGGAGGTGGGCCGATAAGCTCCAGTGTGCCACCGATGAGGAGCTCCGGTGGGTGCCCAATGAAATGGCAAGATCATTCGCGCTTGTTCGCCAGCAAGAGGCAGATCGGTATGTCAAGCGCTAAGAGGCGTAGGAGGCGGAGTACTGCCTCCGCGCTGGGAAGACGCCGCACACAAGAGAACTGCTGGCGAGGGGCTGCCGGAATACTGCCCCTAGGAGGGATTATTTGTTTTAGTATTGTCCATTTACAATTTTATGCATTGTACTTAGTAGTTTAAGTATCATCACATATATGTGATGATATTATATATATTCTGTGATGAACGAATGAACAATTAATATATAGAAATTAATATAAGAGTAGTTTTAGTATCCATTTCTAGCTGTTTTTGTGTACTAATTTGAATCTAGTTGTTATCATCCACATATACAGAATGGAAAGCGTATGTACACACACATTCAAACAAAACATATAAGAACGGAAAACAGAGTACGCATATCGAAACATCGCAATAAACAGAGCAATACTATGACTGCTGTGACTACATAGCTATCCACGTCGAAACGACTCAACAAAGTAAAACACATCCATGATACCATGACCAGCATCCCTTTCCTACTGTAGCTCTTGGCTCTACCTGAACTCGTGCAGGCGTTCGTCCAAGCGGTCAACACCCTCGCGGTACATCTGGAGCATGATCTTGAGCTCCAAGTTGGCTATTTCATCGGAGATCACCAGCTCGAGGACGTGACAGCTGATGAGCACCCATAGCCCCAACTGATACATATACAAGACCAATTACTAGAGCTCACGCACGCCAATTAAATTACCAGGTACTTTCGTTTCTTGGTAATGATTCTAATGTTCATGAGAATATGATGCTGCCTAAGTTAGATACATTTGTCTTGCCTACAGATGAAGGGTCTAGCTTGGACAAGAAGGATGAACATTGGAGCAAGATCAAGCATGGAGATGATGGCATGCGCAAGGGGAGCAAGAACGGAGTTACAAGTGATGATTTCAAGACTTTGAAGCCACCATAATGAGTGCGAGAAGCCTTGGATGAAATATACAAGATGTCACTTCATAGATTTTGTCCAACAGCTATTATTAGTGCTGTGTCACCTTATTTTGGGCCAGGCCCATGTAATTTCGAAATAGTTAAGTATAGGCTATTTTTAGAGTCTGTATGTGTGGGGAAAACAGAGTTAGGGTTGGTTTCGGACCCCTTCTCCAAGGGGCCACAAAATTTCCCCTCTCTTTCTCCATATATACAGCCCTTAGGGCGTCGTTTAGACTTTGGGTTTTGTTTAGATTAAAGTTTGCCATAGCTGCAACTTCGCGTACTTCGTTTGTGTTCAACGACCAGACAAAGGCGTCACAGAACCCACCTTGATCAATAAAGCTTTCCTCTTATATTTGCAATATCCAGATTGCATTCTTAGTTTCTTGCTTGTTCTTCATTTGCTTGGAGGAAATAGACGCTCGTGGTCAGATTGATCGTGCTCCGGCATGGTCAATAACCTCTCGGAGTTGGTTTAGTGATTGCTAAGGCGCGACGTCCTCGCACGTTCGTAGTCGGATCGTCAAAGTCTACTCCACCGAAAACGATAGCCACCATCTCATCCAAAGACGGGACACCTTTGCTTTTATCAAGTGGTATCAGATTTCTAGGTTGCTCGGTGAGATTTTACGGTTTTTCGTAGATTAGATCGAGTCTATTCTTCATACCTAGAGTCCACGAAAAAAGCCAATTTTTTTATTACGGTCAGCTCATCATATCCGAACCAGTTTGAGCCATTGCAAAATCTTTTCCGTGTTTGCTTAGTTGAATTTGCGGTTCCATCGTCGTGTCGAGTTGCTGGTCTTAGCGTCTAGTTGTTTAGAGTTTCGAGTTCTGTTCATAGTTTGTTACGCCCCCGCCGCACCATATTCATCGTTGATGCCATACCACCACCGCTGCCATATCCCACCACCGCTGCCATATCCCACCATCCCTACCATAACCTACCACCGCCGCCATATCCTACCACCATATATCCACCATCAATTCGAGTTATTTTCATATTAGGTTTGTTCTTGATATCCATCTAGTTTCGGATTCATGTTTCCTTGCCTGCAAAGGTCTCGAAAAAAAACGAGTCTGGAGACCCCCGGGCAGTTTTTAGGCCAAAATTTCGACAGGTGAAAATATTTTTTCCCTATCCTATTTTTAGGATTTTCTTAGTCTTTTGAGACACGTGCCATCATACTGTTTTTTGACCGCACTTTTTCGTCGTCGCTGCCCTGATTCCAAAAAAAATCGTCAAAAAAATTTCGTGCATATCATCTTAGTTTGACTTGGGAAGAGTTTTGAGACACTCGCCATTATTGTGATTTTTGGCAAAAAAAAGGAGCGAAAAAGAGCGCAAAAAAGAGGCAAAATAATAATAATCCAAAGTGTGCTTTTCCCTTGATTACGTGTAGCACCGTGATTTTGTTAGTGTTCTAGGCTCACGTCTCTAGTACGGTCTAGCCTAGGACCAGCACAGTACCGTCGTTGAGCGTTTATTCATCTTTGCATCTCTGAATTGATTATTGCTGACATTTTTGCCACCATATCATAAGCCTTCCTAGCTCCACATACATCTACTTTGTGCATTTGACTCTCCCTGGTAATTGCTTTATCCAAGCTTTGAGAGTTTTGACTACCACGGTTGTCGATCACCACCTGCTGCTGGATAAGAACTGGTAAGAATTTGAGATTTGCTTGACGGATTTGTGACGCCCACCACCACCATTTTCTATTGCTGCTAACCATGCTAGGATCACAAGTCGACGAGACTGACTGGGAGAACATGACGAACAAGGAGTTGCATGATAAATTTCAGCAAATGATGGGTCAACAGGTAGAAGATGTGATGACCAGTTTTGGCGATGCACTAGCGAGGATGGATGGCATTGAGAAGTCAATTGGCACCAAATTGGATGCCAAATTTGCTGAAGTGCTTGCGTGTCTACCTCCACCTGCTGCACCATTGCAACAACAACAACCACCTTCACGTCATGAAACAGCCCTCCGCAAAGCGTCTGTGTCCCTCTTTAGCCTGGCCAAACTATTGGTGCTGCTGTTGATACTTCTGTGGCTCCTGCTGCTGCTGAGGAGGAGGACGATTACATAGGAGATTACGAGGATGAGGTTGACCAAAATCAGACCTACGTGCAACAACCAGCACCACAACCACCAGGTCATCCACATGCAAATAATAGCGATGGTAGGGCTGCACCCCACCCTCAAGTATGAGATCATGACCATCTCCCTAAACTAAAATTGAATATTCCACCATTTGAGAGTAGATATGTTCCTAATATATATCTTACTTGGGAGTTAGAAATCGAACAACTTTTTACATGTTTAAAATATCCAGAGGTGAGACGTGTTGCTGCTGCTCTTTGTGCTTTCACTAGTTTTGCTTGTGTGTGGTGGTCTGAATATTGTAGATTATATCCGGATAATATTCCAACTACTTGGGCTGCTTTGAAAACTACTATGCGTACTCGTTGGGTTCCACCTTGTTATGAACGTGAATTACTTCAGAAATTGCAGCGTTTAAGACAAGGAAAATAATTTTGTAGAGGAATATTATCAGGAATTACAAACTGGCCTGATTGGATGTGGTATTGTTGAGGATAATGAGGCTATGCTTGCACCTTTTATGGGTGGCTTAAATAGAGAGATTCAGACAATTCTAGAGTATAAGGAGTATAATAATATCACTCGTTTATTCCATCTTGCTTGCAAAGATGAACGTGAAGTGCAGGATCGACAGACCTTGGCGCGAACTAACTTTTCTGCAGGTCGACCTTCATCATGGACACCGCGTGCATCATCTACTTAGATACGTCCGGCTGCACCACCGCCTACTTGAGCCGTCACTTCTAGCTGTGATAAAAGCAAACAGGCACCACCACCATCAACCAGTAGTACAGCTTCCGGTCCTGCGCAGAGCTCTTCTTCATCCATGGCATCCACAGGGCCAACACATGATGTTATATGTCGTTGTTGCACTGGTCGTGGTCACTATGCGAGCAAATGCCCATCTCAGCATGTCATGATTGCTACTGAGGATGGAGGTTATGAGTCCGCTAGTGACTATGATGAGGAGATTTTGGCTCTTATTACATGTGAAGAACACAGTGGAGATGATTCTGAAAATGAGACGCAATACATGGCTCCTAAAGGCGCTGACAGGTATGAATGTTTGGTTGCTCAACGTGTTTTGAGTGTGCAGGTCACACAAGCGGAGCAAAATCAAAGGCATAATTTGTTCCATACAAAGGGAGTTGTGAAGGTACGTTCTATTCGTGTCATCATAGATGGAGGGAGCTGCAACAACTTGGCTAGCATGGAGATGGTGGAGAAGCTATCTCTCACCACAAGACCACATCCACATCCTTACTACATCCAATGGTTCAACAATAGCGGCAAGGTTAAGGTAACACGTACTGTTCATGTGCATTTTAGTATCTCCGCATATGCTGATTATGTTGATTGTGATGTGGTACCCATGCAAGCATGTTCCTTATTACTTGGTAGACCATGGCAATTTGATTAAAATTTTGTACACCATGGTAGAAACAATCAGTATACTCTTGTTCACAAGGATAAACGTATTACTTTGCTTCCTATGTCTCCTGATTCCATTTTGCAAGATGATATTAATAGAGTTAATAAAGCAAAACAGGAGCAAAATAAGAGTGAAAATCAGATTGTGGAAAAATAATTTGAGCAACAAATGAAGACTAATAACACACCATCATCTCATGTTGCATCTGAAATTAAATTAAAAAGTGGATGTTTACTTGCCACTAAATCTGATATTGATGATCTAGATTTCAGCAAATCTGTTTGCTATGCTTTTGTGTGCAAAGAGGCATTATTTTCATTTGAGGACGTGCCTTCCTCTTTGCCTCCTGCTGTTACTAACATTTTGCAGGAGTTCGCGGACGTCTTTCCACAAGACGTGCCACCGGGATTACCACCTATTCGAGGGATTGAGCATCAGATCGACTTAATTCCCGGTGCATCGCTACCCAACCGCGCACCATACCGTACCAATCCAGAGGAGACGAAGGAGATTATGTGTCAAGTACATGAATGACTCAACAAAGGTTATATACGTGAATCCCTTAGTCCTTGTGCTGTTCCTATTATTCTAGTGCCAAAAAAGGATGGTACATCATGTATGTGTGTTGATTGTAGAGGCATTAATAATATTACTATTCGTTATCGTCATCCTATTCCTAGGCTAGATGATATGCTTAATGAATGGGGTGGCTCCACAATATTCTCCAAAGTTGATTTGTGTAGTGGATACCATCAAATTCGTATGAAATTGGGAGATGAATGGAGAACAACATTTAAAACTAAGTTTGGATTATATGAGTGGTTAGTCATGCCTTTTGCGTTAACTAATGCACCTAGTACTTTCATGAGATTAATGAATGAAGTTTTAAGTGCTTTCATTGGACGATTTGTGGTAGTTTACTTTGATAATATATTGATTTATAGCAGATCTTTGGAGAAACATTTGGAACATTTATGTGCTGTTTTTATTGCTCTACGTGATGCACGTTTGTTTGGTAACCTTGGAAAGTGCACCTTTTGCACCGACTAAGTATCTTTTCTTGGCTATGTTGTTACTCCACAGGGAATTGAGGTTGATAAAGCCAAGATTGAAGCTATTGAGAGTTGGCCGCAGCTCAAAACGGTCACACACGTGAGGAGTTTCCTTGGGCTCGCTGGATTCTATAGGCGTTTTGTGAGAGATTTCAGCACCATTGATGTACCTCTCAATGAGCTTACAAAGAAGGATGTGCCTTTTGTTTGGGGTACTGCACAGGAAGAAGCATTCACAGTATTGAAAGATAAGTTGACACATGCTCCTTTACTCCAACTTCCTGATTTTAATAAGACTTTTGAGCTTGAATGTGATGCTAGTGGAATTGCGTTAGGAGGTGTGTTATTACAAGATGGTAAACATGCTGCATATTTTTCTGAAAATTTGAGTGGGCCTAGTCTGAATTATTCTACTTATGATAAGGAATTATATGCTCTTGTTCGGACTTTGCAAACATGGCAACATTATTTGTGGCCCAAAGAATTTGTTATACATTCTAATCATGAATCTTTGAAGCACATTAAAAGTCAAGCAAAACTAAACCGTAGACATGCTAAATGGGTTGAATTCATAGAGACTTTCCCTTATGTTATTAAGCACAAGAAGGGAAAATAAAATGTTATTGCTGATGCATTGTCTTGTCGTTATACTATGCTTTCACAACTTGACTTTAAAATATTTGGTTTGGAGAACATCAAAGATCAATATGTGCATGATTTTGAATTTAAAGATGTATTGCAGAATTGTAAAGAAGGGAGAACATGGAACAAGTTCGTCGTTAATGATGGATTTGTGTTTTATGCTAACAAGCTATCCATTCCAGCTAGCTCTGTTAGTATTTTGTTGTTGCAGGAGGCGCATGGAGGAGGATTAATGGGACACTTTGGCGTGAAGAAGACGGAGGACGTACTTGCTACACATTTCTTTTGGCCAAAGATGAGACGGGATGTTGAGCATTTTGTTGCTCGCTGCACTACATGTCAAAAAGCTAAGTAACGACTTAACCCTCATGGTTTATATATGCCTTTGTCTGTACCTAGTGTTCCATGGGAAGATATATCTATGGACTTTGTTTTGGGTTTACCTCAAACAAAGAAGGGGAGGGATAGCAAATTTTTGTCGTGGATAGATTCTCTAAAATGGCACACTTTATACCATGTCATAAAAGCGATGATGCTGCTAATGTTGCTGATTTATTCTTTCGTGAAATTGTTCGCTTGCACGGTGTGCCAAATGCTATTGTTTCAGATCGTGATACTAGATTTATTAGCCACTTTTGGAGTTTATGGGCTAAGTTTGGGACTTAACTACTTTTTAGTACTACTTGTCACCCTCAAATTGAAGGACAAACTGAAGTAGTCAATAGAACTTTGTCTACTATTCTTAGGGATGTTTTGAAGAATAACAAGAAAATGTGGGAAGAATGCTTGCCTCATATTGAATTTGCTTATAATCGTTAGCTGCATTCTACTACTAAGATGTGCCCTTTTGAAATTGTATATGGTTTCCTACCTCGTGCACTTATTGATTTGTTGCTTCTTCCATCTTCGGAGAAGGTTAATTTTTATGCTAAACAACGTGCTAAATTGATATTAAAAATGCATGAGTTAACTAAGGAAAATATTGAGCGCATGAATGCTAAATATAAACATGTTGGAGATATGGCTGGAAAACGTGTTGTCTTTGCGCCTGGAAATCTTGTTTGGTTACATTTGCGTAAGGATATGTTTCCTAATTTGCGCAAGTCAAAGCTAATGCCACGTGTTGATGGTCCTTTTAAGGTGTTAGGAAAAATAAATGATAATGCATATAAACTTGAGCTGCTTGCAGATTTTGGGGTTAGTCCCACATTTAACATTGCAGATTTGAAGCCTTACTTGGGTGATGAAGATGAGCTTCCGTCGAGGACGACTTCAATTCAAGAAGGGGAGGATGATGAGGACATCAATAACAAAGTTACACCCACAGCCCCAACTGATACCTATACTGAACCGATTACTAGAGCTCACGCACGCCAATTAAATTACCAGGTACTTTCATTTCTTGGTAATGATTCTAATGTTCATGAGAATATGATGTTGCCTAAATTTGATACATTTGTTACGCTCATAAATGAAGGGCCAATCATGGACAAGAAGGATGAACCTGGAGCATGTTCAAGCATGGAGATGAGGGCATGCGCAAAGGGAACAAGAACAAAGTTTCTGGTGGAGGTTTCATCACTTTCAAGCTACCATGACGACGTACAAGTACATGGACGAAATATTCAAGACACCTTTTCATAAAATTCATCTATAGCTTAATATAGATGTTGCACCACCATTCTTTTGGGCCAGGCCCATGTAATTTCGAAATACCAATTATAGGCTATTTTTAAATTCGTCTATAGCTCAATAAAGTTTTCCTCTTAAATTCGTAATATCCAGATTGCAATCTTAGTTTCTTGCTTGTTCTTCATTTCCCTACAGGAAATAGACCCTCGTGGTTAGGTTGATCGTGCTCCATCGTGGTCAATAACCTCTCGGAGTTGGTTTAGCGATTGTTAAGGCGTGGCGACCTCGCATGTTAGTAGTCAGATCATCAAAGTCTACTCCAGTGAAAACAATAGCCACCATCTCATCGAAAGATGGGATACCTTTGCCTCTATCAGTGTATGTAATATTTTGTCAATGTCACTCATTAGCTACTTCGGATGCTTTGAAACACACGAAAAACACATGTTTAATTGAAATGACTTGTCCTATTTCGTCTTATAGGAAGTTGCACATGTTTAATTTGCATATTTTCCTAATCATGTATGAAAACTCTTGCATTTGTTTATGTGGTGCCAAGCTTTTAAATCTAGGCCGATACCGATATATAGGCCGATATATTACTTTGGGGATCCACTAATATAAACATAACATATCATTTTGCAAATATAATTTTCAAACATATCATTCGATATGGAGCGAAATATCGAATATGACCGATATCTAGCCTGATATGTCCATCAATATAGAATGATACATAGACGAAAACAAGTTTTTATAGGATAGGAGTGAAATAAGATTATGTTGCCACGCTACCTTCCATCGCCGCAAAGGTCCATCAAGGTTGATTTACTGGCACATCTATATACGGGGCATCATCATTGGGTCATTTGCGACTGAAGCTAAAGAAGTTCAAGTAAGGCAAGCACCACCACTGGCTGTTAGAGCGTCGACCACCATTTCATGTTGGACAGTTTGTTCATAGATGCAGTAAAGGATCACGTAACTCTTACAGTTTGCATGTGTTAGATTTAGTTGATGATGAGGACATCACTAACAAAGTTACACCCATAGCCCCTACTGATACATATACATGACCTATTACTAGAGCTCGCGCATGCCAATTAAATTACCAGGTACTTTTCTTTCTTAGAAATGATTCAAATGTTCATGAGAATATGATGCTTTCTAAATTGGATATATTTGTTTTGCTTGTAAATGAAGGGCCAAGCATGTACAAGAAGGATGAACATTGGAGCATGATCAAGCATGGAGATGAGGGCATATGCAAAGGGAACAAGCACGGAGTTTCTGGTGGAGGTTTCAAGACTTTCAAGCCACCATGATGACGTACAAGGACATGGATGCAATATTCAAGATGCCCTTTCACAAAAGTCATCCATACCTTAATATAGGTGCTGCGCCACCTTATTTTTGGGCCAGGCCCATGTAATATCGAAATACCACTTATAGGCTATTTTTAGAGTCCGTATTGTAGGGGAAACAACTCAGGGGTAGTTTAGTCCCACCTTCCCAAGGGGGGACGAAATCCCCACCCTTTCCCCTGCAAATACATCCCTTAAGGCACCGTTTAGACTTTGAGTTTTATTTAGATTAAAGTTCTCCATAGCTGCAACCTCACATACTTTGTCTGCGTTCAACGACCAGACGAAGACATCGCAGAACCCCACTTTCATCACTAAAGATTTCCTCCTAAATTTGCAATATCTAGACTGCAATCTTAGTTTCTTGCTTGTTCTTCGTTTGGCTGCAAGAAATAGACCCTCGTGGTGAGGTTGATCGTGCTCCATCTTGGTTAATAACCTCTCAGAGTTGGTTTAGCAATTGCTAAGGCGCGACCTCCTCACATGTTCGTAGTCGGATCGCCAAAGTCTACTCCACCAAAAACGATAGCCATCATCTCATCAAAAGACGGGATACATTTTCCTCTATCAAGTGGTATCAGATTTCTATGTTGCTCGGTGAGATTTTATAGTTTTTTGTAGTTTAGATCGAGTCTATTCTTCATACCTATAGTCCACGAAAAAGCCAAAAAAAATTAGGGTTAGTTCATCATATCCAAACCAATCCGAGCCATTGCATAATATTTTTTGTTTTTGCTTTGTTGAATTTGCGGTTGCATCGTCGTGTTAAGTTGCTGGTCTTAGTGTCTAGTCTTTTAGAGTTTTGAGTTCTGGTCACAGGTTCTCACGCCGCCGCCGCACCATACGCATCACCGTTGCCATATATGTAATGCCCCGGATGTAATACTTTCCCTTTTGGGCCATATATATTATCTCCGGCTTCGTCAATTCCATTTCGGGTTCTTCGTTTTCGGGTTTTCGTCGTTTTGTCGTGTGCGTGCGTGGCATTCATTCATATCTTGTAGTCATGTGCATCGCATTGCATTTGTGTTGTTGTTTGCATCCGGTTCCACGCGTTCCTTCCCGTTGTCCGTTTCGCGTTCCGGAGCTCCCTCACGTGTCCGTGGCGTCCCGTAGGCCTAGTTTGGTGTTTGGCCCTGTAACGTTACCGGTTTGACGCGAGACTTGTCGTGTGTTGTTGTTTTGATGTGTGTAACCCGCTTGTCAAATCTCGTCGCGTTTGGAGTTCGTTTGCTACCCCAACAGTTATTCTCATGGGCTCAAAGTGCCTCCACTTTGAGGCCCAAGACACCCCTCCAACAGCCCACCAAACCAGCCCAAACCCCTCCTATCATCTAGGCCATCCAATTCTAATCGCGTGGCCGAAAACCACACCCCATTTGGACAACCCTAGCTCCTTGTGCCTATATATTTGTCCACTCCCCCAAATTTTGCCCCAAGTCAAGGAAACCCCAGCCTCACTTCATCCTCTTCCTCCAGCCACCACCACCTCGCCGGAGTCTTGCCGGAGCTTCGCCGGAGTTCGCCAGAGCTCCACCACCTCGTCGGAAAACGCCTCCTCTCCACCCTCCTCTCACCGTGCCGCCGTTCCACGCCCTCGGGCCCAGCCGCCGGAGCCACCTCGCGGGCCCCTGCCTCCTCATCCCGGGGGCCAGCGCCCAGCAGCCTTCTCTTCGAACCGCGTCGCCGCCGCTCGGACGAGGCGCCCAAGCCCTCGCTGATCGATCCGTTTCAGGTCAAACGCTCGCCTCACCTCCTCCCGATCGGATCGGGGTAGGGAGGCCCCGATCGATCGTTCCAGCCGCCAGATCACCCCGGGCCGGCCTCCCTCTCCACTCGCCCGATCGCCCGGAGGCCCAGGCCCAGAGGGGCCTCTCCAGCCGAACTCCTCGCCAGCGCCGCTCCAGGCCGAGGGCCTCCTCCAGCGACTCCGCCCCTCCTCCGCGCCGACCAAGGCCGGGACGCCTCCCTCCAGCGCTCCTGGGCCGCCCCAGCCGCGCCCTTCGCCAGCCACGCGGGCCGCGCGCTCGAAGACCGCCGGCCCAATTCCGCATCCCCAGCGCCGCCGCAGGCCGTAGCCGCCAGATCCGGCCCGCACCTTCAGATCTAGGTTGACCTCTAAAAATCCCTAAGTCCCTGTGATTTGTGTGTCTGATGCATATTTCAAATGATGATATCTTTTTGTGTGGTGCTCCGTTTTGCGCAAATGACATGTCCAGACGTTCATGGTGACATGTACTACATTTCATCCCATTGTGCCATGCATATTTGAGATCATCTAGATGCTTAAAATTCTGTTGGAAGAGTGCATCTTGATATAAACTGCTGTTAGTGTTGTTTTTCATGCCATCTTTGCATAGTGATAACTTGGTGCTCGTTTATCCGAATGATGCAAATGACATGTCCACGTGTTCGTCTTGTCATGCTCTACATGATGTTTGCTTAGACTTGCATGATAGATTTACTCTTGCCATGTATATCTTCATTGCAAAGTGCTATGTGGCTGTTAAGTTTTTAAGCTTGTTATGAAATGCCAACTTGAGGAGCTCATTGCTATCATTGTGATTGTCTCCATGATGCATGCTTAGGTGTTTTGGAATCACCATCATATGTACTTTGATGTGGTGCTTACCACTTACCATGTTTAGCTTGGAGGTGACTTAAAATTGCTCTCAAAGATGCCATGATGAAACTGCTGTTTTAACACTTAGTGAAATTTCACTAAGTCTGGAATCTGTAATTTCCAGATGCCATGTTTGCTTGTTGTTCTAGGCCAATCCATGATAGTTTTGGGGTGACTCTTGATGATTCCTTGCTGTACATATTGTTGGCTATCTATTCATGCTCTCACATGCTTATTTGAGTGGCTGTAGCATATTTAACTTTTGCTCCAAAGTTGCAATAAATTACTGTTGTCAAGTTCAATATGTCCAAGCTTGTTGCTATTGATCCGTGGCTCCTTTGGGGGTGCACCAATGGACTTATTTGCTGTAGGATATGTCTAGCTTATGTTCATGCTCTTTGCCATGATGTTTGAGTGCTGTAGCTTATTTATCTAGTGCTCCAAAATTGCTATGTTCCTGTAATTTTCAGCTTTCGCATGTTTATTGTTTTGTGTGTAACTTTTAGCCCGTAGCTCCAATTGCAGCAAGTCTTATATGGAACTTGATTGATTTTTCGTGTAGATTCATAATATCCTATTGTTATCTTGTTTTGAAGCATTTTGCTTGAGTGCAATTTTTCCATGCTCCTTGTGCTCCCATAGTGCATAAGTCATGCATCCATCATTTTTGTGTGCGCATTGCATTTTGTTGATTCGTGCCTTGTGTGGTTGTGTTGATTAGAGCCGGAAGCTGAGACCGAGTACGAGTACGAGCATGAGGTTACTACCGAGGTTGAGCACGAGGACCCCTCTTACGATCCGAACGACAACTCTTCAGGCAAGATGACCGAACCCGGATACCATTACTATTTTTGCCTATTGCTAGAAGTCTCGATCTATAGTTTTGCCTCAATGCCCATGTCTTTCATGTCAGCCTCCTACTTGTAACCATGATCATGTCTAACCACCCTACCTATGCAAACCATTGATTGGCTATACGTAGGCTTCGCTCAGCCCCTCTTATAGCGTTGCTAGTTGCAGGTGAAGTTGAAGATGCTTGCTTCATGATGAAGTTTTGTTGGGTTATATCACACTATATAAATGCTTAAAATGAAATCATCTATATATTGGTAATGGGTGGAAGGCTAAGCCTTTTGCTTGGTGATTTGTTCCACTCATGCCTCTAGGAACCGTATAAACCGGTGTTATGTTCCTTGATTATGCGTTCCTCACATGGTTGGGGTTTATGGGGCCCCCTCGATAAACCGCTAAGTGCTAAGTCTTTTCCAGCAAGTCCCAACATTGGTACTATTTGCCTAAAAACTAATTAAACTTGCATAGGGAGTAATTAACCCTCTTTCTTAATCAACAACCCCGGGCCAGTGCTCCACATGAGTGTTGGTCCGAAATGAGCAGACTGCTGGGCCACCTCAAGGAAACTCGAGGTCTGGTAAAAACCCGTAGGATGACTTATCCGGTCGTGGCCTGAGACGAGATATGCGCGGCTACTATCAGGGTGTCGGCACGCCGGGAGGATTTGCTGGATTAGCCTTACCTTAGTTCGGAGTATCTTGAGCACGGGATTCCGAGAATACTCGGGTCTTCCCACCTTTGGGTTTGCGACTCCGCGGATCGTGGGCTTGTCATGGGCCAAGTTGGAACACCCCTGTAGGGTTATGAACTTTCGAAAGCCGTGCCCGCGGTTATGTGGCAGATGGGAGCTTGTTAATATCCTGTTGTAGAAAACTTGACACCATGTTACAATACACTACCAGTGTGAGTACCGTGACTGTCATTTTCCAAAAGGGGTTTTCGGGAGATGAACACGGTGGGGTTATGTTTGACTTGATTAGTTTAGGATCACTTAGTGATCATCTCTCGACCGAGGCACCTTCTCTTCTCGCTCTGTTATACGTAAGCTAGGCTAGTGCTGCGGCAACCACTTTCTTATTCTTTCTTCAGCCTTGTTCCTCACCCAAGGCTTAGATAGTCATGATACCCGGGAACGGGATTGCTGAGTCCTTTGTGGCTCACAGTTACTTCACCACGCCAGATGCAGGTCTGATAGTGAGCTATCCAGGTGATGGCACTGAGCTAGACTGGGAGTACGACGAGGAGCGTAGCCGTTACTATGTTCGTTATCCCGATGATCAGTAGTGTTACTTCTACTAGGATTCGATCTGACCTGTGGATTTAAGTTATGTTTGGTATCTTGTCATTTGGATTTTACCCTTAGATGGGCTGTGATGTTTTATTGGATGATGATTTGGACATGTAATGTATTTGTGTGACGTGGCGAGTGTAAGCCAACTATTTTATGTTTTCCATCCCCATCTTTTACATGAGTTGTGCAAAGATACCAAACTTGCGATCATTCCAGCATGGGATTATGTCTGTAAGTCGTGCCTCGACACGTAGGAGATATAGTCCCATCCTGGGCATTACAAGTTGGTATTCAGAGCCTTCTCCGACCTAGAAGCCCCCACTGATTGATCGAATCATTGACAGTCGAGTCTAGGCACACACTGAAAATATTTTGAGTCCTATATTTATATCAGAGAGTAGGATTTCTTGCTTCTCATCCCCTTTCTCTCTGGTGAGGACTCCTGACGACTACTCTTGCCTCTTCTACTTTCAAAAATTGCACCAATTTTTTTTAGGAATCTCGCGAGTATTGTGGGATTGTTTCGATGTTCTTGTGACGAGAATATTGTTCTCGATGCCTCCTGACATTAGGGGTTGTGGCAGTGTCCCGGGGAGTTGAGCTTCGGGGTATTGTCGTCACAAGCATATCGCGGCAGTACTAAATACTTTAGACGGCCGACATCGAAAATCTCTCCTATACGGTTAGTGGCAAGATAACCCCGACATCACCAAGTACTGTGGAGGTAGTTCGGGAGTATTGCCATAGCTTGGTATAGTGGATGCTTTTCGAAGGTCCGAGGTAGACAGTTTCCGAGAAAGACTGGTTATGTGTTGAAGGATGGATATAGCTGGATGTAGGTTTAGAGTTGATTGCGCGGTGCTTCCCCTGTATCCCCAACACCTGATTGCATAACTAGAAACTTTCGGAAATTAATAGGTGGGTTTATCCAGTAGATCGTAGGCATTCTTCCAACGAATGCAGGTTAGCGAGTTCGGGGTTCTACATTGAGTGAAGTGGTTTTATGACCGATGTCCCGATCGGGAGTTGCATCTTAAAGGGTCCTTGGCTATGCTGATTCGGGGATTGCAAAACCCTTTCGTAACGCGTTCATAAACTTTCAGCACAAAGATGTTAGAACGAAGCTCCTATCTTGTGTTTGTTCCATCCGTACCTTGTGTTTTTTCTTATTTACCTTTTGTCCCCTATGTGGCTTCTCGTGAAGATTGATGTTATCATTTAACTGAGAATTTCATTCGTTCCTCTTGTTCGAATGATTCTTGTGAAGACTATGTTGCATTTCAATCCATTGTTTCAGCTTATACCTTCTTTCATTCAATTGCTGATTCGTGGTCATCTCTTTCAGGATGGCTCCAAAACGAGTTCCCAACTCTAACCCAGAGGGTGAAGAGGTCCCAGATCGTCCTCCTTCTCCTCCTCCTCCGTCTGAGGCTTGGAGAGCGATTATGCAGACTACAAATCAGAACACCCAGATGTTGATGCAGATGATGCAGCAGATGCAAGCTAATCAAGCTAATCAGGGTGTTCCAGGGAATCAAGGCAACTTCTTCAACCAGCAGCACCATGCTACTCTCAACCAGTTCTTGGCCAATAATCCAAAAGCTTTCAGTTACTGTGTCGACCCTCTTGATGCTGAAGATTGGTTAACTGACATTAGGAAGCATTTTGGGTGCAGTAACGTAAGGGAAGAGGACTATGTGAAGTTTGCAGCCTTCCAACTCAAAGACCAAGCAGCTGACTGGTGGCAGCAGTACAAAGACTCCAGGCCAGGTCGTGTGATCTCTTGGGAGGATTTCTGCAAGGACTTTCGCTCTCACCACATTCCAACAAGTGTCATCGAGGGTATGCATGAGCAATTCCGCAACCTGAAGCAGGGCTCTATGACTGTCTACCAGTATAATGTCAAGTTCCAAAACCTAGCCCGCTATGCTAAGCAAGACATTCCTGATGCCAAGAGCAAAATCTATCAAATCCGAGGAGGTCTCAAAGATGAACTTCAACTTGCTCTCACCTTGTTCGAGCCCGATGAATTCGACAAATTCTATAACATGGCTTTGAAGCAAGAGGCAGCCCAGCTCAAGATGGAGGCTTCCAAAAAGAGGATTCAAGATGCCGTTCACTCCTCCTCATCTTCTCAAGTCATCGCGAAGCAACAGAAATTTTGGCTTCCTCCTCCTCCAGTGATTCGAGCTCCCTACAACAACTCCAACAACAACAAGAACTCTAGTGGACGTGGTTTCTCCCACCCACCCAACCCGAGCAACCAGTCGAGGAATCAGTTTCAGTCTCAAGGTTCCAAGTCAAGTGGTTCTCATTTCCGTCCTCTCTCAGAAGTGACTTGCAACAAGTGCACTCAGAAAGGTCACTATGCTAACAAGTGCCCCAACCCGAAGCGACTTCCACCTCCTCCACCTGTCAGTTCAGCTATTGTCAAGCATAATCCCAAGCAAGCAAGGGTCAATCTGATGAATGCAGCGCAAGCGGAGAATTCTTCTGATGTCATTTTGGGTAACCTTCCAGTTAACTCTATACCTGCTAAAGTGTTATTTGATTCTGGTGCTTCTCTCAGTTTCATATCAAGGCCATTCTTTACCAAGCATAATTTCAATTCGGCATTTCTTGATAAGAAGTTGCAAATTATTTCTCCGGGCAAGTGCATGACTTCAAATTTGATGGCTCTGAATGTATCTATTCGCATGGGTGATTATCGCTTTCTAGCTAATCCGGTGGTTCTTGGTAATTCTGACATTGACCTCATCCTCGGGATGGACTGCCTTTCTCAGCATGATGCTCACATTGATTGTGCACAGAAGGAAGTCAAGATTACTCATCCTGATGAAGATGTGATTATCTTTCCCTCCAGGGATAACACTATCAGCCTTTTATCTCTCAATGATAAGGGCGAGATTAATGCCATCTCTCAAATTCCGGTGGTAAACGAATACCAAGACGTCTTTCCTGAAGAACTTCCAGGCATGCCTCCACACCGTCAGGTGGAATTCTTCATTGATCTCGAGCCAGGTACTGAGCCAGCATGCTGGCGTCCGTACAAGCTCTCTCCTGGAGAATTGAAGGAGTTGAAGAAACAGCTTGATGAACAGGAACGTTTGGGTCTGATCAGGCCAAGTACGTCTCCTTGGGGCCGTGGTGTCTTATTTGTCAAGAAGAAGGATGGCACGGAGCGTCTCTGCGTTGATTACCGGCCATTGAACAAGAAGACGATAAAGAACAAGTATCCGCTCCCCAACATCAACGAACTGTTCGAGCATCTCAAAGGAGCTAAAGTGTTCTCTAAGCTCGATCTCCGAATGGGCTATCACCAGATTCGCATTCGCGAGGAGGATATTCACAAGACTGCTTTCAGAACGAGCTACGGCTCATACGAGTATACGGTCATGTCCTTTGGTCTCGCCAATGCTCCACCTACCTTCTCGAGAATGATGCACTACATCTTCAACCCCTACACCGGCGAGTTTGTGCTTGTGTATCTGGATGATATTCTGGTATTTTCCAAGAATGAAGAAGATCACGAAAAGCACCTCCGTCTTGTTCTCGACCGACTACGTGAGCATAAGTTCTATGCCAAGTTCTCCAAGTGTGAATTTTGGCTCGATAAAGTTTTGTACCTGGGCCATATCATCTCAGCTGACGGTATTGCGGTAAACCCCGAGAAAGTTGAAGCAATTGTCAACTGGGAAGCTCCTCAGAACGTATAGCAACTCCGAAGCTTTCTTGGTCTTGCCAGCTATTGTAGAAGGTTCGTTGAGAACTTCTCCAAGATTGCCAAGCCTCTTTCCAACTTGCTGCAGAAGAATGTCAAATACTTTTGATCTCCAGATTGTGAAGTGGCATTCAGAACTCTCAAAGAAAAGCTCGTCTCTGCTCCAGTTCTAACTCCTCCAGATGAGTCCAAGCCCTACGAAGTATTCTGTGATGCTTCTCTTCAAGGACTTGGTGGTGTGCTTATGGAGGACAAGAGAATTGTGGCATACACTTCTCGTCAGCTGAAGCCAAGTGAGAAGAATTATCCCACACATGATCTTGAACTAGCAGCTGTGGTACATGCTTTGATTACGTGGAGACATCTGTTGTTGGGCAGAAAAGTCGACATCTTCACCGATCACAAGAGCTTGAAGTACATCTTCACACAGCCGAATCTGAACCTCCGCCAGACTCGTTGGGTTGAAATGATCCAAGAGTATGATCCCAGCATCGAATACACTCCTGGCAAGGCGAATGTGATTGCAGATGCTTTGAGCAGAAAGGCATATTGCAATAGCCTTCTTATCAAGCCGTTCCAGCCTGAGCTTTGTGAAGCATTCAGGAAGCTCAACCTCCAAGTTGTTCCGCAAGGTTTTCTTGCAAATCTTCAAGTTGCTCCTACCTTGGAAGATCAGGTCCGTGAGGCCCAACTCAGTGATGCCATGGTGAAGAAGGTGAAACATTGTATTGCAAAGGGCACTCCAAAATACAAGTGCTATCGCGTTGATGAGAGAGATACCTTGTTCTTCGAGGACAAACTTGTTGTTCCTAAAGGTGATCTCAGGAAGCTCATAATGGAAGAAGCACATGATTCTCTCCTTTCCATTCATCCTGGCAGTTCCAAGATGTACCAAGACCTCAAGCAATCTTACTGGTGGACACGCATGAAAAGGGAGATTGCCCAATTCGTGAATGAATGTGATGTCTGCAGAAGAGTGAAGGCAGAGCATCGACGTCCAGCCGGTCTTCTCCAACCTCTTCCTATTCCCGAGTGGAAATTCGACCACATTGAAATGGATTTCGTCACTGGCTTTCCTAAGTCCAAGAGAGGGAATGATTCTATCTTTGTGGTGATTAACAAGCTTACCAAAGTCGCTCACTTCCTTCCAGTTAAAGAATCCATCAATGCAGCTCAATTGGCAGAGTTGTACACTTCCACAATTGTGTCCTTACATGGCATTCCTCAAGTCATCTCCTCAGACCGTGGAAGTTTGTTCACTTCAAAGTTCTGGGACTCCTTTCAGTCTTCCATGGGCACTAAGATCAGGTTCAGCACTGCTTTTCACCCTCAGACAAGTGATCAAGTCGAGAGAGTGAATCAGATTCTAGAAGACATGCTCAGAGCCTGTGTCTTATCGTTTGGCATGAAATGGGAAGATTGCCTTCCATTTGCCGAGTTCTCTTACAACAACAGCTTTCAAGCAAGTGCAGGCAAAGCTCCGTTTGAAATCCTCTATGGCAGAAAGTGCCGTACCCCTCTCAACTGGTCCGAAACAGGAGAACGTCAACTTCTTGGCAATGACTTGATCTCTGAAGCCGAAGAGATGCGCAAAGTCATACGTGAGAATCTCAAGGCCGCTCAGTCGCGTCAGAAGAGCTACTATGACGGCAAGCATCGTGATTTGGCTTTCAACATTGGTGATCATGTTTATCTCCGTGTTTCTCCGATGAAAGGAACCCAAAGATTCGGTATCAAAGGAAAGCTTGCTCCTAGATACGTCGGGCCTTTCAAGATCCTTGGCAAAAGAGGCGATCTAGCCTATCAACTTGAGCTCCCTTCCAACTTTGCCAATGTTCATGATGTGTTTCATGTGTCTCAACTCCGCAAATGCTTCAAGGCACCTGAACGCATGATTTCGTTTGAAGAGATTGATCTTCAACAAGACCTTTCTTACCGAGAGCATCCCATTGCTATTCTCGAAGAAACCGAGCGCAAGACCCGCAACAAGTCCATCAAATTCTTGAAAGTCAAGTGGTCACACCATACCGACCGAGAAGCTACGTGGGAACGAGAAGATCATCTTCGTTCTGAGTACCCTTCCTTTTTCTAGTCCTAGATCTCGGGACGAGATCTTTTTGTAGTGGAGGAGAGTTTGTAATGCCCCGGATGTAATACTTTCCCTTTTGGGCCATATATATTATCTCCGGCTTCGTCAATTCCATTTCGGGTTCTTCGTTTTCAGGTTTTCGTCGTTTTGTCGTGTGCGTGCGAGGCATTCATTCATATCTTGTAGTCATGTGCATTGCATTGCATTTGTGTTGTTGTTTGCATCCGGTTCCACGCGTTCCTTCCCGTTGTCCGTTTCGCGTTCCGGAGCTCCCTCACGTGTCCGTGGCGTCCCGTAGGCCTAGTTTGGTGTTTGGCCGTGTAACGTTACCGGTTTAGCGCGAGACTTGTCGTGTGATGTTGTTTTGATGTGTGTAACCCGCCTGTCAAATCTCGTCGCGTTTGGAGTTCGTTTGCTACCCCCAACAGTTATTCTCGTGGGCTCAAAGTGCCTCCACTTTGAGGCCCAAGACACACCTCCAACAGCCCACCAAACCAGCCCAAACCCCTCCTATCATCTAGGCCATCCAATTCTAATCGCGTGGCCGAAAACCACACCCCATTTGGACAACCCTAGCTCCTTGTGCCTATATATTTGTCCACTCCCCCAAATTTTGCCCCAAGTCAAGGAAACCCTGGCCTCACTTCATCCTCTTCCTCCAGCCACCACCACCTCGCCGGAGTCTCGCCGGAGCTTCGCCGGAGGTCGCCGGAGCTCCACCACCTCGCCGAAAAACGTCTCCTCTCCACCCTCCTCTCACCGCGCCGCCGTCCCACGCCCTCGGGCCCAGCCGCCGGAGCCACCTCGCGGACCCCTGCCTCCTCATCCCGGGGGCCAGCGCCCAGCAGCCTTCTCTTCGAACCGCGCCGCCGCCGCTCGGACGAGGCGCCCGAGCCCTCGCCGATCGATCCGTTTTAGGTCAACGCTCGCCTCACCTCCTCCGGATCGGATCGGGGCAGGGAGGCCCCGATCGATCGTTCCAGCCGCCAGATCGCCCCGGGCCGGCCTCCCTCTCCGCTCGCCCGATCGCCCGAAGGCCCAGGCCCAGAGGGGCCTCTATAGCCGAACTCCTTCGCCAGCGCCGCTCCAGGCCGAGGGCCTCCTCCAGCGACTCCGCCCCTCCTCCGCGCCGACCAAGGCCGGGCTGCCTCCCTCCAGCGCTCCTGGGCCGCCCCAGCCGCGCCTTTCGCCAGCCACGCGGGCCGCGCGCTCGAAGACCGCCGGCCCAGTTCCGCATCCCCAGCGCCGTCGCGGGCCGTAGCCGCCAGATCCGGCCCGCACCTTCAGATCTAGGTTGACCTCTAAAAATCACTAAGTCCCTGTGATTTGTGTGTCTGATGCATATTTCAAATGATGATATCTTTTTGTGTGGTGCTCCGTTTTGCGCAAATGACATGTCCAGACGTTCGTGGTGACATGTACTACATTTCATCCCATTGTGCCATGCATATTTGAGATCATCTAGATGCTTAAAATTCTGTTGGAAGAGTGCATCTTGATATAAACTGCTGTTAGTGTTGTTTTTCATGCCATCTTTGCATAGATCGCTCGTTTATCCGAATGATGCAAATGACATGTCCACATGTTCGTCTTGTCATGCTCTACATGATGTTTGCTTAGACTTGCATGATCGATTTAATCTTGCCATGTATATCTTCGTTGCAAAGTGCTATGTGGCTGTTAAGTTTTTAAGCTTGTTATGAAATGCCAACTTGAGGAGCTCATTGCTATCATTGTGAGTGTCTCCATGATGCATGCTTAGGTGTTTTGGAATCACCATCATATGTACTTTGATGTGGTGCTTACCACTTTCCATGTTTAGCTTTGAGGTGACTGAAACTTGCTCTCAAAGATGCCATGATGAAACTGCTGTTTTAACACTTAGTGAAATTTCACTAAGTCTGGAATCTGTAATTTCCAGATGCCATGTTTGATTGTTGTTCTAGGCCAATCCATGATAGTTTTGGGGTGACTCTTGATGATTCCTTGCTGTAAATATTGTTGGCTATCCATTCATGCTCTCACATGCTTATTTGAGTGGCTGTAGCGTATTTAACTTTTGCTCCAAAGTTGCAATAAATTACTGTTGTCAAGTTCAATATGTCCAAGCTTGTTGCTATTGATCCGTGGCTCCTTTGGGGGTGTACCAATGGACTTATTCGCTGTAGGATATGTCTAGTTTATGTTCATGCTCTTTGCCATGATGTTTGAGTGCTGTAGCTTATTTATCTAGTGCTCCGAAGTTGCTATGTTGCTGTAATTTTCAGCTTTCGCATGTTTATTGTTTTGTGTGTAACTTTTAGCCCGTAGCTCCGATTGCAGCAAGTCTTATATGGAACTTGATTGATTTTTCGTGTAGATTCATAATATCCTATTGTTATCTTGTTTTGAAGCATTTTGCTTGAGTGCAATTTTTCCATGCTCCTTGTGCTCCCATAGTGCATAAGTCATTCATCCATCATTTTTGTGTGCGCATTGCATTTTGTTGATTCGTGCCTTGTGTGGTTGTGTTGATTAGAGCCGGAAGCTGAGACCGAGTACGAGTACGAGCACGAGGTTACTACCGAGGTTGAACACGAGGACCCCTCTTACGATCCGAACGACAACTCTTCAGGCAAGATGACCGAACCCGGATACCATTACTATTTTTGCCTATTGCTAGAAGTCTCGATATATAGTTTTGCCTCGATGCCCATGTCTTTCATGTCAGCCTCCTACTTGTAACCATGATCATGTCTAACCACCCTACCTATGCAAACCATTGATTGGCTATACGTAGGCTTCGCTCAGCCCCTCTTATAGCGTTGCTAGTTGCAGGTGAAGTTGAAGATGCTTGCTTCATGATGAAGTTTTGTTGGGTTATATCACACTATATAAATGCTTAAAATGAAATCATCTATATATTGATAATGGGTGGAAGGCTAAGACTTTTGCTTGGTGATTTGTTCCACTCATGCCGCTAGGAACCGTATAAACCGGTGTTATGTTCCTTGATTATGCGTTCCTCACACGGTTGGGGTTTATGGGGCCCCCTCGATAAAGCGCTAAGAGCTAAGTCTTTTCCAGCAAGTCCCAACATTGGTACTATTTGCCTAAAAACTAATTAAACTTGCACAGGGAGTAATTAACCCTCTTTCTTAATCAACAACCCCGGGCCAGTGCTCCACATGAGTGTTGGTCCGAAATGAGCAGACTGCTGGGCCACCTCAAGGAAACTCGAGGTCTGGTAAAAACCCGTAGGATGACTTATCCGGTCGTGGCCTGAGACGAGATACGCGCGGCTACTATCAGGGTGTCGGCACGCCTGGAGGATTTGCTGGATTAGCCTTACCTTAGTTCGGAGTATCTTGAGCACGGGATTCCGAGAATACTTGGGTCTTCCCACCTTTGGAGTTGCGACTCCGCGGATCGTGGGCTTGTCATGGGCCAAGTTGGAACACCACTTCAGGGTTATGAACTTTCGAAAGCCGTGCCCGCGGTTATGTGGCAGATGGGAGCTTGTTAATATCCGGTTGTAGAAAACTTGACACCATGTTACAATACACTACCAGCGTGAGTACCGTGACTGTCATTTTCCGAAAGGGGTTTTCGGGAGATGAACACGGTGGGGTTATGTTTGACTTGATTAGTTTAGGATCACTTAGTGATCATCTCTCGACCGAGGCACCTTCTCTTCTTGCTCTGTTATACGTAAGCTAGGCTAGTGCTGCGGCAACCACTTTCTTATTCTTTCTTCAGCCTTGTTCCTCACCCAAGGCTTAGATAGTCATGTTACCCGGGAATGGGATTGCTGAGTCCTCTGTGGCTCACAGTTACTTCACCACACCAGATGCAGGTCCGATGGTGAGCTATCCAGGTGATGGCACTGAGCTAGACTGGGAGTACGACGAGGAGCGTAGCCGTTACTATGTTCGTTATCCCGATGATCAGTAGTGGTACTTCTACTAGGATTCGATCCGACCTGTGGATTTAAGTTACGTTTGGTATCTTGTCATTTGGATTTTACCCTTAGATGGGCTGTGATGTTTTATTGGATGATGATTTGGACATGTAATGTATTTGTGTGACGTGGCGAGTGTAAGCCAACTATTTTATGTTTTCCATCCCCATCTTTTACGTGAGTTGTGCAAAGATACCAAACTTGCGATCATTCCAGCATGGGGTTATGTCTCTAAGTCGTGCCTCGACACGTAGGAGATATAGTCCCATCCTGGGCATTACAATATACCACCATCATCATCACCGCTGCCATATACCACCATCACATATCCATCACGCCAATCCGAGTCCACCTCCATCACAAATTCACCACCAGTCTGTGTTCCACCGCTGCGACATATATCCACCATCTGTCCGAGTTCGAGCAAGATTCATCTCCGCCACCAGTCCTAGTCTGAGTCCAGTATTTGTTTCTTTGTTTTCGAGTACCAGATCAGGCCCAAGTACGTGTTGTGACAGAGTCGGAGTCCCCAATGTCAGTGCCACCCTTACAAAAAAATAGTTCCAGTTAAAAAAAAACTAAGTCTGGAAAATTCTGGCTAGGAGTTTTTAGACCATTTGTAGGCTTTTTCGATTTTTTGTTGCGAAGCGAAAAAGAGAGGAAAAAAACTGCAAAAAAGGAAAAAGAGATTCCGAGTGTGCTCCTCCCTTGTTTACGTGTCGCGCCATATTAGTGGTCTAGGCTCGCGTCTCTAGCGCGGTCTAGCCTAGAACCATCACAGTACCATCATTGAGCGTTTATTCAACTTTGCATCTCTGAATTGATTAGTGCTGACATTTTTGCTACCATATCATGAACCTTCCCAGTGCCACATACATCTACACCACGCGTTTGACACCACATGGCAATCACTTTGTCCAAGATTTGAGAGTTTTGGCTACAACAGTTGCCGATCACCACCTGCTGCTGGGTAAGAACTGGTAAAAAATTGAGATTTGCTTGACGGATTTGTGAAACCCCCCACCACCAATTTCTAGTAGTCTGTAGGACCATATTCTTGTGTGTTTCTATTGCTGCTAACCATGGCAGGATCACAAGATGACAAGACTGACTGGGAGAACATGAGAACAAGGTATTACATGATAAATTTCAGCCAATAATGACTGAACAGGTGCAAGATGTGCTGATTTTTTTTGAAGAGGTAATGGATAAGATAGCTGGCATTGAGAAGATGTTTGAAACAATGTTTGATAACAAATTTAATGAACTGCTTGCACGTCTGCCACAACAACCATAGGCTGCACCTCTCGAACAACAACAAAAACATTAACAACGAAAACAACAAGAACAAGAATGTTGCCTTCCAAATCAAGTAGGACGAGCAATGCGTGTTCCCCTTGAACCCGACCAAACTTCTAGTGTCGTTGCACCTACTATTGAAGCTTCTGTGGCTGCTGCTGCTGCTGAGGAGGATGACGATTACGCGTGTTGGAGATATGCCCTAGAGGCAATCATGTATGATGATATTTCCTATGTGTTTATGAATAAAGATAGTCCTTGGATGTAATCAATGATGCTTGTTGGCAAGTACGTGACTTGTTTGTGAGATCTTGTGTTGTATGATACATCCTAAATGGTCCCTAGTCGTAAGTGATGTGTGGACACACGTCAGACTAGACTAGCATATCACACGGTGGATGGCTCGGTCTCACTAGCCTTGGAGCATTAGATGCTAACCTGATAATATGGAATTGGAAAGGTCTGGTCGGATTCGACATGGTCGGATCCGAGTCGAGATAAGGCCCGAGTCGGACAGACCCAACTATGAGACGCAGCGATATGTCATCTGTGAGACTTTAGTGCAACATATGTTCTATGTCCTAAGACCTAAGCTAACGCACGTACTCGGGATGGTGACATACTTGCTTTGGGCCGACCAAATGCTACTCCGCCATTGGGTAGTTACAAAGGTAGGTTTTGGGCTTGTCCAGACCCATGCTGTGAGACATGGTCGAGCAAGATTGGATTTGCCCTTCCGATCAAGAGAGATATACTCTGGGCCCCTCGTGTGGTCCGACCAGGATAAGCATTGCCATGCGACAAGGATTATGAGATAATCCAGTTTAGGTCGGCATCACTGGAACGAGAAAGAGGTCGGGCTAGCACAAGACAGACTCGCCTTGAGCCCGACAACATATATCATGTGGCAAAAGGAATGGAAGTGTGATGTACAGGTTCGCCTAACAAGCTTCATAGTCTGCTTGGTGGTTGGCATGCCTTGCTAGAGGCCGCTACCAACTGTGCAGGTCGGAGGTGATCCGACCTACGACCAAGTCGACTTGAACCTAAGGGGTCGCACGCTTAAGGGAAGGAACCTGTGAGGTTGGATCCGACTCCACGAGTCAGACTTGGTCCTACTCGGACTCAGATACAGACCGAACAGACTTTGGGCTTTAGGGTCCGTGCGAGGCCCAAGTTTTGAGCCCGTGATGGATGCCTATAAATAGTGGAGGTGCGGCACACTCATTCGGTTGATCGCTTCGGCATCGTCATTAGGGTTTGCATGTGTTGCGAATAGCCACCTCCACTCACCGTCGGTTGTGTCATCGGTCCTAGCAGTCCGCCGCACACGTTCCTCCTGCACACGCGGATACCGTTAGAGGTGGTGCACTTGTGCTGCTCCAGCGAACCTCTTCGTGGGATCCGATCGGCTACATGGGAGATCGACGAGGAGGAGATGACTTCGGGAACACGCTGCCCCAACTCTACTTCCGCTGCACGGCACTGCGTGTCTAGTGGTAACGATCTGTAATCCATCTCCCTTAGCATGTTCCTGGATGTTCTACGCATAGGAATTTTTTATTTGCATTCGACGCACCCTACGGTAGAACCCAACAACATGGGCAATTACGAGGATGAGGTTGATCAAAATCAGAACTACGTGCAACCACTAGCACCACCACTAGGTCGTCCACATGCATATAATCACAATGGTAGGTCTGCACCACCACCTCAGGTACGAGATTCTGACCATCTCCCTAAACTAAAATTGAATATTTCACCATTTGAGGGTAGATATGTTCCTTATATATATATATATATATCTTACATGGGAGTTATAAACTGAACAATGTTTTACATGTTTACAATATCTCAAGGAGAGACGTGTTGTTGCCGCTCTTTGTGCATTCATTATTTTTGCTTGTGTGTGGTGGTCTGAATATCGTAGTGTATATCAGAATAATATCTCACTACTTGGGCTGCTTTGAAAACTGCTATGCGTACTCATTGGGTTCCACCATATTATCAACGTGAATTACTTCAAAAAATTGCAGCGCTTAAGACAAGGAAAACATTATGTAGAGAAATATTATTAGGAATTACCAACTGGCATGATTAGATGTGCACTGGTACAACGACGTGCTATAGAAATGGTTTTTAACCCCTTTCCGCGATGGCATTTTAAACCATCTCTAAGTGAGTGTGGGCGATAGGGAGCCCTTCCCACACGACCCAGAAACCTTCAGGGGATAGGCCCTCCGGTCACACACGCTATGCAAAATGATCTCGTGTGCGATCGGGCTAGCCATCGCATACAATTATACAAGCCCAGTCATTTTCGTTCAGATGTACATCCCATATAGTGATTCCCAGAGAAATGTTTCCGTTCATCTGCACAACCCACACAGTCAATCCACGAGAAATGTTTCCATTCGTCTGCATATCCCACATAGTGAATCCTAGAGAAACGTTTCCGTTCGTCTACACATCCCACACAGTGAATCCCGGAGAAACGTTTATGTTCGTATATACATCCCACACAGTTTGATGTATAGCCTCGTGTGTGATAGGTGTAATAATCACACACACTATGCCTCCATTAACCATTTGCTTTATTCAACTATATCACACACAATTTGATGAAGAAAACTGTGTGGCATTGGGCTATCCATCACAACCGCTTTTACTGCTAGAACCGTTTGCAAAGTTCCATGACCCATTTAGCAGGTTTATTAGTTTACAATTAATAATTCTAGTTTTACACAAATTCACATTTCATATCGAACAACTGTTTGCCAATTTCATATCAGGCACATAAATATATTTTAATATCATAGTACGATAGCTACCTGAAAACAACATAGTACATCATATAACTATATTACATTTATAAGAACAATATTAGAATATATTCATTTCCCTAATCGACTGATGCATGATCAGCTAGGTTCGTCTTGTCGACCTCTGCTTTAATTGAGTAAGAACCTGTTTTGCACTGACCAACTAGGAAACTGCACCCTCCTTCGCCAACACCATCTTAGCAAAGTCTAATTTAAAAAAATTGTGCTCATTCTCCATCTTCCTCTTTTTTCCCGCATCTTGAAATATTCTTTAGCGTTGACAACACTTTCTCTAAGCCTATCTCTGTTCTCTTCGTCATACATGCTCCAGAGCTTTTCTAGGCACATCTTCAAAGACCGTGGCCACTCCTGATCAACCCACTCCAGGTAAGAACACTTCCTCGCGGCGGCAACCGGGTTCGAGCACCTCGCTCTAGCTATTTAAGTCGTCCCTAGTGCTACTTCTATTCACCATCACCCTCACCATCCTCCCCGCCAGGTTCCTTAATCGACTGATGCATGATCAGCCAGGTTCGTCTTCTCCACCTCACGCTGATATCCTTCTATCAACCACATCCATCGTTTCGATGGTAGACATGCTTCTATCCCAGATTGTGCCTTCTTTTCTTGTGGTATTGGCAACCCTTAATGACCTTAGTCATCAAGAAAGGGCAATGCCGACAGACTCGGCTTTCCACCGCTATCCTATTCTATGGACGAGTACGGTTCGCTTCCGTCTACTTGATGATAATGTGTCCAGGACATTTGTGCCTGACTACATGGTTACCGTGTACGTCCTCGCCTCTGGGATAGTCAAGTATGTTACCTTGCTAAGCCATTACTTGGTGTAGCTATGTGTACACAACCTTTTCCACATGATGATCCATTTTCGTGCACACCGTCATAGCATGTTAGATCGTAGTATCGGAGTTCCCGTGAGATTTGTGTGCTTAAGTAGGCATGCATATTGTGTGAATATCAGTAACATGCCATATTGCTTTTGTGTGATTTATTGCCCTTTTTTGTGCTTTTGTTTAGTTGAGTTGTCTCTTTTGCTCCTTTCTTTCTGGGCCCTCGGTGTTACCTTATTTCCCCTTATTAAAGTTGCTCATCCCCCGACAGCAGACTCGAAGAAGCAATGATGATTTCAATTATATGGAAGCTCAGCTAAACAGTATGGCACTATCAGTTGACAACATTGTACAGGGAATATCTGCTCCGAATACAAGTGGTGTTTTGGATTGCTTATCAGCATCAAGTCAACCTCAATGCTTAATCATCACAATAGTAATGAGCAAACCCACGGGAAGACAAGTCAGGTGCAAGGACAATGGTATATTTCCAGTCAAATGTATGGTTCATATATAAAGTCTGATTTAGCTATGAATGAAATTGGAAATATGCTATACTCCGGAAGAAAGTCGACATTTGCTTTGTGTTCAGTATTTGTCAAGAACGACAATTAGATAATGCAAGTAACTAGTCGCAAGATATTATGGTATTTAGTCACCATAAGGATAGTATGATGCTTTTGGCATAAGAAACTCATTCTTCTTTCACATGCTACCGGAACAATCTTTTGATGCAAGCTCCTGAGTCTTCCTCAGTATGATGTATTGATAGTTTCCTGTCCAAGATACCAAGTCTTCCACAGCAAGATACCTCGAAAAAAGCTTCTGGCATAAGGCAAAAGCTTCGAGCATAAGATATGGAGTCTTCTTCAGCAAGCTACTCGGATGGCTTCCCACATAAGACACCCAACATGTGTTAGTACAACACTACACACCATCGTCAGATATTACACAGTGAGTTGACAGATATGATAGTGCAACTCAAGATTAGATCCACAACTTTTTGGTCAGAAGTACAATTCAGTTAAGTCATATGCCTACCTCAAGGATCAAGTGATCGATTGCAGATTCTTGGTGAGCATGCATCCCCGGTCATATAAGTCACTTATACAAGGTACAACTATGATCAAGCAGATATACCCAAGGAAGGTAAAGTTACAACAATCTCATGAGTCATGCCAAAGGAAGATCAGCAAAGATACATCTCATGTAATGCAAGGATCGACCAGTTTTGGAGTTGACATCACATAAAAAATAGTCTTGACAATGGTCACCAAGACCAATATTCCTGCACCCGACAAGGTGATGTCACGAATTCTTATAACCATCTGGTACGATTGGCTAGAACAACGAGCTCTGTATAGCTACATGCCTTGGGTACATGTCATATCTATGAAGACACATGTTATTAGCAAGAATAGGGTGCAATGCTAGAATAGTATCAACAATATGTATGGTCACAAGAAGGATCAAGGACGCATGTGACCAAGTTATTTCTGCAAGGCATTCCAACAAAGAAAATCATAACAATCAAGGAGTAAAAACTAGCAAAAAAGCTACGAAGTTTCTTGCCCGACCTTCAGGGTCCGAGTACGCAAGTCAGTTTGAGACTCTAATTTCATATGAATGAATGGAGACAAACACTCACAGTCTTACTCCCTCAGGACCTCATGTCCCGATACTCCATCTGTCCAATGGCACATGCTCAGGAATTGCCAGAGTGGAATATCCAAGTCTATTCTAGCAAATCCAAGATTCCTCCAGCTAGTTCTTGAGCTTGCGTTGATTTTTCCCTTCAATAAAAAAGGGTGATGCAGCACAGTAGAGATAAGTATTCTCCTCAGTTAAGAACCAAGGTATCAATCTAGTAGGAGGCACAAGCAAGTCCCCAATATATGCACCTGCAAAAAGTAACAAACACTTCCACACAACACGAAAAAGGGGTTGCCAATCCCTTCGCGGTCATTTGCAAGAGTGAGATCTGATAGAGATAGATTTTAAATAAAAGTAAAAGGCAAAATAAAGTAAACACAAAATATTGCAGCAAGGTATTTTTGGGTTTTTGGTTTTATAGATCTAAAACTATATGATGGAAAATACACCACGAGGCCATAGGTTTCACTAGAGGCTTCTCCCTCGAAGAAAGCATACAATGGGTAAACAAATTACTGTTGAGCAATTGGTAGAAAAGCGCAAAGTCATGACAACATCTAAGGCAATGATCATGAATATAGGCATCACGTCCGTGACATGTAGACCGACTCCTGCTAGCATCTACTACCATTACTCCTCTCATCGATGAATATCCAATATGCATCTAGAGTATTAAGTTCACAAAAACAAGGTAACGCCTTAAGCAAGATGACATGATGTTGAGGGATAAATTCGAGCAATATAATATAAACCCATCTTTTTATCCTCAATGGCAACAATACAATACGTGCCTCGCTACCCCTTCTGTCACTTGGTGAGGACACATCAAGATTGAACCCATCACAAAGCGTATCTCCCATTGCAAGGAAAACCAATCTAGTTGGCCAAACCAAATCGGTAGATCAGAGAGAAATACAAAGCTATCTTTACATGCATAAAATAGTTTAGAGAAGACTCAAACAATATTCATAGATGATCTGAGCATAAATCCACTATTCAACAAATCTCAACAAACACACCGCAAAAGAAGATTACATCGAATAGATCTCCAAGAACATCAAGGAGAACATTGTATTAAAGATCAAAGAGAGAGAAGAAGCCATCTAGCTAATAGCTATGAACCCGTAGGTCTGTGGTAAACTACTCATGCATCATCGGAGGGGCAACAAGGTTGATGTAGAAGCCCTCCGTGATTGAATCCCTCTTTAGCGGAGTTCCAAAAAAGGCCCCAAGATGGGATCTCACTGGAACACAAACTTGTGGTGCTGGAAAAGTGTTTTGGCGACTCCTTTAGGTTTTCTATAATATTTGGGTATTTATAAAGCTCAGAGGCGGTGCAGGGGACTCCCGAGGGACCCACAAGTCGAGGGGCGCCCCCTAGGGTGCGCCCCTACGACTTTTCATCTCCTCGTTGGTCTTCGGGCCCCCTTCCAAATCTCGTAGGTGTCTTCTGGTCCAAGAAAAATTATTGTAAAGTTTTGTTCCGTTTGGACTCCGTTTGATATTCCTTTTCTCCAAAAGCCAAAAACAAGGAAAAAACAGAAACTGGCACTAGGCACTTGGTTAATAAGTTACTCCAAAAATTAATATAAAATAGCATATTAATGCATATAGAACATCCAAAGTTGATAATATAATAGCATGAAACGATAAAAAAATATAGATACGTTGGAGACATATCAAGCTTCCCCAAGCTTAATTCCTGCTCGTCCTCGAGTAGGTTAATGATAAAAATAGAATTTTTGATGTGGAATGATACCTAACATATTTATCAATGTATTTCTTCTTATCTTGGCATGAATATTCAGATCCATATTATTTAAAATAAAAGCTCAGTAATGACATAAAAACAATAATACTTCATGCATACTGGAAAGCAAAATCATGAAACTTAAAAAACAACATGGCTAAAGAAGGTTATCCCTACAAAACCATGTAGTCTTGTTATGCTCCCTCTTCTCAACAGAATGTATAAATCATGTACTACCCTAGTGTCAGCCAAGCAATTGGTTCATACTTTTTAAAGCGCTTCAGCTTTTTCAACTCTCCACGCAATACATAAGCGTGAGCCAAGGACATAGCACTATAGGTGGAATAGAAGGTGGTAGTAGACAAAAGAAGGGAGAAAGTCTCACATCAACTAGGCAAACTATGGAGATTTCCATCAATTGATATCAATGTGAGTGAGTAGGGATTGCCATGTAACGGATGCACTAGAGCTATAAGTGTATGAAAGCTCAAAAGAAAACTAAGTGGGTGTGCATCCAACTTGCTTGCTCATCAAGACCTAGGGCAATTTGAGGAAGCCCGTCATTGGAATATACAAGCCCAGTTCTATAATGAAAATTTCCCACTAGTAATATATGAAAGTGTCAAAATAGGAGACTCTCTATCATGAAGAACATCGTGCTACTTTGAAGCACAAGTGCGGAAAAGGATAGTAACATTGTCCCTTCTCTCTTTTTTCTCTCATTTTTTTTATTTTGGGCTCTTTGGCCTCCTTTTTTTTATTTTTTTATTTGGGCTCTTTGGCCTCTTTTATTTATGTATTTGCACATGGGACAATGTTCTAATAATGATGATCATCACACTTTTATTTACTTACAACTCAAGGTAAAAACTCATAATGACTGAATGGTGGAGTTACATGGCAATATATCTCGTAATGACTATGAAAATGCCATAATAGGTAGGTACGGTGGCTGTTTTGAGGAAAAGTATAAGGTGGGTTTAATGCACCGGCAAAAGTTTCTCGCTACTAGAGTGGCTAGCAAAGGTGGAAGGTTGAGAGTGGGTACAATCCATGGACTGAACATTTGTCATAAAGAACACACATACTTATTGCAAAAAGTTTATTAGCTCTTGAAGCAAAGTACTACTACACATGATCCTAGGGGAAAGGTTGGTAGGAGTTAACCATCGCGTGCTCCCGATTTCTCACAAAGGAAGACAAACAAGGATAAATTGCGCTCCAAGTTCATCACATAACTAAAAGACCATACATGCATGCTACGGGAATCACAAACCTAACACAAGTATTTCTTTTACCCCACTATTCACTACTAGCATGACTATAATATTACCATCTTCATATCTCAAAACAATTTCCAGGCATCAAACTTCTCATATATCCAATGCTCTTTATGAAAGTTTATATATGCCCCTTGGATGCCTATCATATTAGGACTAAATTCATAACCCGAGAAAATTACCATGTTGTTATTAGCTCTCAAAATAATATAAGTGAAGCATGAGAGTTCCTCAGTTTCTTCAAAATAATATCACCGCCGTGCTAAAAAAGATATAAGTGAGGCACTATAGCAACTACCTAGCTCAAAAGATATAAGTGAAGCACATAGAGTATTCTAATAAATTCACAATTAATGCGTGTCCCCTCAAAAGGTGAGTACAGCAAGGATGGTTGTGGCAAAATAAAAAGCAAAGACTCAAATCATACAACACGCTTGATGTAGGGTGGAACCCTAGATGGCCGATCTTTCACGAAATGGAGGGGATCCCACGATGAACACGAAGAACACGAGAGGGGAACACGAGGGGAAACACGAGAGAATTACTCAAACCAACAAGAACAAGTCACACATATGCTAGATCCTCGAAACACAAAGAGATACAAGATCCATGATCAACAAGGGACGACACAAAGGGTAATCGGTTCTTCTCCGTGAGGAGGTCTTGATGATATCCCGTAGGATCTTCCCGCGAGGGGCCTTGAATCCCGTAGGATCTTCTCTGCAGAGGAGGTCTTGAATCCATGTGGATCTTCTCCGTGGAGGGGCCGCGGTCACTCACAAGGAGATGAACCACTAGTGGATGAGCAAAGCTCTGTCTCAAATGAGCTAAACCTAAGCTAACCCTAACTAGGAGGAGGTGGAGGAGTATATATAGTCTAGGTCCACGAAGGGGTAAGTGGGAGAGGGATACATGGGCCTCAGGCCCGTCTCTGCGCGCACGCAGGCGCCGGATGTCCGGTCCGGGGGCCGGATGTCCGGCGGCTCACGAGGAGCCGGATGTCAAGGCCAAGGGGCCGGATGTCTGGGCTAAAGTGCTCGGTCCCGATGCTCTCTGGATAGGATGGTCCGGATTTCCGGGCTAGCGCCGGATGTCCGGCCTGACGCGGGGCGCCGGATGTCCGGGGGTCGTTCGGATGTCCAGCCGCTGTAGCTCCACAGCGACTCCCCTTGAGGCACTTCTTGATCCGCTTCCGTGTGGACTCGTCCTATGCTTCGAGCATCTCCATGGTCGTCTCCTTGGTTCCTTAGCACATGTAGTGTCTTTGCATTAGGTAGCAACCATGTCTCGCGTGAATAAAAAGGGGAAGCATCGAGGAACGGGTTCACCTTGTGTCCACTTGGGGCTTGGGTAGTAGTCGTAGAGTACATGGGTATGAACAACGGATGCTCCGCATCATCTCCCCTCCCTTGGGAAAGATCCGACCTCGGATCAAAAACCTCATCACCATGGAAACGGTTCTCGTGGACGGACTTGTAGTTGGACGTAGTCGTAGACATGGCGCAATCCAAGTACTCCAAAGTGTCGTCGGAGTGATATACATGCAATAAGAGGAAACACAAACAACACTCGGAAATACAATTGTTAGCGCACACAAAGTGTCCATCGTGTAAGTGTGAGTGCGTGTGACAAGGCACATGATGCTTATCCAAAAGAGGTACAATGACATGCAAAGCATTCATGGGAGCAAATTCATTTGTTGTGCACACAAAGGTAGTGTGAATGTGATCAATGCAACCATTGTGCAAAATGGTGTCATAGTATGATGGTTTATCAAGAGCATGAACATGGCAATGGATGCTCCATATGTGTATGTTATCATGCAATTGATGGAGGACAATATCATCATGATGTATGAATATGCCATCGAGAAAGATCACAACAAATTTGCTAATGCACAAGCTCATATATCATGGATGCCATGGGAATACAAGATGCAACAAGGCAAGCATAATGTGAGTCAATCCATGCATAAGACGCAAATTTGTTATGGTAATGATATGTCCATGGAGCATGGCTTGTGAGCACACAATCAACAAATATGAAGGTTTTGGTGCAATGTGCCCAAGGAGTTTTGATATACCAATGCTCGATGTCGTGGCATGAGTGAAGGTCCAAAGGTGTATCCAATAAGTCCGAGCGCTCCTTAACTTGAAGGTCCATAGGGTCCATCTCCAATGTCGGTCCTCCATCCCGTAGATGTATCATGTAGACAACAAGAAGGAAACAACAATGAAAGTATGGCCCATCCAATATGCATAAGTGAGGATGGCTCACAAAGAAGGAATTCACCTTTAGGAATTTCTCGAAGATGTTGGTGTCGCGCAACGTGTATGCCTTCACATGCCAAAGATGCCTTGTGATGGTACCGCCTTGTGAATCCTTCAAAATGAAAGAACATGACAAACACTCGGAAAAACAAATGAGGTTAGCCGTAATGCAAAACCTAGCATTCGTGCGGGAAAATACCCAACAAGTGCTTGCATCAGTCTTATCATAAGAAAGTACAAGGGTGTGGTGCATGGTATGTAGACATAAGATGCGAGACCAACCAAATGCAATAGGCTCAATCAAGCAAGTATGCATCACAAGAAGGGTGTCAAAGTCTCCAATATCAATAGGCATAGCATGGTTGCGCTCAATACAAGGGAATACGAGAGATGCAACTAATGGAGACAAGTGACAATGATCAATGCAAAGCATGTGAATGGCATGAACATATATGTCATCAACCCAAGAAAGCAATTAAGAGTGGAACATGGGTGATGCAATATAGCAAGCAAGCATAGTAATTAAGTCAAACAAGCTAGTAGTGCGAAGATGCAACGTACTAGAGGTAATCATGGCAAGCATGTCATGTGTGCAAATAGTGAGCATACGTGATGTACATGGCATAACACAAGCATGAAAGCAAGATATGAGCAAAATAGCATCAATGTGTTGATGAGAGGCCATATGAAAATAGCAATGGGATATCATGACTCTCCCAACACAAGAGTCAACAATAGCATGGGGCACAAAGAAATCATGGTAGTAGCTACAAGTATCTCCACCAAGCATGCAAATACACATATAAGTAGCATAATGGTGAATCATGTGTAAAGGCAAGCAAGGTTCACAATTGCATGGCAAAGTCATAGCGAGAGGCATAACATGCAAAGTGAACACGATAGTATGGGCATAATGTGACAAGTGGCAAATATCCCATAGCCGTGTGAGATCCAAGTAAAAGAGATGCGCGTAGTGGTTGCGCGAAGAGAATGGTGGTAAGGAGATTCCACGGAATCCCAAGTCATCATTGCTCTCAAGAGCTCGTTTTGTCAACTCATGGGATTGTGAGGTTGACAAATGTTCATGAGTACCTACACAAATCAAAGGCAAAGGGAAAATTGTGTGTACGTGGTATATGTACACATCATCCATCATGATGCGCACGTGCATGTGTTGGTTAGCACAAAATAGCCAGTGCTCAAATAAATGAGATGCGTGATATAGAAACATGTCATCCATCATGAGAGGTTTGTTGATATGTATAGCATAATTGAGACTCGAATTGTGTAATGCATCACAAGAAATATGTAGAGCATTGTTATTCATGGAATGCATATGGTGCACACAATCATGGTAATCATGCAAGGTATGGAATGCATCAAGATCTCTTAGTATGTATGAGGAAACTATGGGGGTCTCCTCATGAGCATCAATGGAAATATCACATGGAGAATATTGACAACATCAAATGCAAAGCATATTTGGAACAATGTGTTCATGGCATGGCATAGTAGATGAATTGCGCCAATTATGTAAAGGAATCATGGCAATATCATCGCAAGAGAAACACAAGCCAATGACCATCATCTTGTCATCTACGCCACAAGTGCAAATAGGATTTACTTTAATGGGGCATGCATAGTTACTATGTTGAGACTGAAATAAAACAATATGAGAAATCTCACTCATAGCATATGACAAGTTCAAAGGATTATCAAACATGATGTGACCAAAAGAATTTTCACATGATATCCTATGGAGCATAGCATCACAACTAGGCAACTCAACATGCTCATCATCATATTCATCATAAATAGGTAAGTCAAGACATGAGGAAGTTGCACTAGCATGAAGCATGGTCATAGGTGAATCAACATCATGCAAGCAATCATTGGTGATATAGTCCACTAGTGGGACACGAGCATCACCTTCACCTATTTTACCTTTGGAGCATCGCTCATGTATTGTTGGTGAGGTGTTCAAGATCGAAACGTTGTTATCTTCATCTTGATGGAACCATGTGGGTGGTGCATCTTCTTCCACCATGGCCATCGGGTTGTCCATTGGAGGGACGGACTTGTCGAGGGTAGGCATGTCCTCTTGTAGAAGACCTAGCACCAAAGAAAGCACACTCGGAGTAGATGTTAAGTCGTTAGAAATCATAGTGGCCTCACATGCCCTATCAACTACCTCACTCACAAAGTGTTGTGGCTCGCTCACTCCCTCATGGATGTTCTCACTCGTATGGTTGGTGGAGTCACTCAAATGGCTCTCAACCTCACATAGGAGAAGTGGCATGCTCTCATGTGTGGGCCTAGTGGTGGGCACACTCATCCTCTTAAGGGAAATGCTCTCAAGGTCACATATGGTGGAGTCACTCATATCGCTCATGTGGTGGTGGCGCTCCTCACATGGAAATTGGGGCATCTCGTCATATGTGGGTGTCGGAGAGATGTAGGTGCAAATGTCTCCATGCTCAACTCCAATCGTCTCCTCATCCATAACGCCTCCAAAGATGAATGCCGTAGGAGGTGGCAAATCATCACTCTCCTCCGAGATCAAAGAGGACTCATGTGCGCTCGCGTAGCTTGACTCGGAGTAGTAGTCATATTTGGGCCCTGTCTTCATGTTGTTGAAGAGGTTCATGCTCGTCGCCTTGGTCGAAGGGGATGGCCCTTGCTCGACCATCTTGTCGCCGTCTTGATGGGGGTAGCTTCCGAAGATGGAAGTGTCGCCCTTGCTCGTAAGTGGTCGCCTTGTAGTTGGAGATGTCAATGTAGGCGAACTCATGGGAAGTAGGCGAAGATGCCGTACGTCCGAAGGCGAAGATGCCTTGATAGCGCTTGGCGAAGATGCCGAAGTAGTGGTTGTAGTCGTAGCTCTGTCTTGGGTATGCTTGTCTCGCGGTCTTCTTATGTTCTCTTTTAGCTTGGGCTTGGCGTGAAGTAGAGCGTCTTCAGACTTGTAGGTATGCGCTTGTCGAGCATCTTCATGATGATGATGCCGTTTTCGTGCTTGAGCTCTTAGTAGATGTCGTTCGTCGTCGTCGTGCACATGATGCTTGGAGGTGACGTGCCCTTCATGACGATGTCGATGGTCGCCATGGCGGTGTGGACGTGGAAGACTTGCACTTGCATCATGTTTGCGCTCCGAAGACTTGTGACTTGAACGTCGCCGTCGAGAGGATGACGAAGGGGAAGAAGACTTATAATCGATGAATATCCAATATGCATCTAGAGTATTAAGTTCACAAAAACAAGGTAACGCCTTAAGCAAGATGACATGATGTTGAGGGATAAATTCAAGCAATATAATATAAACCCATCTTTTTATCCTCAATGGCAACAATACAATACGTGCCTCACTACCCCTTCTGTCACTTGGTGAGGACACATCAAGATTGAACCCATCACAAAGCGCATCTCCCATTGCAAGGAAAACCAATCTAGTTGGCCAAACCAAATCGGTAGATCAGAGAGAATACAAAGCTATCTTTACATGCATAAAATAGTTTAGAGAAGACTCAAACAATATTCATAGATGATCTGAGCATAAATCCACAATTCAACAAATCTCAACAAACACACCGCAAAAGAAGATTACATCGAATAGATCTCCAAGAACATCAAGGAGAACATTGTATTAAAGATCAAAGAGAGAGAAGAAGCCATCTAGCTAATAGCTATGAACCCGCAGGTCTGTGGTAAACTACTCACGCATCATCGGAGGGGCAACAAGGTTGATGTAGAAGCCCTCCGTGATTGAATCCCTCTTCAGCGGAGTTCCAAAAAAGGCCCCAAGATGGGATCTCGCTGGAACACAAACTTGTGGTGCTAGAAAAGTGTTTTGGCGACTCCTCTAGGGTTTCTATAATATTTGGGTATTTATAAAGCTCAGAGGCGGTGCAGGGGACTCCCGAGGGACCCACAAGTCGAGGGGCGCCCCCTAGGGTGTGCCCCTACAACTTTTCATCTCCTCGTTGGTCTTCGGGCCCCCTTCCAAATCTCGTAGGTGTCTTCTGGTCCAAGAAAAATCATTGTAAAGTTTTGTTCCGTTTGGACTCCGTTTGATATTCCTTTTCTCCAAAAGCCAAAAACAAGGAAAAAACAAAAACTGGCACTAGGCAGTTGGTTAATAACTTACTCCAAAAATTAATATAAAATAGCATATTAATGCATATAGAACATCCAAAGTTGATAATATAATAGCATGAAACGATAAAAAATTATAGATACGTTGGAGACATATCAAGCTTCCCCAAGCTTAATTCCTGCTCGTCCTCGAGTAGGTTAATGATAAAAATAGAATTTTTGATGTGGAATGATACCTAACATATTTATCAATGTATTTCTTCTTATCTTGGCATGTATATTCAGATCCATATGATTTAAAATAAAAGCTCAGTATTGACATAAAAACAATAATACTTCAAGCATACTGGAAAGCAAAATCATGAAACTTAAAAAACAACATGGCTAAAGAAGGTTATCCCTACAAAACCATGTAGTCTTGTTATGCTCCCTCTTCTCAACAGAAAGTATAAATCATGTACTACCCTAGTGTCAGCCAAGCAATTGGTTCATACTTTTTAAAGCGCTTCAACTTTTTGAACTCTCCACGCAATACATGAGCGTGAGCCAATGACATAGCACTATAGGTGGAATAGAAGGTGGTAGTAGACAAAAGAAGGGAGAAAGTCTCACATCAACTAGGCAAACTATGGAGATTTCCATCAATTGATATCAATGTGAGTGAGTAGGGATTGCCATGTAACGGATGCACTAGAGCTATAAGTGTATGAAAGCTCAAAAGAAAACTAAGTGGGTCTGCATCCAACTTGCTTGCTCATCAAGACCCAGGGCAATTTGAGGAAGCCCGTCATTGGAATATACAAGCCCAGTTCTATAATGAAAATTTCCCACTAGTAATATATGAAAGTGTCAAAATAGGAGACTCTCTATCATGAAGAACATGGTGCTACTTTGAAGCACAAGTGCGGAAAAGGATAGTAACATTGTCCCTTCTCTCTTTTTTCTCTCATTTTTTTTATTTTGGGCTCTTTGGTCTCCCTTTTTTTATATTTTTATTTGGGCTCTTTGGCCTCTTTTTTATTTGGGCTCTTTGGCCTCTTTTATTTATGTATAACCGCACATGGGACAATGTTCTAATAATGATGATCATCACACTTTTATTTACTTACAACTCAAGGTAAAAACTCATAATGACTGAACGGTGGAGTTACATGGCAATATATCTCGTAATGACTATGAAAATGCCATAATAGGTAGGTACGGTGGCTGTTTTGAGGAAAAGTATAAGGTGGGTTTAATGCACCGGCAAAAGTTGCTCGCTACTAGAGTGGCTAGCAAAGGTGGAAGGTTGAGAGTGGGTACAATCCATGGACTGAACATTTGTCATAAAGAACACACGTACTTATTGCAAAAAGTTTATTAGCTCTTGAAGCAAAGTACTACTACACATGATCCTAGGGGCAAGGTTGGTAGGAGTTAACCATCGCGTGCTCCCGATTTCTCACAAAGGGAGACAAACAAGGATAAATTGCGCTCCAAGTTCATCACATAACTAAAAGACCATACATGCATGCTACGGGAATCACAAACCTTACACAAGTATTTCTTTTAGTCCAGTATTCACTACTAGCATGACTATAATATTACCATCTTCATATCTCAAAACAATTTCCAGGCATCAAACTTCTCATATATTCAATGCTCTTTATGAAAGTTTATATATGCCCCTTGGATGCCTATCATATTAGGACTAAATTAATAACCCGAGAAAATTACCATGTTGTTATTAGCTCTCAAAATAATATAAGTGAAGCATGAGAGTTCCTTAGTTTCTTCAAAATAACATCACCGCCGTGCGAAAAATGATATAAGTGAGGCACTAGAGCAACTACCTAGCTCAAAAGATATAGGTGAAGCACATAGAGTATTCTAATAAATTCACAATTAATGTGTGTCCCTCTCAAAAGGTGAGTACAGCAAGGATGATTGTGGCAAAATAAAAAGCAAAGACTCAAATCATACAACACGCTTGATGTAGGGTGGAACCCTAGATGGCCGATCTTTCACGAAATGGAGGGGATCCCACGATGAACACGAAGAACACGAGAGGGGAACACGAGGGGAAACACGAGGAATCACTCAAACCAACAAGAACAAGTCACACATATGCTAGATCCTCGAAACACAAAGAGATACAAGATCCATGATCAACAAGGGACGACACAAAGGGTAACCGGTTCTTCTCCGTGAGGAGGTCTTGATGATATCCCGTAGGATCTTCCCGCGAGGGGCCTTGAATCCCGTAGGATCTTCTCTGCAGAGGATGTCTTGAATCCGTGTGGATCTTCTCCGTGGAGGGGCCGCGGTCACTCACAAGGAGATGAACCACTAGTGGATGAGCAAAGCTCTGTCTCGAACGAGCTAAACCTAAGCTAACCCTAACTAGGAGGAGGTGGAGGAGTATATATAGTCTAGGTCCACGAAGGGGTAAGTGGGAGAGGGATACATGGGCCTCAGGCCCGTCTCTGCGCGCAGGCAGGCGCCGGATGTCCGGGCCTGGGGCCGGATGTCCGGCGGCTCACGAGGAGCCGGATGTCCCGGCCAAGGGGCCGGATGTCCGGGCTGAAGTGCTCGGTCCCGATGCTCCTGGATAGGATGGTCTGGATTTCCGGGCTAGCGCCGGATGTCCGGCCCGACGCGGGGCGCCGGATGTCCGGGGGTCGGCTGGATGTCCGACCGCTGTAGCTCCACAGCGACTCCCCTTGAGGCACTTCTTGATCCACTTCCGTGTGGACTCGTCCTATGCTTCGAGCATCTCCATGGTCATCTCCTTGGTTCCTTAGCACACGTAGTGTCTTTGCATTACGTAGCAACCATGTCTCGCGTGAATGAAAAGGGGAAGCATCGAGGAATGGGTTCACCTTGTGTCCACTTGGGGCTTGGGTAGTAGTCGTAGATTACATGGGGATGAACAACGGATGCTCCGCATCATCTCCCCTCCCTTGGGAAAGATCCGACCTCGGATCAAAAACCTCATCACCATGGAAACGGTTCTCGTGGACGGACTTGTAGTTGGACGTAGTCGTAGACATGGCGCAATCCAAGTACTCCAAAGTGTTGTCGGAGTGATATACATGCAATAAGAGCAAACACAAACAACACTCGGAAATACAATCGTTAGTGCACACAAAGTGTCCATCGTGTAAGTGTGAGTCCGTGTGACAAGGCACATGATGCTTATCCAAAAGATGTACAATGACATGCAAAGCATTCATGGGAGCAAATTCATTTGTTGTGCACACAAAGGTAGTGTGAATGTGATCAATGCAACCATTGTGCAAAATGGTGTCATAGTATGATGGTTTATCAAGAGCATGAACATGGCAATGGATGCTCAATATGTGTATGTTATCATGCAATTGATGGAGGATAATATCATCATGATGTATGAATATGCCATCGAGAAAGATCACAACAAATTTGCTAAGAAAATGCACAAGCTCATATATCATGGATGCCATGGGAATACAAGATGCAACAAGGCAAGCATAATGTGAGTCAATCCATGCATAAGATGCAAATTTGTTATGGGAATGATATGTCCATGGAGCATGGCATGTGAGCACACAATCAACAAATATGAAGGTTTTGGTGCAATGTGCCAAAGGAGTTTTTATATACCAATGCTCGATGTCGTGGCATGAGTGAAGGTCCGAAGGTGTATCCAATAAGTCTGAGCGCTCCTCAACTTGAAGGTCCATAGGGTCCATCTCCAATGTCGGTACTCCATCCCGTAGATGTATCATGTAGACAACAAGAAGGAAACAACAATGAAAGTATGGCCCATCCAATATGCATAAGTGAAGATGGCTCACAAAGAAGGAATTCACCTTTAGGAATTTCTCGAAGATGTTGGTGTCGCGCAACGTGTATGCCTTCACATGCCAAAGATGCCTTGTGATGGTACCGCCTTGTGAATCCTTCAAAATGAAAGAACATGACAAACACTCGGAAAAACAAATGAGGTTAGCCGTAATGCAAAACCTAGCATTCGTGCGGGAAAATACCCAACAAGTGCTTGCATCATTCTTATCATAAGAAAGTACAAGGGTGTGGTGCATGGTATGTAGACATAAGATGCGAGAACAACCAAATGCAATAGGCTCAATCAAGCAAGTATGCATCACAAGAAGGGTGTCAAAGTCTCCAATATCAATAGGCATAGCATGGTTGCGCTCAATACAAGGGAATACGAGAGATGCAACTAATGGAGACAAGTGACAATGATCAATGCAAATCATGTGAATGGCATGAACATATATGTCATCAACCCAAGAAAGCAAGTAAGAGTGGAACATGGGTGATGCAATATAGCAAGCAAGCATAGTAATTAAGTCAAACAAGCTAGTAGTGCGAAGATGCAACGTACTAGAGGTAATCATGGCAAGCATGTCATGTGTGCAAATAGTGAGCATACGTGTTGTACATGGCATAACACAAGCATGAAAGCAAGATATGAGCAAAATAGCATCAATGTGTTGATGAGAGGCCATATGAAAATAGCAATGGGATATCATGACTCTCCCAACACTGGAATCAACAATAGCATGGGGCACAAAGAAATCATGGTAGTAGCTACAAGTATCTCCACCAAGCATGCAAATACACATATAAGTAGCATAATGGTGAATCATGTGTAAAGGCAAGCAAGGGTCGCAATTGCATGGCAAAGTCATAGCGAGAGGCATAACATGCAAAGTGAACACGATAGTATGGGCATAATGTGACAAGTGGCAAATATCCCATAGCCGTGTGAGATCCAAGTAAAAGAGATGCGCGTAGTGGTTGCGCGAAGAGAATGGTAGTAAGGAGATTCCACGAAATCCCAAGTCATCATTGCTCTCAAGAGCTCGTTTTGTCAACTCATGGGATTGTGAGGTTGACAAATGTTCATGAGTACCTACACAAAACAAAGGCAAAGGGAAAATTGTGTGTACGTGGTATATGTACACATCATCCATCATGATGCGCATGTGCATGTGTTGGTTAGCACAAAATAGCCAGTGCTCAAATAAATGAGATGCGTGATATAGAAACATGTCATCCATCATGAGAGGTTTGTTGATATGTATAGAATAATGGAGACTCGAATTGTGTAATGCATCACCAGAAATATGTAGAGCATTGTTATTCATGGAATGCATATGGTGCACACAATCATGGTAATCATGCAAGGTATGGAATGCATCAAGATCTCTTAGTATGTATGATGAAACTATGGGGGTCTCCTCATGAGCATCAATGGAAATATCACATGGAGAATATTGACAACATCCAATGCAAAGCATATTTTGAACAATGTGTTCATGGCATGGCATAGTAGATGAATTGCGCCAATTATGTAAAGGAAGCATGGCAATATCATCGCAAGAGAAACACAAGCCAATGACCATCATCTTGTCATCTATGCCACAAGTGCAAATAGGATTTACTTTAATGGGGCATGCATAGTTACTATGTTGAGACTGAAATGAAACAATATGAGAAATCTCACTCATAGCATATGACTAGTTCAAAGGATTATCAAACATGATGTGACCAAAAGAATTTTCACATGATATCCTATGGAGCATAGCATCACAACTAGGCAACTCAACATGCTCATCATCATATTCATCATAAATAGGTAAGTCAAGACATGAGGAAGTTGCACTAGCATGAAGCATGGTCATAGGTGAATCAACATCATGCAAGCAATCATTGGTGATATAGTCCACTAGTGGGACACGAGCATCACCTTCACCTATTTTACCTTTGGAGCATCGCTCATGTATTGTTGGTGAGGTGTTCAAGATCGAAACGTTGTTATCTTCATCTTGATGGAACCATGTGGGTGGTGCATCTTCTTCCACCATGGCCATCGGGTTGTCCATTGGAGGGACGGACTTGTCGAGGGTAGGCATGTCCTCTTGTAGGAGACCTAGCACCAAAGAAAGCACACTCGGAGTAGAGGTTAAGTCGTTAGAAATCCTAGTGGCCTCACATGCCCTATCAACTACCTCACTCACAAAGTGTTGTGGCTCACTCACTCCCTCGTGGATGCTCTCACTCGTATGGTTGGTGGAGTCACTCAAATGGCTCTCAACCTCACATAGGAGAAGTGGCATGGTCTCATGTGTGGGCCTAGTGGTGGGCACACTCATCCTCTTAAGGGAAATGCTGTCAAGGTCACATATGGTGGAGTCACTCATATCGCTCATGTGGTGGTGGCGCTCCTCACATGGAAATTGGGGCATCTCGTCATATGTGGGTGTCGGAGAGATGTAGGTGCAAATGTCTCCATGCTCAACTCCAATCGTCTCCTCATCCATAACGCCTCCAAAGATGAAAGCCGTAGGAGGTGGCAAATCATCACTCTCCTCCGAGATCAAAGAGGACTCATGTGCGCTCGCGTAGCTTGACTCAGAGTAGTAGTCATATTTGGGCGCTGTCTTCATGTTGTTGAAGAGGTTCATGCTCGTCGCCTTGGTCGAAGGGGATGGCCCTTGCTCGACCATCTTGTCGCCGTCTTCATGGGGGCAGCTTCCAAAGATGGAAGTGTCGCCCTTGCTCATAGGTGGTCGCCTTGTAGTTGGAGATGTCAATGTAGGCGAACTCATGTGAAGTAGGCGAAGATGTCGTACGTCCGAAGGCGAAGATGCCTTGATAGCGCTTGGCGAAGATGCCGAAGTGGTGGTTGTAGCCATAGCTCTGTCTTGGGTATGCTTGTCTCGTGGTCTTCTTATGTTCTCTTGAAGCTTGGGCTTGGCGTGAAGTAGAGCGTCTTCGGACTTGTAGGTATACGCTTGTCGAGCATCTTCATGATGATGATGCCGTTGTCGTGCTTGAGCTCTTAGTAGGTGTCGTTCGTCGTCGTCGTGCACATGATGCTTGGAGGTGACTTGCCCTTCATGACGATGTCGATGTTCGCCATGGCGGTGTGGACGTGGAAGACTTGCACTTGCATCATGTTTGCGCTCCGAAGACTTGTGACTTGAATGTCGCCGTTGAGAGGATGACGAAGGGGAAGAAGACTAGTAATCGACCACCAAGTGTCGGAGCTCCGCCATTTGTTTGTTGTAGGAGTCGCACAAGTTGTCGAAGGAAGCCATTGTCCTTGTCTTGGAGTGTCGTAGTTCGATGGCGATGTTGCCCAAGCACTCTTGCATTTCTCGTTGTAGTCCGATGGTTTTCGCATGGATGTCATTGTTCGCGCCGTCAATGTCGAAGACCGGAGATGAAAAGCCTTGCCTATCCATCACAAGACACTAGCAAGTATGAGTGGGAGAAAGAGAAGAACTATACCAAATGTACCTTGACCGATGTTGAAGATGGATCAATGATCACTCAAATGTGGAACAAGGAAATAGCACAATTGGTACCAATTCTTGTCGGTTTCTCACACCTACACAAGTAAAGCTTATGGTGTAGCTCGGTGAGGATAGTGGAACAAAAATTTGATGCAAAATGTTAGCAAGAGTCAATAATGTTGAAAAAGATTCACAAATTCGCAAGTGAAACAAGTAGACCAATAGAAATATGGGTGGCACACGGAAACACACACACAGAGATAGATAGATGGGGTCGTGCAACCAACGAATGAGCCAAAATGTGGAATCCACGAAAATGCTCTTGTTGCACAACACTAGAGAGACGCTAGCGCTATTGCACAATAGGCGGATACGAACTTGTGCACAACCTACTAAGAAAAAATGCAACGACTTCTATCCCAAGTATGCTATATGTATGGTATTCTGGTGGTATGATCCAAAATGATCGAGTATGACAATCTTAATGTAGTATGATGCTATGGTTCTTGCTTGAAAGCTCTTTGCTTATCTTTTTCTTTGTGCTTAAAAGCTTGTTTGGCTCTTTCTCTTTTGAGCTCTTTTCTCATGCAAAACTTCACGAACCAAGATAGCAATTGAGTATATGCAATGACAACCTTGTGTCACAAGAGATGATACCAAGAGATTCACCACGGTGATATGGTATGTATGATATGGGAAGTATGATCACTAATGTGCACAAGTCACGTTGCCGACAATACTCAAATGGCTAGTCTCGATAGGTAGGTGACGCAAAAATGGTCTAGGGGTTAACAATGCAAGTGCAAGGGAATATACAATGATGTCGTCGAAGTTACCGTCCTTGTCGGTGATGAGAGGTGGTGCTCTTGATGTAGACACGTTCCTAATTAGCCGAAACACCTTAGGAAACGAAAAAACCACAACTCAAAATCTCATGGACAAATATCAAATGGTGGTACCGGCAATGCCGTGGTGGTTACGGAAGTTGAATGATGGGCTATACACGATGTTGGAGTTGAAGTCACGGTCCCTAAGTAGCCGAAATACCTTAGGAGACACAAGCCACAACTCAAACAAGCTCGAAAAAAATTGGGTTAAGTTTGGTTGGCTATGTATAATGGGCAATGGGTATGCGGAAGTGGTGGTGGTGGTTGATGAAGAAGCAATTGTCCCTAAGTAGCCTAAACACCTTAGGAGACTCAAATCACTACTCAAGCAACCACAAATGCTATGGGAACAAAATTGGTTAGGTTGAGGAAGTCAGTGGTGGTTATGCGGATGATATGGTGAAGGCCCTAAGCAAACATGCTAAATTTGACACAATTTGATGGAGTCAAATGATGATGGTAGTATTTTTGTGTTATGGGTGATATCAAGAGCTTCAAAACGAGCTCAAGAACATCGAAATCGGAGTTCGGATGAATTAGTTATGGACAAAACGGTGAAACACGGGTGGCTGAATTCCTAGGGGTCGGACATCCGGGGTCGGGTCCGGAAATCCGGGACCTGATGTCCAGAACCGCGCGGGATTTTGCCCTCCAGGAGCCGGATGTCCGGCCCGATGGCCCGGATGTCCGGCGAGTGGCCCGGATGTCCGGCCCGAAGATTCCAGATCTGATTCGGGACGAACTTTTCGAATTGGGGGCGGAAATTAATGATTTGGGGCTCAAAATTTGAGAGATTTTGTAGAGGAAAGATGGGGAAACTTGGGAAAATGCTAGATCCACTTGAAACAAAGCAAATCCACGTATCAAAAATCAACAAAACATCATCAAACCAACATATAAAAAAAATTGGGGCTATTTTTGGTGGGGAATTTTCGAATTTGGGGAGGAACACAACAAAACAAGGCTAGAAAACAGTGGGGAGGCTCCAAATTCGTGAGAAACCTTGGCTCATGATACCATATGATGAAGGGTGGAACCCTAGATGGCCGATCTTTCACGAAATGGAGGGGATCCCACGATGAACACGAAGAACACGAGGGGAAACACGAGAGAATCACTCAAACCAACAAGAACAAGTCACACATATGCTAGATCCTCGAATCACAAAGAGATACAAGATCCATGATCAACAAGGGACGGCACAAAGGGTAACCGGTTCTTCTCCGTGAGGAGGTCTTGATGATATCCCGTAGGATCTTCCCGCGAGGGGCCTTGAATCCCGTAGGATCTTCTCCGCGGAGGAGGTCTTGAATCCGTGCGGATCTTCTCCGTGGAGGGGCCGCGGTCACTCACAAGGAGATGAACCACTAGTGGATGAGCAAAGCTCTGTCTCAAATGAGCTAAACCTAAGCTAACCCTAACTAGGAGGAGGTGGAGGAGTATATATAGTCTAGGTCCACGAAGGGGTAAGTGGGAGAGGGATACATGGGCCTCAGGCCCGTCTCTGCGCGCAGGCAGGCGCCGGATGTCTGGATGTCCGGCGGCTCACGAGGAGCCGGATGTCCAGGCCAAGGGCCCGGACGTCCGGGCTGAAGTGCTCGGTCCCGATGCTCTCTGGATAGGATGGTCCGGATTTCCGGGCTGGCGCCGGATGTCCGGCCGACGCGGGGCGCGGATGTCCGGGGGTCGGCCGGATGTCCGGCCGCTGTAGCTCCACAGCGACTCCCCTTGAGGCACTTCTTGATCCGCTTCCGTGTGGACTCGTCCTATGCTTCGAGAATCTCTATGGTCGTCTCCTTGGTTCCTTAGCACACGTAGTGTCTTTCAATTAGGTAGCAACCATGTCTCGCGTGAATGAAAAGGGGAAGCATCGAGGAACGGGTTCACCTTGTGTCCACTTGGGGCTTGGGTAGTAGTCGTAGAGTACATGGGGATGAACAACGGATGCTCCGCATCAACGCTCCAAGCAAAACACATATCTGAAACATACCAAAATTCTAAATTTTGGAATGTTATAAAAAATAGATAGATTTGATTGCTTGTTTGATGTGCTGAGTGAAAATTGAGTGAAATTTAAAACTATTGAAAGTTAAATGAGAGGGAATAAAATGACTTTCCCAAAACTTTCACTTTGCATTTTTGATCTCCGGGAATTCAAATTCTTTTCAACACAAAACCCTGGAGTGAAGATAATATGACTTCTTCCATTTATTAAAAGAAAAAGGGTTTTGAAAGGATTTTGAATTTCATTCTCGAAATATTTCAAATTCAGAAACTTTATGCAACTCAATGATTTTCCCGAGAGAAGATAAAATGACTTCTTCAAATTATCGGAATCAAGAGTTGGAAGTTCCTTTGAAGTATTTTAATTTTTTTTTCAAATTTGAGTTATATGGTTTTTATTCAAATTATTTTTCTCCAAAAATAAATTATATGGAAAATAGGGTAACATGATTCCCTACACTGGAAAATGGAGAGAAATAAATTTGAAATCATTTTGGTATTTTTAAAATGATTTTTATTGGATTTTATTGCAACAGTAGCACCTTTTGATTTATTTAATTTTGTGAGAATTTTATTTGGTAGTAGAAAAATGTTCATCTTGTAGGAAATCTTTTTCTGCAAATTTCGATATATAATATGCCCATATTATATATTGATTTTATTTTGTTTTTC
>LR738713.1:272575050-272608031 GCA_902687465.1 Secale cereale | reverse complement strand
TTTTCCCGAGAGAAGATAAAATGACTTCTTCAAATTATCGGAATCAAGAGTTGGAAGTTCCTTTGAAGTATTTTAATTTTTTTTTCAAATTTGAGTTATATGGTTTTTATTCAAATTATTTTTCTCCAAAAATAAATTATATGGAAAATAGGGTAACATGATTCCCTACACTGGAAAATGGAGAGAAATAATTTTGAAATCATTTTGGTATTTTTAAAATGATTTTTATTGGATTTTATTGCAACAGTAGCACCTTTTGATTTATTTAATTTTGTGAGAATTTTATTTGGTAGTAGAAAAATGTTCATCTTGTAGGAAATCTTTTTCTGCAAATTTCGATATATAATATGCCCATATTATATATTGATTTTATTTTGTTTTTCTCTTTATTTCTTTGTGTGAAAAAAAAACTTCTCCCGACTGGGCCGGCCTAGCCAACCGGGCCAGGCCAAGCCCAGCCGCGCCGCCGCCTCCTTCCTCGCGTGCGGGCACTGGACACCGCCGCCGCCTCGGCGTCCGTGCCCAAGCCGGCCTCCTCGCGCCGCCTTTGCCTGTGCCCCTCGCCCACGCCACGGCCTTCCCTCCACTTATTTAATGTCGGCCCCGACCTCCTCTCGCGCCCCGCCGCCTACCCTTGCCGCTCGCCGTCGGACCGCCGCTCCCCGTCGCTCGCTGCCGCACCGCGCGCCGCACCCCGTCGCCCCGCCGCAGCGCCGCACTCCTCCACCACCAGCCGCCCACAGCCGCGCTGCTTCCACCGCCGCCGCCGCTCGCCGGCGAAGCTGCCGCCCTCGCCGCCGGATGGAACTCACCGGAGCCAGCGCCCGACCGCCCGATCTCACCAACTGCCTGACCCGCGGTTTTTTCATCAAAACCGCCTGTTTTCTCCAGCGAAACGCCCACGGTATAAAAACCCCCTGGTTTTCTGTTAAAGTTCGGTTTTATGCTTTAGATCGGTTTTTGTTAGGTTTAGATCTATCTAGTGAACGTTCACTAGTTAGGGTTAGAAAACAAACGTTCGTTTGTTAAGTTTTTCTTTTTCTGTTTAGTTTTCGGCCAGGGACCAATCTACAAATATTTAGTTTACAGATTAGCCCCTAAACTTCAATCGGCCATAACTTTTTGCTCGTTGGTCCAAATCCAACGAAACCAACGCCCACGTTTTCATTACGATCCCCTCTTTCCAGTAAAACAACTTAAACATGATTTTGGAAATTTTAAAATTTGAATTCAACTAGATTTGAATTTGAACTTCGTTTGATCATAACTTGAGTTTTATAACTCCGTTTTAGTTGATTCTTGTTGCAAATCGAAGCTCTTGTCCTAAACTTTCTGATAAGGCCAAATTCACATGATTTTGGTACTGTTAGAAATTGGTTTCTATTTCAAGATTCATTCATGTGTTTTCGAAGTTTTCCGAAGTGCTTTCTTCGTTCTTTCCGATCTTTTGAGTGATTGCTTATGTGTGGTTACTATTGTTTGCTTACGATAGATTGAACAGAGTGTGACGAGTAGATCTATCACGAGTTCTGAGTGCGAATCATCTACATTGTCAGTACAAGGCAAGTTCACACTTTGATCATACTTTCCAATACCCAGTTTTCATTGCATTAGTTATATCCTCAAACACTTGAATGGGTAGGATCTCTTAACTTGTGGGTCTGGGAAGTAGATTGAGGTAGAACCTATTACCTGCATTATTTTCAAACCCTTGGGAGTTACTTCTACGTTATGCTTAGGTTGCCATGCTATGCTCGTAGACGTGGTTTGGGTTTGAGAGAATTCATGATATATGTGAGTTGTTAATTAATTGTTCAACTTAAGGTGGCTACTTGAATACACATCTGGGTGGATTGGTTGCAGGGCCCCTGGAGAATCCAATGTTGTCCTAGGAAATCCTGGGGTTCAGTGTGATTTTTCCTATGGAATGCCACCCGGGCTCAAAGGGATCATAAAACTATCCATGCTAGAAACTTCCGTGTGAAGCCACAATGCCATTATGGGCTCTCGCATAGTATGAGTAAGTTGTGTGAGCTCTTTCAGTGGTGGACTAGCAAATGTAGGGGGGATGTAGGTGTACAGGTCCACCCGAGGAAAAGAGTGAATGCTTCTAAAAGACTATGTCTCGGTCATCCGTTTCTCAAACACCATGCAGTGCGAGAAATCCAACGGAGGAGATCGAGTCTTGTGGGGAAAAGTGCGCAAACCTCTGCAGAGTGTACAAACTAATCATGATTAGCCGTGTCCCCGATTATGGGCAATCTTGAGTATGTGGTATTTGAATTATTTGTTGATCTCAACACTCTATTTAATTAATTTGTTGGGTTAATAATGATTTTGGTTTGGGATTGAGATGGAGGAACCATTCTCAATTGTTCATGATTTAAATTTAACAAAGTAGTTAAATATATGCATTCCTTTGTGGTAGGGAAAACTCAGCTTTATGCAAAATAGCCTTAAAGCCTCCACCAGCCAAATATGCATGTAGTTGTAGGCATTGGTGATCATTATCATTACAGTGTGAAATTGCCAGTACATTCAATGTACTGACCTACATGGCTGCAACGTCTCATGTTGCAGGAAGTATTCGACGAGTAAGTGTTACGTTAGGGTTGCGCTGTCTACACTCAACTTTGCCGTTGGTGTTGTTGGAACTCCACAACCTGGTTGCTTCCACTATGATTGATTGAGGTAATGGTATCTACGTTACTTTATACATGTGATTTACCTCTGTTATAAATCCTCGAGTACTGTGTGTGTCAGCATACCGATCCAGGGATGACACTTAAGCACAAAGACTTGATCCATTCAGGTCGAGTCGCTACAATATTATGTAGTGAATAAAAATATAGGCTCAAGTAAATTTACCGATGGATTGAAGACACAAGAGGGGATGCCTTCTGGGGCATCCCCAAGCTTAGATGCTTGGTTGTCCTTGAATATTACCTTGGAGTGCCTTGGGCATCCCCAAGATTAGGCTCTTTCCACTCCTTATTCCATGGTCCATCAAATCTTTACCCAAAACTTCACTACACAAAACTTTAGGTACTATTGTGAACTCATTCTAATTTTATATTGGTGTTATATCTACTGTATTCCAACTTCTCCATGGTTCATACGCCCTCGATATTACCCATATTCATCAAAATAAGCAAACAACACAATGAAAACATAATCTATCAAAAACAGAACAGTCTGTAGCAATCTGAAAACTTTGTATACTTCTGCAAATCTAAAAATTCTTAAAAATTAGGAAATTATGGGAAATTCGTATATCAATCTTGTGTAAAAATGTCAGATTTATTATCATGCTCAAGTGAATTATAAAATTTTCTGTACTGGACGCAGAAGTTTCTGTTTTTCAGCAAAATCAAATCAACAATCTTCCAAACCATCCTAGAGGTCTTAATTGGAACAAACACTAAATGAAAACATGAAAACACATCTAACCAGAGGCTAGAAGGTAAATTTATTGGAAAACAGAAGAAAATTAAATAAAAATTTGGTTGCCTCCCAACAAGCGCTATGGTTTAACGCCCCTAGCTAGGCATAATGCAATGATCTAGGTATTGTCATCTTTGACATTCAACCCATAAGTAGCCCTCATAATAGATTCATATGGTAACTTAATTTTCTTTCTTGGAAAGTGTTCCATGCCATTCCTTAATGGAAATTGAAATCTAATGTTTCCTTTTTCCCTATCAATAATTGCACCAATCGTTCTAAGGAAATGTCAACAAGAATAATAGGGCACGTTGGATTGCAATCTATATCAAGCACAATAAAATCTATGTGCACATAATACCTATTTGCAACAATAAGAACATCATTAATCATTCCCATAGGTTTTTTAATAGTGGAATCCGCTATATGCAAATTCAAAGAACAATCATCAAGTTTATGGAAACCTAGCACATCACATTGAGTTTTTGGAATTGTAGAAATGCGAGCACCCAAATCACACAAAGCATCACACTCATAATATTTAATCTTGATTTTAAATAGTAGGTCCCCATTCATCATAGAGCTTTCTAGGGTTTGAAACTTCCAACTCAAGTTTTTCTTCAAAAGATTTCATCTTAGCATCAACAATATGTTTTGTAAAAGCTTTATTTTAATTATAAACATGGGGAGAATTGAGCATGGATTGCAACAAGGAAATAAACTATATCAAAGATAAACTATCATAATTAAAATCCTTGACATCCAAAATAGTGGGTTCATCGCTAGCTAAAGTTTTGACCTCTCCAATCCCACTTTAATCATCTTTTCATTAAGATCTTTATTCTCCAAATTGTCGTGATGTCCTTTAGCTAAAGTTGACTCAACTCCAGTCCCTTATTTTCCAAGATTTATATTAGCAAACAGAGATTCAATAGGAGTCAAGCCAAGCATCTTAAGATCTTCATCATAGTTATCGCATAAACTAGAAGAACACGTCTTTTCTAGAAATTCTCTTTTAGCACGCATCCTAGCCGTTCTCTCTTTACTCTCATTAATAGAAATTTGCATATCTTTCAAAGACTCCTGGATATCATGCTTTGGTGGCATAGATCTAATTTTTAAAGAATCAATCTCATGAGAAATTCTATCAACGTCCCTAGCCAAATCATCAATTTTTCTTCTACCATAGCATTGAAAATCTTTTGGGAATTTATAAAATCTTTAATAGTACTCTCAAGATTAGAAGGTATCTTATTATAATTTCCATAAGTATTGTTGTAGGAATTACTATAACTGTTAGAGGAATTACTAGGAAACGACCTAGGGTTGAAATTCCTCTATACACGTTATTACCAAAATTGTTCCTACCAACAAAATTCACATCCATATATTCATTATTATTCTCAATCAAAGTAGACAAAGGCATAACATTAGGATATATAGGAGCACATTGCTAGCAATTAATTTCATAAGATCATCCATCTTTCCACTCAAAGCATTTATTTCTTCAAACGCATGCACTTTTTTTACTAGTGGATGATCTTTCGGTATGCCATTGAGAGTAATTTTGCATAAAATTATCTAGGAGTTTAGTAGCTTATCCTAATGTGATTTCCATAAAAGTACCTCCCACGGAGGAATCTGAAAGATTTCTAGATGCAAAATTCAATCCGAATAAAAAAATTGTATGATCATTCATAAATTTAAACCATGAGTAGGGCAATTTCTTATCATCAATTTCATCCTTTCCCAAGACTGTGCAATATGCTCATGATCTAGTTTCTCAAAATTCATTATATCGTACCTAAGGGATATGATCTTTGCGGGGAAAAAATACTTGGGAATACAAGTATCTTTACACTTACTCCATGTATCAATACTATTTTTAGGCCAAGATGAAAACCAAGTTTTTGCACGATCTGTTAGTGAGAACGGAAATAGCTTCAATTTAATAATATCACTATCCACATCTTTTTTATTTTGCATATCACACAATTCAACGAAAGTATTTAGATGGGATGCAACTTCTTCATTACGACTACCAGAAAATTATTCTTTCATAACAAGATTCAACAAAGCGGCATTGATTTCATAAGATTTTGCACTAGTGGCGGCAGCAATCGGAGTACTAATAAAATAATTATTATTAGTGTTGGAAAAGTCACACAACTTAGTATTCTCTTAAGTCATTGTGACAAAGCAAGCGATCTAGCACAGAAGCAAACAAAAAGATGAACGGAAAAAGGGTGAATTAAAAGGCTAATATTTTTGTGTTTTTCTGAAAACATTTTAGAAGTGGGGGAGATGAAAATGAGAGGAAAATGGCAAAAAATGTAAGTGCAAGAGATGATAGTGAATGACAAGTACTTGGTAGGCTTGATGTAGAACCTCCCCAGCAACGGCGTCAAAAATTATTCCTGCTACTTTTTGAGCTTGCGTTGATTTTTCCCTTGAAGAGGAAAGGGTGATGCAACAAAGTAGAGATAAGTATTTCCCTGAGTTAAGAACCAAGGTATCAATCCAGTAGGAGGCACAAGCAAGTCCGTAATATATGCACCTGCACAAACTAACAAACACTTGCACACACCGCAAAAAAGGGGTTGTCAATCCCTTCACAGTCACTTGCAAGAGTGAGATCTGATAGAGATAGATTAAAAATAAAAGTAAAAGGCAAAATAAAGTAAACACAAAATAATTGTAGCAAGGTATTTTTGGCTTTATAGATCAGAAAATATATGATGGAAAATAGGCCCCGGGGCCATATGTTTCAATAGAGGCTTCTTTGTCGAAGAAATCATACGGTGGGTAAACAAATTACTATTGAGCAATTGATAGAAAAGCGCAAAGTTATGACGACATCTAAGGCAATGATCATGAATATAGGCATCGCATTCGTGACAAGTAGACCGACTCCTGCATGCATCTACTACGATTACTTCACTCATCAATCGCTATCCAGCATGCATCTAGAGTATTATGTTCATAAAAACAAAGTAACACCTTAAGCAAGATGACATGATGTAGAGGGATAAACTCAAGCAATATGATATAAACCCCATCGTTTTATCCTTAATGGCAACAATACAATATGTGTCTTGCTACCCCTTCTATCACTATGTGAGGACACCGGAAGATTGAACCCATCACAAAGCACCTCTCCAATTGCAAGAAAAACCAATCTAGTTGGCCAAACCAAATTGATAGATCAGAGAGAAATATAAAGCTATCTTAATCATGCATAAAAGAGTTTAGAGAAGACTCAAATAATATTCATAGATGATTTAATCGTAAATCCACAATTCATTGGATCTCAACAAACACACCGCAAAAGAAGATTACATCGAATCGATCTCCAAGAATATTGAGGTGAACATTGTATTGAAGATCAAAGAGAGAGAAGAAGCCATCTAGATACTAGCTATGGACCTGTAGGTCTATGGTAAGCTTCCAGATTACTACAGACTTTTATGTTTTTGATAGATTCTGTTTTTATTGTGTTATGTGCTTGTTTTGATGATTCTATGGTTTTCTTTGATGAGTTTTTGCCATAGAAAAGTTGGAATAAAGTAGATATAATACAAATACAAAATATGAATTGGTTTACTACAATACTTGTAGTAGTGATTTGTTTTCCTATACTAATGGATCTCACAAAAGTTTTGTTGGAGTTTTATGCGATTGAAGTTTTCAAGTTTTGGGTTATTTTACGATGGATGAAGGAATAAGGAGTAAGAAAAAATCTAAGCTTTGGGATGCCCCGGCATCCCAAGCTATTATCCAAAGAGAAGCAAGTAACTAAGTTTGGGGATGCCCCTGAGTGGCATCCCCTCTTTCTTCTAACGACCATTGGTATTTCACTTGAAACTATATTTTTATTTTTCACATGATATGTGTTTTGCTTGGAGCGTCTTGTATGATATGAGTCTTTGCTTATTTTGTTTTGCTTTTTTAGTCATCAATCGTTGCTGTACACATCTATTTGAGAGAGCCAAAATTATGCCATGACTTGTTGCAGTAGCTCTCTATACTTCACTTGAATTTTTATGAGCTACGGAGTTGCTCTTGTGCTTCACTTATATCTTTTTAGCACGGCGTGCTTTAGTATTTTTGGAGAAATACTCTCTTGCTTCACTTAGATTTATTTGAGAGTTAGTATACTTTTAAGAAATTATCTCTTTCTTCACTTAAATTATTTTGCGAGAAAGAAAATTATTATGCTCATGATTTTCACTTATATTTGTGTGAGCTTATCAAAAGCAACACATGAAAATTAATCCCAAAGTGACAGATATCCAAGAAGTATATAATAAAAAAATCATGAAGATCATTGGACAAAATAAACTTGATTCGTTGTAATAGTTTTGAGACATGATGATATGATACGTGAGTCATGTTAATGAGTAATTATGCTTTAGTAAGAATATTCATGTTAAGGTTTGTGATTCCCTATGCAAGCACGAAAGTCAATAATTATGCAATGAAATTACATCCTACTTATGGTGCATAATTCAGTGCTATTTATGCTCAATGTTCGCTTATGAGATTATTTGTTTCATGGTTGGTCGCTTCCCAGTCTTTTGCTAGCCTTCATTTTGCACTAAGTATGATCACTACTTGTGCATCCAAAATCCTTTATCCCGGTATTGCCACATGAGTCCATCATACATACCTATATGCGGTATTCCCTTGCCGTTCTAAGCAAATTTGTATGTGCCATCTCTAATTTTCAAAATAAATTTCCCTTTTGTGTGCCCGTACCGCTCGCGAGGTGGTGAGGGGTGGCCAATATTTTCCATGCTAGATGTGTTATTCTCACGATGAGTGTTTATTCACTTGTCATGCACGAGAGTAAGGAAAAGGTATTAGGGATGCCCAGTCCTGAAATGAAAAACAAATTTACTTTATGTTGTCAAATAATAAATTCCTTAGAAAGTGTTGGTATGGAAGGCGACCATGGATTCGGCTAGCAATGGCTTGTGAAAGTTTGGTGGAAAAGGAATCAACTTTATTTTCTGTTTGGGAACCTCCTATGATATATCTAACATGGAAAGTGGTGGGAAACTCAAGTCTTTCTCGTTGGTGGGAAAAGTATGCCTCCCAAAAATTTTTATCTCTCAATTTAAGCTTTGAGCTCTGGCACCTCTACAAATGCCTACTTCCCTCTGCGAAGGGCCTTTCTTTTACTTATGTTATTTTTATTTTTGAATTTGAGTCTCCATCTTCTCTTAATAGCACCAACTAGGAAATACTATGATCGTACTTGAGCATTGGGTGTAACTAATATGCGAGTGTTTTTCATGAATGGATCAGTGGTTGAGCATGAAGGGCTAGGGATAACTTATTTTAGCATTGATATTTTGAAAGATATGGTTGCTTATTGATATGTTTGAGTATTTCAATCTCATGTCAAAACTAGACTATTTCTTTGAACCATATAAAAGTTCAAATTTCCATGCTATAAAGAAAAGAATATGATATGACGTGACAGGCAGCATTCCACATCAAAAATTCTGTTTTTATCACTTACCTACTTGAGGACGAGCAGGAGTTAAGCTTGGGGATGCTGATACGTCTCCAACGTATCTATAATTTTTGATTGTTCCATGCTGCTATATTATCATTCCTGGATGTTTTACAATCATTTAATAGTCATTATATATCATTTTTTGGTACTAACCTATTGACATAGTGCCAAGTGCCTGTTGCTGTTTTCTGCATGTTTTTTACATCGCAGGAAATCAATATCAAACGGAGTCCAAACACAACGAAACTTTTTGGAGATTTGTTTGGACCAGTAGAAAACCAATGGGCCAAGGCAGCACCTGGGGGTGCCTCGAGGGGAGCACAACCCACCAGGGCGCGCCCTGGTGAGTTGTGCCCACCTCGGGTGCTCCCCGGACCCCCTCTTTTCTCTATTAATACCCTAGGGGAGCAAACAAAATTTCGATCCAGCCGCCGTAGAGTCCAGAACCACCAGATCCAATCTAGACACCATCATGGAGGGGGTTCACCACTTCCATTGGTGCCTCTCCGATGAGGCGTGAGTAGTTCCTTGTAGACCTTCGGGTTCGTAGCTAGATGGATTCATCTCTCTCTTTTGATGATCAATACAATGGTCTCTTGGAGATCCATATGATGTAACTCTTTTGCGGTGTGTTTATTGGGATCCGATGAACTTTGAGTTTACGATCAGATCTGTCTTTTAATATCCATGAAAGTTATTTGAGTCTTCTTTTGATCTCTTATATGCGTGATTGCTTATAGCCTCGTATTTCTTCGCTGATATTGGGTTTTGTTTGGCCAACTTGATCTCTTTATCTTGCCATGGGAAGAGGTGCTTTGTAGTGGGTTCAATCTTACGGTGCTTGACAGAAGGGGAACCAAATGTATGTATTGTTGTTACTAAGGATAAAATGATGGGGGTCTATTTCTACATAAATAGATCTTGTCTACATCATGTCATCGTTCTTATTGCATTACTCCGTTTCTCCATGAACTTAATACATTAGATGCATGTTGGACAACGGTCGATGTGTGGAGTAATAGTAGTAGATGCAGGCACGAGTCGGTCTACTAATCTTGGACGTGATGCCTATATAATGATCATTGCCTAGATATCGTCATGATTATTTGAAGTTCTATCAATTGACCAACAGTAAATGTTTTCCCACCGTTTGCTATTTTCTCGAGAGAAGCCACTAGTGAAATCTACGGCCCCCGGGTCTCTTTCTCATATTATTTGCCTTTGCTTTTATTTCCAGATCTATTAAACCAAAAAACGAAAAATACCTTGCTGTAATATATCTTATTTATCATTCAATCTATCAATATTTATATCTCTCTCATGTCCGTTATCCAAAATGGATTGACAACCCCTTTTACACGTCGGGTTGCGAGTATTTGTTATTTGTGTGCAGGTGTTGTTTACGTTGTGTTGCTTGGTTCTCCTACTGGTTCGATAACCTTGGTTTCATCACTGAGGGAAATACATACCGCTACTATACTGCATCATCCCTTCCTCTTTGGGGAAAAAGCCGACGTAGCCTTAGTAGCCATTAGCGCACATAGAAGCTTCCTTGCCGCGTGCCTCGGCCTTTGCTCTCTTGTTAGTGCTGGAATCACTGGAGCTCTCAACGACCATTACTGCCTTTCCTTTGTGCTTCTTGTTTCTTTTTCCGGGAGCGGTGGCGTCATCATCATCCTCCAAATCGACCCCAGTGCCCACCTCTTCCCCGGGGAGCCTTCTCCCTTCCTCAGCACGAGCACACTTATCCCCCAATGTGTACAACTCGCTAACGGTCTCTGGCAGATGAAGGTTCATCTTGGCGTCCATCCTATGATTGCGCATGTTCGTGTGGAACATGGCAATCACCACCACCGGGTGAATCTTCGGGATATTGCGGTGTACTCCACTGAACCAATGCAAATATTTGTGCAGACTTTCTCCCTCCTTCTGCAAGAGGGCTTGCAAGTCACTGGGCTGCCTCGGTTCTTGATGGCCGCCCATAAAGGCGGCAATGAACTCGTTGCACGGGTCTGCCCATGATGAGAAGGAATCGTCAGGCAGGTGCATAAGCCAAGACTTCACATTTGGCTTGAGTGCCAATGGAAAGTAAGTGGCGAGCACCTTCTCGTCCCTTCCCCCAGCAACTTGAATGCCAATCCTATAGATGCCCAAGAACTCTGTTGGGTTGAGATTTCCATCATACTTCTCCGGCAGGTCAGGCTAGAAGTGCGAGAAGACGGCAAACAGACTTGCCACAACTCGCGAGCCAAGGCGGGGCACCCCACCTCGTAGGGCAAGTACCCGCCAACACTGGGTACGGGTTCGTCAACGTCAAGGCCATTTCGCCCGCCGGACTAACGACGTGTCTCGCGGTGCTGCTCGATGGTGACGTGTGCGTCTTCCTTCTTCCTGTCCTTCAACACTTGACGCTCATCTGGCTGAGCTTGTAGGTCAGAGGAGGCCATCGACGCCGCGTAATTCTCATCAACATCTTGGGTCTGCTGAATTGCCGTGGCTATCCCTAAGAAGGTTGCCGCAGAGGGGACCGCACCACAGGTGCAGTCCCCTCCGCGCGTCCTCCGGCGTGGGCGCCCGACGTCGCTGGTGGACGCCACGAGAGCTCCGCGCCCTGCGACTTGTTGGCTTCGGCAAATCCGATGAGGCTTTGGATGGTGGACCTCCACTCATCCATCTTCTTAGCTGCTCGAGGGAAATCCAATAGTAGCAGGCCCGCGCCATCGCCTCCGCCGCCATAACCGGCATGGCACGAGAGGCAGAACAAGATGTTGCTGGACTCCTAGCCGAGCCAGAAGGAGGCCCGTCGGGTACTAAGCAGTTTGGTGCTGTTGAAGCGGCTCTTGCGGGGCATGTTCTTAACTGGAAGGGGATTTGTCATGCATACCTTGTGTAGGGCGGCGTGCACTCTCCAACGTTGCCCCTCCGACTTGTGCTGCTAGAAGCTTGTGTGACGGTACGGGCATCGCTACTATGATGGCCGCGACGGGGAGGGGAAGCTGAGTGTTTCTACCGCCCCCGCCGGCTTGCCATGCTCACCAGAAGTTTGGCACAGCTGGACGCCCCATCAGTTCTGACTCACTCCTCCACCATGGGAACAATAGGAGCGCAGCCTACGCTGGTTGTGCCACCCACGGGGTCTACCCCACTCGCGGTAGCCGCAACATTTGTAGTGTTCGTTGCCGTGTGCGATGGTGTCTTTGAGGTGGAGGGATGGGACACCGCATCAGTCTTCTTCTTGGGAGCCATCTAAGAAGTCGAGGATGATGAAGATCGACACGCTAGCTATTACTTCAGGTTCGTGCAAGCGAATCCCCTTACCTGGGGCGCCAAAGATGTCATGGGGGATGCACGATCACCTATGAGGCAGGGTTGCCCTTTTGTGGTTTGGTGAGGGGGATGATCATATTACACAAAGAGAAGAAACGATAGAGAAGCACGATGAGGGACAACTCTCTTTTACCTAGGTTCGGGATCCTTTGCAACGTAAAACCCTATTCCTGCTTTGGTGGATTGATCTCAAGGAAGACGAAGACATGGAGTGCTCTAGCCCAGCAAGAGTGCCCCGGGAAAAGCAACTACGCGCGTACAAGTGTTGGGGGGTCGAATGTTCAGATTCTTCGCTGGGTTTCCTTGGGCCTCCTTTTATAGGTTAATGGGTCACCACAGTGGCAAAACAGTCATTTTAGTGTGATTGGATAGCCAACAGTGCTATCATACCTAACTCTCGCAGTAGGACAAAGTGCATTAAATGCACTGCTAGGTGTCATGCTGAGTTTGAAGCCCAGCAAGCCTGCCGTGCTGCTTATCCATCTTCTCCTTATTAGCATGACATGCCGCCTGGACGGGTGTCAATAAAGTTAATCTTTTCTCCTGCACGCTGCCACGCACCTGACAGGTCCCACCTAGCTGCTTGAGAGCTCGACACCTCAGTGATAAGTGACTGGCATATGATGAGGTATAGCGGTGGTGTTTTGGTGAAGGTTTTGCCTGTGCGGAGCTTGCCAGGGGTTGGCTTGAGTCTCTGCTTCGACCTTGGCGGACCTCAGAGGTCTCACCGGGGAGAGGCATGGCCTTGGCCCCAGTCCCAGTCTAGACCCCCAAGGGCTCGCTTGCCTGGCAGGGGAGACCTTTCTGGTGGATCTTCTGGTTTGATTTTCTGTTCTTGATTCGCTCATTGATGTCACAAAGAGCAGTTTCTCTGGCTTGTGTTGCATTAAACATTGCTGCTTGAAGTGTGATCCGCTGTGCGCCTGTGCGCGTGTTCGGGCAGCGAATGCGATCGTTCGCTGCACCAATAAATGGGGCAGCCATCGTAAACGTAGCACCACGATAGTTCGACTGCGATGGTAATGCAAGCACAAACGAGTAGCAAGGATGGAGCATTTGGGATATGGGAGATAAAACAAAGAGTTGTCTGAAGAATCACGTTTGGGATACATGACGGCAACACATACACTAAGTTATGCAAAACATATGCATCATGGCTCCCTATCCCCGATGGTTTCTGGGATCTGTGGGAAGGACCCCCCTATCGCCCACACTCACTAGGTGACGGTTTAGAAATGTCGTTGTAGAAAGGGGTTAAAAACCGTTTGTATAGCAGCTCGCTGTACCAGTGAGCACTTCCGGTGGTGCCTCGTCGCCACCGCCCGAAGTAGGAAGTGCAACCGGCAGTAGTGATGTCTACTACGCAACCTTCTTCTTGTAGACGTTGTTGGGCCTCCAAGTGCAGAGGTTTGTAGGACAGTAGAAAATTTCCCTCAAGTGGATGACCTAAGGTTTATCAATCCGTGGGAGGTGTAGGATGAAGATGGTCTCTCTCAAACAACCCTGCAACCAAATAACAAAGAGTCTCTTGTGTCCCCAACACACCCAATACAATGGTAAATTGTATAGGTGCACTAGTTCGGCGAAGAGATGGTGATACAAGTGCAATATGGATGGTAGATATAGGTTTTTGTAATATGAAGATATAAAAACAGCAAGGTAATTAATGATAAAAGTAGACATAAATGGTATTGCACTGCTTTGAAACAAGGCCTATGGTTCATACTTTCACTAGTGCAAGTTCTCTCAACAATAATAACATAACGGGATCATATAACTATCCCTCAACATGCAACAAAGAGTCACTCCAAAGTCACTAATAGCGGAGAACAAACGTAGAGATTATTGTAGGGTACGAAACCACCTCAAAGTTATTCTTTCTGATCGATCTATTCAAGAGTCCGTAGTAAAATAACACGAAGCTATTCTTTCCGTTCGATCTATCATAGTGTTCGTACTAGAATAACACCTTAAGACACACATCAACCAAAACCCTAATGTCACCTAGATACTCCATTGTCACCTCAAGTATCCATTGGCATGATTATACGATATGCATCACACAATCTTAGATTCATCTATTCAACCAACACAAAGAACATCAAAGAGTGCCCCAAAGTTTTTAGCGGAGAGTCAAGACGAAAACGTGTGCCAACTCCTATGCATAAGTTCACAAGGTCACTGAACCCGCGAGTTGATCACCAAAACATACATCAAGTAGATCACGTGAATATCCTATTGTCACCACAGATAAGCACATGCAAGACATACATCAAGTGTTCTCAAATCCTTAAAGACTCAATCCGATAAGATAACTTCAAAGGGAAAACTCAATCCATTGCAAGAGAGTAAATGGGGAGAAGCATCATAAGATCCAACTATAATAGCAAAGCTCGCGATACATCAAGATCGTGCCATCTCAAGAACATGAGAGAGAGAGAGAGAGAGAGAGAGATCAAACACATAGCTACTAGTACATACCTGCTACTTCTCGAGCTTGTGTTGTATTCCCTCGAAGAGGAAAGGGAGATGCAACACAGTAGCGTAAGTATTTCCCTCAGTTTTTGATAACCAAGGTATCAATCCAGTAGGAGACCGCGCGCGAGTCCCTCACACCTGCACAAACAAATAAGAACTTTGCAGCAAACGCGATAAGGGGTTGTCAATCCCTTTACGGTCAACTACAAAAGTGAGATCTGATAGAGATGATAGTTTGATATTTTTGGTATTTTTCATTATAAGAACATAAAGTAAAAGCGGAAAAAGTAAAGTAGGTGTAGATTGATATGTTGAGAATAGACCCGGGGGCCATAGTGTTCTCTAGTGGCTTCTCTCATGATAGCGATATTCTACGGCGGGTAAACAAATTACTATCGAGCAATTGATATAAAAGCGAATAATTATGAGACTATCTAGGCATGATCATTGTATATAGGCATCACATCCGAGACAAGTAGACCGAAACGATTCTGCATCTACTACTATTACTCCACACATCGACCGCTATCCAGCATGCATCTAGTGTATTGAGTTCATAAGAATAGAGTAATGCCTTAAGCAAGATGACATGATGTAGAGGGATAAACTCAAGCAATATGATATAAACCCCATCTTTTTATCCTCGATGGCAACAATACAATACATGCCTTGCTACCCCTATTGTCACTGGGAAAGGACACCGCAAGATTGAACCCAAAGCCAAGCACTTCTCCCATTGCAAGAACTATAGATCTAGTAGGCCTAACCAAACCAATAATTCGAAGAGACTTGCAAGGATATTATAATCATACATAAAGAGTTCAGAGAAGAACCAAATATTTCTCATAGATAATCTTGATCATAAACCCAGAATTCATCAGATCTGGACAAACACACCGCAAAAAGAGATTACATCGAATAGATCTCCTCGAAGGCCGAGGAGAACTTTGTATTGAGATCCAAAGAGAGAGAAGAAGCCATCTAGATACTAGCTATGGACCCGAAGGTCTATGGCAAACTACTCACAACTCGTGGTGAGGCGATGATGATGATGTAGAAGCACTCCGTGGTAGATCCCCCCTCCGGTGGAGCTCTGGAACAGGCCCCAAGATGGGATCTCACGGGAATAGAAGGTTACGGCGGTGGAACTAGGGTTTTCTCTGTTGTTCTGTTGGTTTCGTTGTACGTAGGCATATATAGGAGGAAGGAGCGCATCGGGGCCATACGTGGGACCCACGAGGCAGGGGGCGCACCCTAGGGGGGCGCCCCCACCCTCGTGGGCACCACGTAAGCCCTACTCCATTGTTCTCAAGTCTCCCGTGTGTGATTTTCTCCAAAAATATCTCTCCCGAATGTTTCATTCCGTTTGGACTCCGTTTGATATCCATTTTCTGTAAAACCCTAAAACAGGCAAAAAACAACAATCTGGACTGGGCCTTTGGGTTAGTAGGTTAGTCCCAAAAATAATATAAAAGTGTATGGCAAAGCCCATTAAACATCCAAAACATCATAAATAATAGCATGGAACAATAAAAAATGATAGATACGTTGGAGACGTATCAAGTATCCCCAAGCTTAATTCCTGATCGTCCTCGAGTAGGTAAATGATAAAAAACAGAATTTTTGATGTGGAATGCTAACCAACATAGTTTTTCAATGTAATTCTCTTAATTGTGGCATGAATGTTCAGATCTGAAAGATTCAAGACAAAAGTCTATATTGACATAAGAAATAATAATACTTCAAGCATACTAACAAAGAAATCATGTCTTCCCAAAATACTATGGCTAAAGAAAGTTATCCCTACAAAATCATATGGTTTGGCTATGCTCCCTCTTCATCACACAAAATATTCATATCATGCACAACCCCGATTTCAGCCAAGCACTTGTTTTCATACTCTATTCTTTGAAACCTTTCAACTTTCACGCAATACATGAGCGTGAGCCATGGACATAGCACTATGGGTGAAATGGAGAGGTGGTTGTGGAGAAGACAAAAAGGAGGGAGATAATCTCACATCGACTAGGCGTATCAACGGGCTATGGAGATGCCCATCAATAGATATCAATGTGAGTGAGTAGGGATTGCCATGCAACAGATGCACTAGAGCTAAATATGTATGCAAGCTCAACAAAAGAAACTAGTGGGTGTGCATCCAACTTGCTTGCTCACGAAGACCTAGGGCATTTGAGGAAGCCCGTAGTGGGAATATACATGCCAACTTCTATAATGAAAATTCCCACTAGTATATGAAAGTGACTAAACATGAGACTCTCTATCATGAAGAACATGGTGCTACTTTGAAGCACAAGTGTGGAAAAAGATAGTAGCAATTTTCCCTTTTTCTTTCCCTTTTTTCTTTTCTTTTATTGGGCGTTTTTTTTCTTTGGCCTTTCCTTTTTTTGGAGGGGCTTTATTGATTTAGCCATTCCTCACATGGGACAATGCTCTAATAATGATGATCATCACACTTTCATTACAACTCGATACTAGAACAAAGTATGACTCTATATGAATGCCTCCGGTAGTGTATCGGGATGTGCAATGAATCAAGAGTGACATGTATGAAAAATTATGCATGGTGGCTTTGCCACAAATACGATGTCAACTACATGATCATGCATGGCAATATGACAATATGATGCGTGTCATATGAACGAAACGGTGGAAAGTTGCATGGCAATATATCTCGGTATGGCTATGGAAATGCCATGATAGGTAGGTATGGTGGCTGTTTTGAGGAATATATATGTTGGCTGTTTTGAGGAATATATATGGTGGGTGTCTGGTATCGGCAAAAGTTGCGCGATACAAGATAGGCTAGCAATGGTGGAAGGGTGAGAGTGCCTTTAATCCATGGACTCAACATTAGTCATAAGAACTCATATACTTATTGCAAAAATCTACGAGTCATCAAAACAAAGCAATCAACGCATGCTTCTAGGGGGGAGGTTGGTAGGACTTAACCATCGCGTGCCCCCGACCTCCACACAAAGGTTGACACTTTACAAATACCTCATGCTCTAACTTTGTCACATAGCGGTTCACCATATGTGCATGCTACGGGAATCACTAACCTTGACACAAGAATTTATCAATTTCATAATAACTCCACTAGCATGACTCTAATATCACTATCTGATAGAGGCAAAGGTGTCCCGTCTTTCGATGAGATGGTGGCTATCGTTTTGGAGGAAGTCGACTTTGACGATCCGACTACGAACGTGCGAGGACGTCGCGCCTTAGCAATCGCTAAACCAACTACGAGAGGTTGTTGACCACGCCGGAGCACGATCAACCTGACCACGAAGGTCTGTTTCCTGCAGGCAAACGAAGAACAAGCAAGAAACTAAGATTGCAATCTGGATATTGCGAATATAAGAGGAAAGCTTTATTGATCAAGGTGGGGTTCTGTGACGCCTTGGTCTGGTCGTTGAACACAAACGAAGTACGCGAAGTTGCAGCTATGGCGAACTTTTAATCTAAACAAAACCCAAAGTCTAAACGACGCCCTAAGGGCTGTATATATGAGGGAAAGAGGGGGGAATTTCGTGGCCCTTGGTGGAGGGGTCCGAAACCAACCCTAACTCTTGTTTCCCCACACATACGTACTCTAAAAACAGCCTATACTCAAGTATTTCGAAATTACATGGGCCTGGCCCAATAATAAGGTGACGCAGCACCTAAAATAGCCTCTGGACGAAATTTATGAAGTGGCATCTTGTATATTTCGTCCAAGGCTTCTCGCACTCATTATGGTGGCTTCAAAGTCCTGAAATCATCCATTGTAACTCCATTCTTGTCCCCCTTGCGCATGCCATCATCTCCATGCTTGACCTTGCTCCAATGTTCATCCTTCTTGTCCAAGCTAGGCCCTTCATTTGTAAGCAAGACAAATGTATCCAATTTAGGCAGCATCATATTCTCATGAACATTAGATTCATTACCAAGAAACGAAAGTACCTGGTAATTTAATTGGCGTGCGCGAGCTCTAGTAATTGGTCCTGTATATGTGTCAGTTGGAGCTGTGGGTGTAACCTTGTTAGTGATGTCCTCATCATCCTCCCCTTCTTGAATTGAAGTCGTCCTCGACGGAAGCTCATCTTCCTCACCCAAGTAAGGCTTCAAATCTGCAATGTTAAATGTGGGACTAACCCCAAAATCTGCAGGCAGCTCAAGTTTATATGCATTATCATTTATTTTCTCTAACACCTTGAAAGGACCATCAGCACGTGGCATTAGCTTTGACTTGCGCAAATTAGGAAACCTATCCTTACGCAAATGCAACCAAACAAGATCTCCAGGTGCAAAGACAACACGTTTTCTACCCTTATCTCCAACAAGTTTATATTTAGCATTCATGCGCTCAATATTTTCCTTAGTTAACTCATGCATTTTTAAGATCAATTCAGCACGTTGTTTAGCATCAAAATTAACCTTCTCCGAAGATGGAAGAGGCAACAAATCAATAGGTGCACGAGGTAGGAAACCATAGACAATTTCAAAAGGGCACATCTTAGTAGTAGAATGCAACGAACGATTATAAGCAAATTCAATATGAGGCAAGCATTCTTCCCACATTTTCTTATTATTCTTCAAAACAGCCCTAAGCATAGTAGACAAAGTTCTGTTGACTACTTCAGTTTGTCCATCAGTTTCGGGGTGACAAGTAGTACTAAAAAGCAGTTTAGTCCCCAACTTAGCCCATAAACATCTCCAAAAGTGGCTAAGAAATTTAGTATCACGATCTGAAACAATAGTATTTGGCACACCATGCAAGCGAATAATTTCACGAAAGAACAAATCAGCAACATTAGTAGCATCATCGCTTTTATGACATGGTATAAAGTGTGCCATCTTCGAGAACCTATCCACGACAACAAATATGCTATCCCTCCCCTTCTTTGTTCGAGGTAAACCCAAAACAAAGTCCATAGATATATCTTCCCAAGGAACACTAGGGACAGGCAAAGGCATATATAAACCATGAGGATTGAGTCGTGACTTAGCTTTTTGACATGTAGTGCAGCGACCAACAAAACGCTCAACATCCCGTCGCATCTTTGGCCAAAAGAAATGTGTAGCAAGTACGTCCTCCGTCTTCTTCACGCCAAAGTGTCCCATTAATCCTCCTCCATGCGCCTCCTGCAACAACAAAAGACGAACAGAGCTAGCTGGAATGCATAGCTTGTTAGCACGAAACACAAATCCATCATTAACGATGAACTTGTTCCATGTTCTCCCTTCTTTGCAATTCTGCAACACATCTTTAAATTTAGCATCATGCACATATTGATCTTTGATGGTCTCCAAACCAAATATTTTAAAGTCAAGTTGTGAAAGCATAGTATAACGACGAGATAATGCATCAGCAATAACATTTTCTTTTCCCTTCTTGTGTTTAATAACATAAGGGAAAGTCTCTATGAATTCAACCCATTTAGCATGTCTACGGTGCAGTTTTGCTTGACTTTTAATGTGCTTCAAAGATTCATGATCAGAATGTATAACAAATTCTTTGGGCCATAAATAATGTTGCCATGTTTCCAAAGTCCGAACAAGAGCATATAATTCCTTATCATAAGTAGAATAATTCAGACTAGGCCCACTCAATTTTTCAGAAAAGTATGCAACAGGTTTACCATCTTGTAATAACACACCTCCTAACCCAATTCCACTAGCATCACATTCAAGCTCAAAAGTCTTATTAAAATCAGGAAGTTGGAGTAAAGGAGCATGTGTCAACTTATCTTTCAATACCGTGAATGCTTCTTCCTGTGAAGTACCCCAAACAAAAGGCACATCCTTCTTTGTAAGCTCATTGAGAGGTGCAGCAATGGTGCTGAAATCTCTCACAAAACGCCGATAGAATCCAGCGAGGCCAAGGAAACTCCTCACGTGTGTGACCGTTCTGGGCTGCGGCCAACTCTCAATAGCTTCAATCTTGGCTTTATCAACCTCATTCCCTGTGGAGTAACAACATAGCCAAGAAAAGAGACTCGGTCGGTGCAAAAGGTGCACTTTCCAAGGTTACCAAACAAACGTGCATCACGTAGAGCAATAAAAACAGCACGTAAATGTTCCAAATGTTCGTCCAAAGATCTGCTAAAAATCAATATATCATCAAAGTATACTACCACAAATCGTCCAATGAAAGCACGTAAAACTTCATTCATTAATCTCATGAAAGTACTAGGTGCATTAGTTAACCCAAAAGGCATGACTAACCACTCATATAATCCAAACTTAGTTTTAAATGCTGTTTTCCATTCATCTCCCAATTTCATACGAATTTGATGGTATCCACTACGCAAATCAACTTTGGAAAAAATTGTAGAGCCACTCAATTCATCAAGCATATCATCTAGCCTAGGAATAGGATGACGATAACGAATAGTAATATTATTAATGCCTCTACAATCAACACACATACGCAATGTACCATCCTTTTTCGGCACTAGAATAATAGGAACAGCACAAGGACTAAGGGATTCGCGTATATAACCTTTGTCGAGTAGCTCCTGTACTTGACGCATAATCTCCTTCGTCTCTTCTGGATTGGTACGGTATGGTGCGCGGTTGGGTAGCGATGCACCGGGAATTAAGTCAATTTGATGCTCAATCCCTCGAATAGGTGGTAATCCCGGTGGCACGTCTTGTGGAAAGACGTCGGCGAACTCCTGCAAAATGTTAGTGACAGCAGGAGGCAAAGAGGAAGGCACGTCCTCGAATGAAAATAATGCCTCTTTGCACACAAAACCATAGCAAACAGATTTGCTAAAATCTAGCTCATCAATATCAGATTTGGTGGCAAATAAACATGCACTTTTCAATTTAATTTCAGAAGCAACAGTAGATGGCTTATTATTAGGCTTCATTTGTTGCTCAAATTCTTTTGCCACAATCTGATTTTCACTCTTATTTTTCTCCTGTTTTGCTTTATTAGCTCTATTAATATCATCTTTCAAAATGGAATCAGGAGTCATAGGAAGCAAAGTAATATTTTTATCCTTATGAACAAGAGTATACTGATTGTTTCTACCATGGTGTACAGAATTTTTATCAAATTGCCATGGTCTACCAAGTAATAAGGAACATGCTTGCATAGGTACCACATCACAATCAACAGAATCAGCATATGTAGAGATACTAAAATGCACACGAACAGTACGTGTTACCTTAACCTTGCCGCTGTTGTTGAACCATTGGATGTAGTAAGGATGTGGATGTGGTCTTGTGGTGAGAGATAGCTTCTCCACCATCTCCATGCTAGCCAAGTTGTTGCAACTCCCTCCATCTATGATCACGCGAACAGAACGTTCCTTCACAACTCCCTTTGTATGGAACAAATTATGCCTCTGATTTTGCTCAGCTTGTGTAACCTGCACACACAAAACACGTTGAGCAACTAAACATTCATACCTGTCAGCATCTTCAGGAGCCATGTATTGCGTCTCATGATCTGAATCGTCTCCACCGTGTTCTTCATGTGTAATAAGAGCCAAAGTCTCCTCATCATAGTCACTAGCGGATTCATATCCACCATCCTCAGTAGCAATCATCACACGCTGAGATTTGCAATCTCTCGCAAAATGTCCTCTTCCCTTACAACGACGACAAATAATATCACGGGTGTGCCCTGTTGATGCCATGGAAGAAGAAGAACTCTGTGCAGGCCCAATAGGTGTGCTCTTGGCAGATAATGGTGGTTGTGCCTGTTTCCTTGTATCACGGCTGGAGGTAACAGCTGATGGAGGTGTCGGTGCAGTAGAATGTGTGGAAGTAGAGGATGCACGTGGTGTCCATGATGAAGGTCGACCTGCAGAAAAGTTAGTCCGCGCCAATGCCTGTCGATCCTGCACTTCACGTTCAGCTTTACAAGCAAGATGGAATAAACGAGTGATATTAGTATAATCCTTATACTCTAGAATGGTCTGAATCTCTCTATTTAATCCACCCATAAAACGTGCAAGCATAGCTTCATTCTCCTCAACAATACCACATCTAATCAGGCCAGTTTGTAATTGCTGATAATATTCTTCTACAGAATTTTTTCCTTGTCTTAAGCGCTGCAGTTTTTGAAGTAATTCACGTTGATAATATGGTGGAACCCAACGAGTACGCATAGCAGTTTTCAAAGCAGTCCAAGTCGCTGGAATAGGATATAATCTACAATGTTCAGACCACCAAACACATGCAAACCCAGTGAAAGCACAAACAGCAGCAGGGACACGTCTCTCCTCGGGATAGTTTAAACATGTAAAACGTTGTTCAGTTTGTAACTCCCAAGTAAGATATATATCAGGAACATATCTACCCTCAAATGGTGGAATATTCAATTTCAGTTTAGGAAGATGGTCATGTACCTCAGGTGGTGGTGCAGCCCTACCGTTGCGATGATATGCATGAGGACGACCTGGTGGTGGTGGTGCTGGTTGTTGGACGTGGTTCTGATTTTGGTCAACCTCATCCTCGTAATGGTCCTCCACCTCTGTAGTAGCAGCAGGAGCTACAGAAACATCAACAGCAGCAACAGAAGCTTGACCAGTCTCAAGGGGAACGCGCTGTGCTCGTCCCACTTGATTCGGAAGTCGGCGTTGTTGTTGTTGTTGTTGTTGTTGAAGAGGTGGGACAGCTGCAGCAGCCGGTGGTGGTGGCAAACGCGCAAGCAATTCAGCAAACTTGTTATCCAGCTTTGTTTCAAACGTCTTCTCCATGCCATCTATCTTCTCCATCGTTGAGCAACTAAACATTCATACCTGTCAGCATCTTCAGGAGCCATGTATTGCGTCTCATGATCAGAATCGTCTCCGCCGTGTTCTTCACGTGTAATAAGAGCCAAAGTCTCCTCATCATAGTCACTAGCGGATTCATATCCACCATCCTCAGTAGCAATCATCACACGCTGAGATTTGCAATCTCTCGCAAAATGTCCTCTTCCCTTACAACGACGACAAATAATATCACTGGTGTGCCCTGTTGATGCCATGGAAGAAGAAGAACTCTGTGCAGGCCCAATAGGTGTGCTCTTGGCAGATAATGGTGGTTGTGCCTGCTTCCTTGTATCACGGCTGGAGGTAACAGCTGATGGAGGTGTCGGTGCAGTAGAATGTGTGGAAGTAGAGGATGCACGCGGTGTCCATGATGAAGGTCGACCTGCAGAAAAGTTAGTCAGCGCCAATGCCTGTCGATCCTGCACTTCACGTTCAGCTTTACAAGCAAGATGGAATAAACGAGTGATATTAGTATAATCCTTATACTCTAGAATGTTCTGAATCTCCCTATTTAATCCACCCATAAAACGTGCAAGCATAGCTTCATTCTCCTCAACAATACCACATCTAATCAGGCCAGTTTGTAATTGCTGATAATATTCTTCTACAGAATTTTTTCCTTGTCTTAAGCGCTGCAGTTTTTGAAGTAATTCACGTTGATAATATGGTGGAACCCAACGAGTACGCATAGCAGTTTTCAAAGCAGTCCAAGTAGCTGGAGTAGGATATAATCTACAATGTTCAGACCACCAAACACATGCAAAACTAGTGAAAGCACAAACAGCAGCAGGAACACGTCTCTCCTCGGGATAGTTTAAACATGTAAAACGTTGTTCAGTTTGTAACTCCCAAGTAAGATATATATCAGGAACATATCTACCCTCAAATGGTGGAATATTCAATTTCAGTTTAGGAAGATGGTCATGTACCACAGGTGGTGGTGCAGCCCTACCGTTGCGATGATATGCATGAGGACGACCTGGTGGTGGTGGTGCTGGTTGTTGCACGTAGTTCTGATTTTGGTCAACCTCATCCTCGTAATGGTCCTCCACCTCTGCAGTAGCAGCAGGAGCTACAGAAACATCAACAGCAGCACCAGAAGCTTGACCAGTCTCAAGGGGAACGCGCTGTGCTCGTCCCACTTGATTCGGAAGGCGTCGTTGTTGTTGTTGTTGTTGTTGTTGTTGTTGTTGTTGTTGAAGAGGTGGGACAGCTGCAGCAGCCGGTGGTGGTGGAAAACGCGCAAGCAATTCAGCAAACTTGTTATCGAGCTTTGTATCAAACGTTTTTTCCATGCCATCTATCTTCTCCATGGCCTCGTCAAATCTGTTTAGCACATCTTGCACCTGTTCACTCATCATTTGCTGAAACTTATCATGAAGCTCCTTGTTCGTCAAGTTCTCCCAGTCAGTCTCGTCGACTTGTGATCCTGGCATGGTTAGCAGCAATAGAAACACACAAGAATATGATCCTACAGACTACTAATAAGTGGTGGGGGTGGCGGGTGTCACAAATCCGACAAGCAAATCTCAAATTCTTACCAGTTCTTACCCAGCAGCAGGTGGTGATCGGCAACCGTGGTAGTCAAAACTCTCAAAGCGTGGACAAAGCGATTACCAGGGAGAGTCAAACGCACGACGTAGATGTATGTGGAGCTGGGAAGGCTTATAAGATGGTAGCAAAAGTGGTCAGCAATAATCAATTCAGAGATGCAAAGTTGAATAAACGCTCAACGACGGTACTGTGCTGGTCCTAGGCTAGACCGTACTAGAGACGCGAGCCTAGAACACTAACAAAATCACGGCGCTGCACGTAATAAAGGGGAAAGCACACTCTGAAATTTTTTTTCGCCTCTTTTTTATTTTGTTGCGCCCTTTTTTTTGCGCTGCTTTTTTTTGGCCGAAAATCACTATAATGGCGAGTGTCTCAAAACACTTCCCAAGTCAAACTAAGATGATATGCACGAAATTTTTTTGACAATTTTTTTTTTCGGAATCAGGGCAGCGACGACGAAAAAGTGCGGTAAAAAAACAGTATGATGACACGTGTCTCAAAAGACTCAGAAAAGCCCAAAAGTAGGATAGGGAAAAAATATTTTCACCTGGCGAAATTTTGGCCTAAAATCTGCCCGGGGGTCTCCAGACTTTTTTTTTGCCGAGACCTACACAGGCAAGGAAACACAAATCCGAAACCAGATGGATCTCGAGAACAAACCTAATATGAAAAGAACTCGGATTGGCGGTGGATATATGGTGGTAGGATATGCCAGCGATGGTAGGTTATGGCAGCGGTGGTATGTTATGGCAGCGGTGGTGGTATGTGGTGGCGGTGGTGGGATATGGCAGCAGTGGTGGTATGGCAGCGGCGATGAATATGGTGCGGCGGCGACGTGACAAACTGTGAACAGAACTCGAAACTCTATTGAACTAGACGCTAAGACCAGCAACTTGACACGACGATGCAACCGCAAATTCAACAAAGCAAATACAGAAAAGATTATGCAAAGGCTCAGATTGGTTCGGATGGGATGAACTAACCCTAATTTTTTTTTGGCTTTTTCGTGGACTGTAGGTATGAAGAACAGACTCGATCTAATCTACGAAAAACTGTAAAATCTCACCGAGCAACCTGGAAATCTGATACCACTTGATAGAGGCAAAGGTGTCCCGTCTTTCGATGAGATGGTGGTTATCGTTTTGGAGGAAGTCGACTTTGACGATCCGACTACGAACGTGCGAGGACGTCGCGCCTTAGCAATCGCTAAACCAACTCCGAGAGGTTGTTGACCACGCCGGAGCACGATCAACCTGACCACGAAGGTCTGTTTCCTGCAGGCAAACGAAGAACAAGCAAGAAACGAAGATTGCAATCTGGATATTGCGAATATAAGAGGAAAGCTTTATTGATCAAGGTGGGGTTCTGAGACGCCTTGGTCTGGTCGTTGAACACAAACGAAGTACGCGAAGTTGCAGCTATGGCGAACTTTTAATCTAAACAAAACCCAAAGTCTAAACGACGCCCTAAGGGCTGTATATATGAGGGAAAGAGGGGGGAATTTCGTGGCCCTTGGTGGAGGGGTCCGAAACCAACCCTAACTCTTGTTTCCCCACACATACGGACTCTAAAAACAGCTTATACTCAAGTATTTCGAAATTACATGGGCCTGGCCCAATAATAAGGTGACGCAGCACCTAAAATAGCCTCTGGACGAAATTTATGAAGTGGCATCTTGTATATTTCGTCCAAGGCTTCTCGCACTCATTATGGTGGCTTCAAAGTCCTGAAATCATCCATTGTAACTCCATTCTTGTCCCCCTTGCGCATGCCATCATCTCCATGCTTGATCTTGCTCCAATGTTCATCCTTCTTGTCCAAGCTAGGCCCTTCATTTGTAAGCAAGACAAATGTATCCAATTTAGGCAGCATCATATTCTCATGAACATTAGATTCATTACCAAGAAACGAAAGTACCTGGTAATTTAATTGGCGTGCGCGAGCTCTAGTAATTGGTCCTGTATATGTGTCAGTTGGAGCTGTGGGTGTAACCTTGTTAGTGATGTCCTCATCATGCAGCCCTACCGTTGCGATGATATGCATGAGGACGACCTGGTGGTGGTGGTGCTGGTTGTTGGACGTGGTTCTGATTTTGGTCAACCTCATCCTCGTAATGGTCCTCCACCTCTGCAGTAGCAGCAGGAGCTACAGAAACATCAACAGCAGCAACAGAAGCTTGACCAGTCTCAAGGGGAACGCGCTGTGCTCGTCCCACTTGATTCGGAAGTCGGCGTTGTTGTTGTTGTTGTTGTTGTTGTTGAAGAGGTGGGACAGCTGCAGCAGCCGGTGGTGGTGGCAAACGCGCAAGCAATTCAGCAAACTTGTTATCCAGCTTTGTTTCAAACGTCTTCTCCATGCCATCTATCTTCTCCATGGCCTCGTCCAATGTGTTTAGCACATCTTGCACCTGTACACTCATCATTTCCTGAAACTTATCATGAAGCTCCTTGTTCGTCAAGTTCTCCCAGTCAGTCTCGTCGACTTGTGATCCTGGCATGGTTAGCAGCAATAGAAACACACAAGAATATGATCCTACAGACTACTAACAAGTGGTGGTGGTGGCGGGTGTCACAAATCCGTCAAGCAAATCTCAAATTCTTACCAGTTCTTACCCAGCAGCAGGTGGTGATCGGCAACCGTGGTAGTCAAAACTCTCAAAGCGTGGATAAAGCGATTACCAGGGAGAGTCAAACGCACGACGTAGATGTATGTGGAGCTGGGAAGGCTTATAAGATGGTAGCAAAAGTGGTCAGCAATAATCAATTCAGAGATGCAAAGTTGAATAAACGCTCAACGACGGTACTGTGCTGGTCCTAGGCTAGACCGTACTAGAGACGCGAGCCTAGAACACTAACAAAATCACGGCGCTGCACGTAATAAAGGGGATAGCACACTCTGAAAATTTTTTCGCCTCTTTTTTTTTTTGGCCGAAAATCACTATAATGGCGAGTGTCTCAAAACACTTCCCAAGTCAAACTAAGATGATAGGCACGAAATTTTTTTGACGAATTTTTTTTTTCGGAATCAGGGCAGCGACGACGAAAAAGTGCGGGAAAAAATCAGTATGGTGGCACGTGTCTCAAAAGACTCAGAAAAGCTCAAAAATAGGATAGGGAAAAAATATTTTCACCTGTCGAAATTTTGGCCTAAAAACTGCCCGGGGGTCTCCAGACTTTTTTTTTTCGAGACCTACGCAGGCAAGGAAACACAAATCCGAAACCTAGATGGATTTCGAGAACAAACCTAATATGAAAAGAACTCGGATTGGTGGTGGATATATGGTGGTAGGATATGGCAGCGGTGGTAGGTTATGGCAGCGGTGGTGGTATATGGATTCGGATTGGTGGTGGTATATGGATACGGATCGGTGGTGTTATGTGGCAGTAGTGATGAAGATGTTGCAGCGGCGGCGTGACAACTTATGACTAGAACTTGAAACTCTAAAAGACTAGACGCTAAAACCAGCAACTGGACACGACGATGCAACCGCAAATTCAACAAAGCAAATACAGAAAAGATTATGCAAAGGCTCAGATTGGTTCGGATGGGATGAACTAACCCTAATTTTTTTTTTGGCTTTTTCGTGGACTATAGGTATGAAGAACAGACTCGATCTAAACTATGAAAAACTGTAAAATCTCACCGAGCAACCTGGAAATCTGATACCACTTGATAGAGGCAAAGGTGTCCCGTCTTTCGATGAGATGGTGGTTATCGTTTTGGAGGAAGTCGACTTTGACGATCCGACTACGAACGTGCGAGGACGTCGCGCCTTAGCAATCGCTAAACCAACTCCGAGAGGTTGTTGACCACGCCGGAGCACGATCAACCTGACCACGAAGGTCTGTTTCCTGCAGGCAAACGAAGAACAAGCAAGAAACTAAGATTGCAATCTGGATATTGCGAATATAAGAGGAAAGCCTTATTGATCAAGGTGGGGTTCTGTGACGCCTTGGTCTGGTCGTTGAACACAAACGAAGTACGCGAAGTTGCAGCTATGGCGAACTTTTAATCTAAACAAAACCCAAAGTCTAAACGACGCCCTAAGGGCTGTATATATGAGGGAAAGAGGGGGGAATTTCGTGGCCCTTGGTGGAGGGGTCCGAAACCAACCCTAACTCTTGTTTCCCCACACATACGGACTCTAAAAACAGCCTATACTCAAGTATTTCGAAATTACATGGGCCTGGCCAAATAATAAGGTGACGGAGCACCTATAATAGCCTCTGGACGAAATTTATGAAGTGGCATCTTGTATATTTCGTCCAAGGCTTCTCACACTCATTATGGTGGCTTCAAAGTCCTGAAATCATCAATTGAAACTCCATTCTTGTTCCCCTTGCGCATGCCATCATCTCCATGCTTGATCTTGCTCCAATGTTCATCCTTCTTGTCCAAGCTAGGCCCTTCATTTGTAAGCAAGACAAATGTATCCAATTTAGGCAGCATCATATTCTCATGAACATTAGATTCATTACCAAGAAACGAAAGTACCTGGTAATTTAATTGGCGTGCGCGAGCTCTAGTAATTGGTCCTGTATATGTGTCAGTTGGAGCTGTGGGTGTAACCTTGTTAGTGATGTCCTCATCACTATCCTCATATCTCAAAACAATTATCAAGCATCCAACTTCTCATCATATTCAATGCACTTAGTGTGAAAGTTTTTACTACATTGATATTGGATGTCTATCATGTGAAGACTAGTTTTATAGCCTAAGCACATTACCATGCTGTTTTAACAGACTCTCAAATGGATATAAGTGAAGCATGAGAGTTCAATAGTTTCTTCAAAATATTATCACCACCATGCTCTAAAAGATATAAGTGAAGCACTAGAGCAAAAACTATTCAACTCAAAAGATATAAGTGAAGCACATAGAGTGTTCTATCAATTACTAGGCCATATTTAACTCTCTCAAATAGGTGTGTCCAGCAAGGATAATTGTGGCAAACTAACAATCAAAGACTCAAATTATACAAGACGCTCCAAGTAAAACACATATCATGTGGTGAATAAAAATATAGCTCCGAGTATAGTTACCGATGGATGAAGACAAAAGAGGGGATACCTTCCCGGGGCATTCCCAAGCTTAGGCTTTTTGTTGTCCTTCAATTTTACCTTGGGGTGCCTTGGGCATCCCCAAGCTTAGGCTCTGGCCACTCTTTGTTCCATAGTCCATCAAAGCAATACTCAAAACTTGAAAACTTCACAACACAAAACTTAGACAAAAATCTCGTGAGCTCCATTAGTATAGGAAAGCAAACCACTACTCAAAGGTACTGCGATAAATTCATTCTTTGTTTATATTGGTGTTAAACCTACTGTATTCCAACTTCTCTATGGTTCATACTTCCCAATATTACTCATAGATGCATTGAAATAAGCAAACAACACACGAAAAACAGAATCTGTCAAAAACAGAACAGTCTGTAGTAATCTACAGGTTTCGCATACTTCTGTAACTCCAAAAAATTCAAACTAAATTGGTAAACGTGAGGAATTTGTCTATTAATCATCTGCAAAAATAATCAACTAAATAGCATGCTCCAGTAAAATCTGGTGACCATTCTAGCGAGCTCTAACGATTATGTTTTTCATACCAAGATCACATAAACTTCACACAAGTCTTCCCAAAGGTTCTACTTGGCACAAACACTGAACAAAACACAAAACCACATCTAAACAGAAGCTAGATACAATATTTATTCCTAAACAGAAGAAAAAACAAAATAAAATTGGGTTGCCTCCCAACAAGCGCTATCGTTTTACGCCCCTAGCTAGGCACGATAAATGGATAGATCTAGGGAATGCCATAATGATACGATATGTCGCGAAAGATCATCTCATATTCCCTACGTTCAGCAGCAAGTTTCCTTTGTGGCGATAAAAAGTAATCAAAAGGGCTAAATTTAATGGGACAAAAGTCCCCCACTTCAATCTTAGGAGGAATAGGTTCCTCTTTTGGCCCTTTGTAGTGAGCAACCAATTCATCATTATAGGCGTTCTTTTGGCACAAGGTCATAAGCCTTCGCTCAAGGGAGAAGCCTAACCCATTGTTTTGAATAGCAAAATCATCATTCATCTCAGAAATTCTATCAACCAAGACATCGGTAGGAACCTTTTTTCTAAGGTTTTCATTAAAAGCAACATGATCAGGAGATCGCAACCGCATTATGTCTTCTTGATTAAACAAGATAGCCTCTATGGGAGGTCGATCGGCATCTACCCTGTAATGAGCGAAGATTTGTTTAGCCTCTTTCATGATAAATCCAAATTCATGAGCCAAAAAGATAGTAGCTGCACGCTTAACAGAAGAATGCTCAATATTGGAAAACTCCAAAAAGATTCTCTGAATCCAGGGATGCATATGGATAAATTGCCTTTCAATTTCAACTATGAGCATTGATACAGCATCCGCAAGGCAACTAGTTCTGTGAAGAATAGAGCCACCCATAGTGGGCAAAGCACCAACACAAGTAAAGAAGTCTTGAAGAACTCCTTTTCCAATGATATTACCACTACCAACCCGGAACTTCTTAATATGTAAAGTGGTAGTTTCATCCGGAGGGGTCAACATAGACGTTGCCCTCGACATTGGTACCCTTTTCAATAAATTCGTCCCCCATCTCAGACATGAGGGCGAGTGATCGATAAACACACGGCAGAAGAAGGGCAAATAAAACGGCAAGGGTGAAGTGGGGGAGAGGAAAATGAGAGGCAAAAAATGTAATGCGAAGGATAAGGGTTTGTGATAGGTACTTGGTATATGACTTTTGCGTAAGCCTCCCCGGCAACGGTGCCAGAAATTCTTCTTGCTACTTCTCGAGCTTGAGTTGTATTCCCTCGAAGAGGAAATGGAGATGCAGCACAGTAGCGTAAGTATTTCCCTCAGTTTTTGAGAACCAAGGTATCAATCCAGTAGGAGACCACGCGCGAGTCCCTCGCACCTGCACAAACAAATAAGAACCTCACAGCCAACGCGATAAGGGGTTGTCAATCGCTTTACGGTCACTTACGAAAGTGAGATCTGATAGAGATGATAGATTGATATTTTTGGTATTTTTTATTATAAGAACAGAAAGTAAAAGCGGAAAAAGTAAAGTAGGTGTAGATTGGTATGTTGAGAATAGACCCGGGGGCCATAGTGTTCTCTAGTGGCTTCTCTCATGATAGCGATATTCTACGGCGGGTAAACAAATTACTGTCGAGCAATTGATAGAAAAGCGAATAATTATGAGACCATCTAGGCATGATCATTGTATATAGGCATCACGTCCGAGACAAGTAGAGTGAAACAATTCTGCATCTACTACTATTACTCCACACATCGACCGCTATCCAACATGCATCTAGTGTATTGAGTTCATAAGAACAGAGTAACGCCTTAAGCAAGATGACATGATGTAGAGGGATAAACTCAAGCAATATGATATAAACCCCATCTTTTTATCCTCGATGGCAACAATACAATACGTGCCTTGCTGCCCCTACTGTCACTGGGAAAGGACACCGCAAGACTGAACCCAAAGCCAAGCACTTCTCCCATTGCAAGAACTATAGATCTAGTAGGCCAAACCAAACCAATAATTCGAAGAGACTTGCAAGGATATTATAATCATACATAAAGAGTTCAGAGAAGAACCAAATATTTCTCATAGATAATCTTGATCATAAACCCACAATTCATCAGATCTCGACAAACACATCACAAAAATAAATTACATCGAATAGATCTCCTCGAAGGCCAAGGAGAACTTTGTATTGAGATCCAAAGAGAGAGAAGAAGCCATCTAGATACTAGCTATGGACCCGAAGGTCTATGGTAAACTACTCACAACTCATGGTGAGGCGATGATGATGATGTAGAAGCACTCC
>LR738713.1:272549262-272572794 GCA_902687465.1 Secale cereale | reverse complement strand
CATCAGATCTCGACAAACACATCACAAAAATAAATTACATCGAATAGATCTCCTCGAAGGCCAAGGAGAACTTTGTATTGAGATCCAAAGAGAGAGAAGAAGCCATCTAGATACTAGCTATGGACCCGAAGGTCTATGGTAAACTACTCACAACTCATGGTGAGGCGATGATGATGATGTAGAAGCACTCCATGGTAGATCCCCCCTCCGGCGGAGCTCCGGAACAGGCCCCAAGATGGGATCTCACGGGAACAGAAGGTTACGGCGGTGGAACTAGGGTTTTTTCTGTTGTTCTGTTGGTTTCGGGGTACGTAGGCATATATAGGAGGAAGGAGGGCACCGGGGGCCATACATGGGACCCACGAGGCAGGGGGCGCGCCCCCACCCTCGTGGGCACCACGTAAGCCCTATTCCATGGTTCTCAAGTCTCTCATGCGTGATTTTCTCCAAGAATATCTCTCCCGAAGGTTTCATTCCGTTTGGACTCCGTTTGATATCCCTTTTCTGTAAAACCCTGAAACAGGCAAAACACAGCAATCTGGACTGGGCCTTTGGGTTAGTAGGTTAGTCCCAAAATAATATAAAAGTATATGACAAAGCCCATTAAACATCCAAAACATCATAAATAATAGCATGGAATAATAAAAAATTATAGATACGTTGGAGACGTATCAATACCCTCAGCCCCGAGGGTGAACTACTCCCTCCTCATCATGGAGAGTGTCGGGATGATGAAGATGGCCACCTGAGAGGGATTCCCCCTCTGATAGGGTGCACAACCCCGGTTTCAGCCAAGCAATTGTTTCATACTTCAATTTTTTCAAACTTTTTCAACTTTCACCCAATAGATGAGCGTGAGCCATGGATATAGCACTATAGGTGGAATAGAGTGGTGGTTGTGGAGAAGACAAAAAGGAGGAAGATGGTCTCGCATCAACTAGGCGTATTAATGGGCTATGGAGATGCCCATCAATAGATATCAATCTGAGTGAGTGGGGATTGCCATGCAACGGATGCACTAGAGGTATAAATGATTGAAAGCTCAACGAAAGAAACGAAGTGACTGTGCATCCAACTTGCTTGCTCACGAAGACCTAGGGCATTTGAGGAAGCCCATCGTTAGAATATACAAGCCAAGTTCTATAATGAAAATTCCCACTAGTATATGAAAGTGACAAAACAAGAGACTCTCTATGATGAAGATCATGGTGCTACTTTGAAGCACAAGTGTGGAAAAAAGAAAGTAGCATTGTCCCTTTTTTTCTTTTTTTGGGACTTCCTTTTTTTTTATTTGGCCATTCTTTTTTTCTTCTTTTTTTTGGCCTTCCCCTTTTATTTTATTTGGCCTTTTATTTACAACTCAAGGATTACAACTCGACGCTAGAAGAAAATATGACTCTATATGAATGCCTCGGGCGGTATATCGGGACGTGCAATGAATCAAGAGTGACATGTATGAAAAATTATGCATGGTGGCCGTGCCACAAATACGATGTCAACTACATGATCATGCAAGGCAATATGACAATGATGAAGCGTGTCATAATAAACGGAACGGTGAAAAGTTGCATGGCAATATATCTTGGGATGGCTATGGAAATGCCATAATAGGTAGGTATGGTGGCTGTTTTGAGGAAGATATATGGTGGGTTTATGGTACCGGCGAAAGTTGCGCGGTACTAGAGAGGCTAGCAATGGTGGAAGGGTGAGAGTGCGTATAATCCATGGACTCAACATTAGTCATAAAGAACTCACATACTTATTGCAAAAATCTACAAGTCATCAAAACAAAGTTCTACACGCATGCTCCTAGGGGAAAGGTTGGTAGGAGTTAACCATCGCGCGATCCCAACCTCCACACAAAGGATGACAATCAAAGAAATAACTCATGCTTCAAATTTGTCACACAATGGTTACCATACGTGCATGCTACGGGACTTGCAAACCGCAACACAAGTATTTCTCAAATTCACAACTACTCTACTAGCATGACTCTAATATGACCATCCTCATATCTCAAAACGATCATCAAGTATCCAACTTATCATAGTATTCAATGCACTTTATATGAAAGTTTTTACTATATCCCTCTTGGATGTCCATCATATTAGGACTAAATTCATAACCAAAGAAAATTACCATCGTGTTTAAGACTCTCAAAATAATATAAGTGAAGCATGAGAGGTCATGTATTTCTTCAAAATAAAACCACCGACGTGCTCTAAAAAGATATAAGTGAAGCACTAGAGCAAATGACAAACTACTCCGAAAGATATAAGTGAAGATCAATAAATAGTCGAATAATTATGTAACTATGTGAAGACTCTCTAACATTTAAGAATTTCAGATCTTGGGTTATTATTCAAACAGCAAGTAAAACAAAATAAAACAAAATGACTCTCCAAGCAAAACACATATCATGTGGTGAATAAAAATATAGCCTCAAGTAAAGTTACCGATGAACGAAGACGAAAGAGGGGATGCCTTCTAGGACATCCCCAAGCTTAGGCTCTTGGTTGTCCTTGAATATTACCTTGGGGTGCCTTGGGCATCCCGAAGCTTAGTCTCTTGCCACTCCTTATTCCATAGTCCATCGAATTTTACCCAAAACTTGAAAACTTCACAACACAAAACTCAACAGAAAACTCGTAAGCTCCGTTAGTATAAGAAAATAAAATCACCACTTAGGTACTGTTGTGAACTCATTCTAAATTCATATTGGTGTAATTTATACTGTATTCCATTTTCTATATGGTTCATACCCTCCGATACTACTCATAGATTCATCAAAATAAGCAAACAACACATGAAAAATAGAATCTGTCAAAAACAGATCAGTCTGTAGAAATCTGTAACTTTCGAATACTTCTGTAACTCAAAAAATTATGAAATAAATTGGTGGACTTGAGGAATTTGTCTATTAATCTTCTGCAAAAAGAATCAACTTAAAAGCACTCACTAGTAAAAAAATGGCAGCTAATCTCGTGAGCGCAAAGTTTCTGTTTTTTGCAGCAAGATCACATTAACTTTCACCCAAGTCTTCCCAAAGGTTCTACTTGGCGCTTTATTGAAACAAAAGCTATAAAACATGATTACTACAGTAGCTTAATCATGTGCACACACAAAAACAGTAGGGTAAATATTGGGTTGTCTCCCAACAAGCGCTTTTCTTTAATGCCTTTTAGCTAGGCATGATGATTTCAATGATGCTCGCATAAAAGATAAGAACTGAAACATAACGGGAGCATCATGAAGAATATGACTAGCAGATTTAATCTTAACCCACTTCATATGCATAGGGATTTTGTGAGCAAACAACTTATGGGAACGAGAATCAACTAGCATAGGAAAGCAAAACAAGCATAGCTTCAAGATTTTCAACACATAGATAGGAAACTTGATATTATTGCAACTCCTACAAGCATATATTCCTCCCTCATAATAATTTTCAGTAGCATCATGAATGAATTCAACAATATAACCATCACATAAAGCATTCTTTTCATGATGTACTTGCATAGAAATTTTACTACTCTCCATAGAAGCAAATTTATTCTCATCAATAGTAGTGCGAGAAAACTCAACAAAATAACTATCATGTGAAGCATAATCCAATTGAAAATTAAAATCATGATGACAAGTTTCATGGTTATCTTTATTCTTAATATCATAAAATTCATCACAATAATCATCACAAATAGAAACTTTTTTCTCATAATCAATTGGAACCTCTTCCGAAATAGTGGATTCATCACTAAATAAAGTCATGACCTCTCCAAATCCACTTTCATAAATATAATCATCATAAATAGGATGCATGCTTTCATCATAATAAATTTGCTCATCAAAACTTGGGGGACTAAACATATTATCTTCATCAAACATAGCATCCACAAGCTTGTGGCTTTGCATATCATTAGCATCATGGGTATTCAAAGAATTCATACTAACAACATTGCAATCATGCTCATCATTCACATATTTTATGCCAAGAATTCTATGTAATTCTTCTTCTACTACTTGAGCACAATTGTTTTCCCATCATTTTCACGAAAGATATTAAAAAGATGAAGCATATGGGGCAACCTTAATTCCATTTTTGTAGTTTTCTTTTATAAGCTAAACAAGTGATAAAACAAGAAATTAAAAGATTCGATTGCAAGATCTAAATATATACCTTCAAGGACTCACCTCCCCGGCAACAGCGCCGGAAAAGAGCTTGATGTCTACTACGCAACCTTCTTCTTGTAGACGTTGTTCGGCCTCCAAGTGCAGAGGTTTGTAGAACAGTAGCAAATTTCCCTCAAGTGGATGACCTAAGGTTTATTAATCCGTGGGAGGCGTAGGATGAAGATGGTCTCTCTCAAACAACCCTGCAACCAAATAACAAAGAGTCTCTTGTGTCCCCAACACACGCAATACAATGGTAAATTGTATAGGTGCACTAGTTCGGCGAAGAGATGGTGATACAAGTGCAATATGGATGGTAGATATAGGTTTTTTTAATATGAAAATATAAAAACAGCAAGGTAACTAATGATAAAAGTGAGCGTAAACGGTATTGCAATGCTTGAAAACAAGGCCTAGGGTTCATACTTTCACTAGTGCAAGTTCTCTCAACAAGGATAACATAATTAGGTCATATAACTATCCCTCAACATGCAACAAAGAGTCACCCCAAAGTCACTACTAGCGGAGAACAAACGAAGATATTATTGTAGGGTACGAAACCACCTCAAAGTTATTCTTTCTGATCGATCTATTCAGTAGTTCGTAGTAAAATAACACGAAGCTATTCTTTCGTTCGATCTATCATAGAGTTCGTACTAGAATAACACCTTGGGACACACATCAACCAAAACCCTAATGTCACCTAGATACTCCATTGTAACCTCAAGTACCCGTGGGCATGATTATACGATATGCATCACACAATCTCAGATTCATCTATTCAACCAACACAAAGAACTTCAAATAGTGCCCCAAATTTTCTACTTGAGATTCAAGAAGAAAACGTGTGCCAACCCCTATGCATAAGTTCACAAGGTCACTGAACCCACAAGTTGATCACCAAAACATACATCAAGTAGATCACGTGAATATCCTATTGTCACCACAGATAAGCACATGCAAGACATATATCAAGTGTTCTCAAATCCTTAAAGACTCAATCCGATAAGATAACTTCAAAGGGAAAACTCAATCCATTACAAGAGATTAGAGGGGGAGAAGCATCATAAGATCCAACTATAATAGCAAAGCTCACGATACATCAAGATCGTGCCATCTCAAGAACACGAGAGAGAGAGAGAGAGAGAGAGAGAGAGAGATCAAACACATAGCTACTGGTACATACCCTCATCCCCGAGGGTGAACCACTCCCTCCTCGTCATGGAGAGCGCCGGGATGATGAAGATGGCCACCGGAGAGGGATTCCCCCTCCGGCAGGGTTCCAGAACGGGTCTAGATTGGTTTTCGGTGGCTACAGAGGCTTGCGGCGGCGGAACTCCCGATCTAGGTTTATTTCTGGAAGTTTGGGTATATATAAGAGGTGTTGGAGTCGGGAACATGTTAGGGGGTCCCCGAGGCGGCCACGAGATAGGGACGCGCGCCCCCACCCTCGTGGTGGCCTCGGGACTCTTGTGGTCCATCTCCGGTACTCCGTGGGCTTCTTCTGGTCCAAAAACAGTCTCCATGGAGTTTCAGGTCAATTGGACTCCGTTTGGTATTACTTTTCTGCGATACTGAAAAACAAGGAAAAACAGAAACTGGCGCTGGGCTTTGGGTTAATAGGTTAGTCCCGAAAATCATACAAAAGTGTATATTAAAGCCCATTAAACATCCAAAAAAGATAATATAATAGCATGGAACAATCAAAAATTATAGATACGTTGGGGAAGTATCAAGTAGCTGCAAGCCAACATAGATGCGCTGAATGAAAAGTGGGTCAAAGTACTCTCGACTGAGCAGAATCTCAAAGATTGACTCCATAGCACGCCTAAACCATACCCTCGGAGGCACTTGCTGCCAGAGTTTGATGATGAACTAGCCGTCGATGCTCCTAATCGTCCCCTAGAGTAAGAGATAGGACAACATGGGAAAATCCCAACACCCGAACAACTCCACGCCATCACGGCATGGACCCCGTGGATAACCTAGACCCTCGTGATGCTCAACGACACATTAAGGCAAATACAGTGCCTCCTCGGTCCATTTATGGATCAAAAGGACACACGCCTGCTGGGCTTGATGGCTACGATGCCTGGTTGGATAGGAACAACATACCCGATATCAAGCCTACACACGGCTCTCCCCCGACCTCCTATGCGATATAACTCGGTTCCATGGTCCAGGCCACCAAATATGTTTCACGGACAGTAATGGAACATCAGTTCCTGAAAGGTTTTAAGCCCATCAATATAGAAGCATATGATGGCACTACAGATCCAATATTATGGATCGGAGACTTCCTTCTCCAAACACACATGGCTAATGGAGACGACCTCCATGCCATCAAATACTTTCCACTCAAGTTAAAGGATCCGGCAAAGGATTGGCTCAACAACCTACCTCCTCATTCTATTGGTAGCTGGGAAGCCCTTGAGGATGCCTTTCGGGCACATTTCAAAGGCACTTACGTCCGACCTCCGGACGCCGATGACCTCAACCGTGTTACGCAGCAACCTGGCGAATCAGGTCAAAAGTTCTGCAATTGGTTTCTCACTAAAACGAACCAGATGATAGACTGTTCCAAAGCCGAGGCCATTGCCGCATTCGAAAACAACATCCGAGATGAGTGGCTTTACCGCCAGCTCGGACAGGATTAGCCTACAGCCATGGCAGACATGACCTCGCTAATGACCCGCTTTTGCACTGGAGAGGATAGTTGGCTTGCCCGCAACACCCATAATGGTGAGGCAGGCACCTTAGGGACACACGGCGCCAATGGGAAGCCTAGATGTATTAAAAACAAACTCAGCCATAGAATGGCGGGAGCGATACAGAGGACGCCGTAGTCAATGCATGGTTTACCAGACCTAGATCCGGGCAGAAAAGAAAACCCTTCAATGGTAACAAGGATGGATCTATCCAGCTAGACAAGATCCTCGATTGGTCGTGCTAGATTCTCGGCATTCCACACAAACCAGCAACCCACACCAACATGAACATTTGTGTCTTTAATTAGGCTGACAAGGTGGCGACGGAGGGTCAGAATAAAACCCAACCTCGCAGTGAAGACGAGGATGATTCTCAGCGGCCCAACAATGGAGGCCAAAATAAGTTTCCTAATGAGGTAACAGAAGTCAACTTCATTTATGTTACCCATATCCCTAAAAGGGAAAGGAATTGTGTACTTTGGAAATTTATGCCTTGGAGCTTGTAGCCCCGAAGTACAATCCCTGGCTGGCTTACCCGATCACGTTTGACAAGCATGACCATCTGACCAGCATCAAGCAAAGCGGATCGGCCGCACTCGTCTTGGACCCAATGGTCGATGGCTTTCATCTAACACACGTCCTGATGGATCGAGGATGCAGCCTCAACTTGATCTACGATGACACGGTTAGAAAGATGAGCATTGACTCATCTCGGATCAAACCCAGCAACACCACCTTTAAAGGTGCCATACCAGGCGTTGAAGCCCGCTGCCCAGGCACCATGACACTAGAGGTAGTCTTCAGGTCACCTGAGAACTTCAGGGGCGAGGAGCTAATGTTCGGCATCATACCTTTCCGTAGTAGGTACCATGCGGTTTTAGGGCACACTACATTCACCCACTTCATTGCATCCCACATTATGCTTACCTCAAGCTCAAAATGTCAGGACCTAATGGTGTTATTACAGTCAATTGCAACATCGAGCACTCCCTCTATATTGAGGAGCAGACCGCGGCCTTCGCAGCTGAGGTGTAGGCATCCGAGGAGGCAGCCCGTACACTACAAGGAAAAGGCCTACTAATGGCGCACCTAATTTGGCCATTAATGGCGCATTAGTGGTGCGCCATTAGTGCCACGCCATTAGTATATTTTACTAATGGCGCACCTCTGGTGCGCCATTTGTATCTGGTATACTAATGGCGCACCACAGATGCGCCATTAGTATGCACAGTAGTGCGCCATTAGTATGCCTCCCAGGGGCCATGTGTACCCAGGTGCTTTGGCATACTAATGGCGCACTCCAGCAAGATGCGCCATTAGTAATTTCGGCATAGTAATGGCGCACTGTCTGATGATGCGTCATTAGTATCCTTTGGCATACTAATGGCGCACTGTGTTGTGATGCGCCATTAGTATGCATATTAGGTTTTTTTTTTCTGTTTTTTTGCACAGATTACAAAATGTATAATTGCACAGAATATAGACATCACACATCAACAACAAATTCATCGAATACAATAGAAGATTAGTCTCTGAATACAATTCATCATATTAGTCTCCGAATACAATTCATCATATTAGTCTCCGAATTGAAAAGACCGAACAAAGATAGAACAATATATTACAGGTCTCGAGACCGCGAGTAGCGAGTTTGTCTTCACATTACAAGTCGATATCGATCATCTAAACTACCATCACATAGAAGAGAGCTGCGGTCATCACGATGAGCATCATCACGATGAAACTCGTCTTCATCCGGTTCCTCCAACGCTCCCTCCCCTCTCCCGCTAGATAGCGGGCGTATCTAGATTCGGCCTCGGCCCTAGTGGTGTACCCTTTGTAACTGTTACCGCTGAATCGGTGAACCTGTCTCCGACACTCCTCCCAATCGTCGTAGACTCCGGGAACCTTACCCTTGTACACGACATACGACGGCATCGCTATGCACTAGCCAAACGAAACGTTAGTACCAATTCACAAACAATACATAAGCAATATATAAGTATGCAACAGAACGATCGAAAGAGAAAAGCAAGACATTAATAGCATCGATTACATCTAAGTTGAACGACTCTCGAAACCAAAGAGACATACTACAAGTTCATTAAAGTTTAATTACAACATGAGCCAATCGATGTCACTGTGGGAGTCCTCCGCCTCAACATGAGCCAATCGATGTTTCAGAACTAGACACCGCATCACTGCTTTCCCGAGTAAGTCCTCCGCCTCAACCGCCGTCTATCGTGGGAGTCATGAAATCACGGGCGTTGTCAGCCTGCATTTGTAGCATTGTGTCGATGTCACTGTTCGACAGTTGATTTCTGAGGTAGAACTGCCCCGAGGTACGAAGGACATCTTGATGGATGATTTCCGCAAACTCCGGCTGGATGCGAAAGAATTCTTGTCTGATGTCCGCGTCCTGGATTGCCGACACGCTCGCGACCCAATCTTTGAGTTTACTAGGTAGCAGAAGTTGATGATGGTCCCGTACGATCGCCCGCATGTGATGGATGGCGTAGTAGGCACCCTTCTGACCGCCAGGCGGCTGCTTGACGCAGCAGAACGTCGTATTGTGGGAGAACACGTGCTTGCCGGTCTTACGAATAGGCCTGGTGAAGGTGCCTCCAGATTTGGCATAGCCGGGGAGAACATCATCAAGAACCTTCTTGACATTTGTGTAGTCTACGTTTGACTGACGGTCCGGGTCGAATTACGTGGCCATGGAATATTTCGGGCTTAGGAGGATGAGCGTGCAATGTGTGTCACTGCAGAAAACACGGAATGTTAAAAGAAGAACGATCGAAATCTAAGAATTCATATGTTACGGGGCGGTTGAGGCGGAGGACTTACTCGGGAAAGTAAGGCACGAGGAAGTTATCCTTATCTCGGTTTGCCAGAATGACGCCTTCGAGGTAAGAACTCGCAATTTGCCGGTCCCTAGCGCTGCCCAAGATCTTGGCACGCATGTAGAAGGGGTCGACTATCACGATGTCCGGGGTCTTGTCGCGAATGATCCGCATCTCCATACTCAGCGAAAATAGCCGAACGAAGGTGTAGTGCAGCGGAAGAAGGTTCAACATAGCGTGGATGTCATCAAACCGCAGGACGATCGTACCCCCGATGGAGTTATCCACAAAGCCCTTGCCCTCTGGCACCTTGGCCGCGAAAACCGGGTATGCCACATCCTTCTCTCTGAGATGCTGCTTCTCCAAAGAAAGAACATTGTCATGGAGACTCCGCATAGCACCGGTTGCAGCATCGAGCATATTTCTCGGTAGCATCGGCCTACCCGCCACATGCATCCTCCTCATTACATCCTCAGGTGAAGGTGGCCCAACCTGAGCACGGATCGTACTCGGTGCCGGCTGGCTCGCACCCTTGTTAGTTTTTCTTTTGCGTGCCTTCTTCTTCTCCTGAATTGGGACCGAGTTCTGCTTAGAGACCGCCTTCTTGAGTGTGTTGGGGCTGATAATATTTCGCACCTCGCCTATCTGAGGCTCGGTGAAGTCGGCAGCTGGAGGCGTCTCCTGAGAGCTGAACGGTAGACGACGCCTGTTGCAACTTGGCTTCTCCGCGGTACCAGCTAGATCGCGCACGTCTTTTGTTGGGTTGGGTTCTTGAGAAGGAGGCCCCATGAAGTCGCCACCGTACCCATGATCGGCAAAGTACTGATCGACGTTGGCAAATGCATCGTCGTCGTCATCGTTCTGATCCTGTGCCATATGCATGTTTGGATCCAGTGGCATAGGGATGTCCGGCACCGTTGCGGCGGTCTTGCCATGGGGACAACTTGGCGCCGGCACGACTGGCAGTGTTGTCTTTGGGGTGGTGTCCCCCACCCCCAAACGAATCTGGCTCTTCGGCCAAAGCAGGGGCCAGCTCAGCTAGGCGCTGAGGGTCATCACGTCATCATCGTCGGCCCCGACGGGTCGAATCGGAGGTAACACCTCGTCGCAGCCTGGCAGCACCCGAACCAGTTGAACCCTAAATAAGTTGGGTGGCATCTGGGTACCGTGGAACAAGGGGTTGCCCGGTTGAACGATTTTGCCCTTGGCGACGTCGACCAACTCGTTGTTCACGAAGTGCAGGAGAGTGCACGGAACGTCGGCGGCGCCCTGCGAAAACATGTAGGGCGTCAGGGATGCCCAGTCAAAGGCAAGGAGATGAAGTCCTCGGCCGAGAGAGGCTTAATTAGTTACCGTGATGATGGCGTCGAGCTCGGCTAATGTCGAGGCACCGCCAACGGCGGGCGTGCAGTTGACGGAGGGGCCGCTTGCTGCAGAGGTGCCGTCCGGCGTACACCCGGATGCATTAAGCTCCCGTGCCGGCGTCGGAGACACCAATGCCGCCTCCGCCGGAGACACCAATGGCCCCGCCATCGCGTTCTACGAGTTGCTGGCCGTGAAGCTGGGAATCGGGGGCGGCCCCTGTTGGCCGCCCGCAATCCACGCCTGCAACCCCTCGATCAAGCTAGGCACAATGGCGGTGATCGTCGCTCCGAGCTGTTGTTGCACTTGCTCTTGGACAATCTCCGGAATCCGCGCCACCTGTGCCTTGAGGTCTTGAACCTCGCGCGCCTGGCTTTTCGAGCTGGTCTTTTTCTCCTTTCGCCCACCAGCGTTATAGTATGACGACCATTTTGTCGACAAGCCTTTGCCGGCCACACGACCAACTGACGTCGGCTTACTGAGCTTATCCTCGTTCTTCATTACATTCAACGCCCTATTTAGAGTTGTGTCCCAAGGGTTGCTCTTAGTCGACCCCGCGCTACTGCTTTCAGTCGCCTGCGGAAGGAATGTGAATCATTTAGAAATTTGGCTTCATTAATTAGAATGCAACCATATGGAGCTAATTACGCGGGGGTGTATTCCATACCAGAACAAGCTCAAGCGCCCTGGTCTTCGGATCCGTGGTAAGCTCCTTTGTTTTCGGGTCCTTCTTGTACCGGGCCCTGACAAAGTTCCTGGTCTGCTTGTCACCGTATTTATCGAAGAGGGGCGGTAGGCCTTGCTCGGCACGGTCCGCCTCCTCCTTGTCCCATATAGGCTCCGCCACTCTGTAACCGCCGGGACCGAGTGTGTGGTCCCCTAAGTTCAGCTCACACATTTCTTTCCCCCACTGACTTGATTCGGAGGTTGCGGTGCTCGAGCACTTGATCTTGAAGTCATTGTAGTCATCTTCGGTGATCGAAGGATTTTTCTCATTGATCTTCTCATAACTCTCACCTTTCTCGATCATTCTTTTCACCGTGCTTTTCCAAGTAGACAGGGTCGTGCTCATCTTCGTGAGGGCAGCATTGTTCACTTTATTCCCTTTGAGGCTTGTGTTTTCAAATTGAGCGGGGAACTTGTATCGTTCGTGCAGCTTCGTGAAGAGGAGGTTGCGCAAATTCCCTCGGTCAGGATGCCTCAAGTTCTCGGTGTTGATCGAGACGGTGCTCCAGAGAATGCACCCGAGCTGAAGCGAGTACCCCTTGACTATTCGTTCGGGCGCCGTTGGATTCCCGTCGGAGTCCACTTCGGTAACTTCCTCCTTGAGGGTGCGGAGCACGGTCGGTTGCCGGTCCTTCCGTTGCCTCTTCGGTTGGCTACCATCTGCGCATGCGCCGCCATCATCAGTGGTGGTATCCTCGGCGGCACCATCAGTGGTGGCATCAGTGGGGTCATCCTCGGCGGTACCATCAGTGGTGTCAGGATCGGTGGGGAAGGTGGCGTCCTCATACAAGTGAGGTTGTTCCTCCATCTCCTGGGACAGCTCCCAGAATGCCTTGCCGCCCGAACCGCCGGCCTCATCGTTGTTGGCCATGTTTCTCTCTAAATAGGAACAAAGTTTGGTCAAAAAGTTGGTTATTGTCAAGGAACAAGATCATGGTCTCATCATTTAGGGTTTGTCGACACCGAGGCATCCTAAAAGCTAAGCTTTTATAATTGAGGGTTTTTCGACGCCGAGGCACCCTAAAAGCCTAAGCTTTCATCATTTCAGTTTTTATCGACACCGAGGCACCCTAAAAGCCAAGGTTTTATAATTTATGGTTTGTCGACACCGAGCCATCCTAAACGCTAAGCTGGGAAGGAGAATTCTAAGTTGGGCCTCATCACTTGGCTCTATTGCCGCCTATGGTTTAATGCAGGTAGAATAAAGGGGCACTTGATCCTACTTAATTAACTACTAAGATACCCCGGCCCATGCATTAGTCACAAGTACCCTATATGTCCTATTTTTAGCAAAGTCATGCTAAAATTCACGGAAAATTTCAGCATGACCTTTGCTGAAAATAGGACATATGGAGTACCCGAATTTGCCGGAACGGAAGTTAATCGACATTCCAGCAAACTCAAGGGCCTCTCGGGGTACCTGCAAAATCATTATCCCCGCCTAATGAAGTCGCCAATGGGTCATTTCAGAAGATCGCAAGTAGCATCATCACAAGTACAGCATCATGACAAGTACAGTAGCAACAGCAGTGAATACAGGCATAACAGCAGCATCAACAGTTAAGAAAAAGTTGCAGAAGCTTGTAAAACAATAGTTTGAAGTTCAAATATTTACAACAAGGAACCAAATACATGACCACCATTATTATCATTGTGCTAGTGTGACATACAAGTAGTACTAGTGTACATGAAAAAAAAACCTAAAACCTAAAACCTAGTGTGACATACAGTCACGACTTGATAGCAAACTGACAACAACTCAAAAATTGATGTTGCTGCCAGTATTAATTAGAAAGCAGCAGCAATATGGCATATTTAAGTAACAGTGGCTATCCTTGACCTCATAAGGGCAGAGCCTCCAATAAGATGATTTCTTTCCACACAAAAAAATAGAAGTTAACCTAAACGAGTGAGATACGTGAGAGTGGTTGAGCAAGAGAGGATTTATGAAATATGAAGAGTTGGTCATCTTCCTTTGAGAAATACTCCTATGTCAGAACTCGTTTAAAAGGGTGACACGCGAGCCTCTTTTAGCATAGTCTAAGTCAACCCATGGGTCCCATGTTCCAGTAACTCTCCCATCTTTCTTTACCCGTCTTGATTTTGGGTAAAATCAATTGCTTTTCACGCTATTTTTTTCAATTTCAGGGGACACAATTAGTTTCAAAATTCCTAATCAGGTTATTATTTGAGCTTTTTAAGTTTCAACATTGCTACAGCATACAAACTTGAAGCGCTTGTGACTTTCAGCAGAACCTCACAATCTGATTACTATCCTCTCTATAAACTCATTTTAAACGAGTTCAAAAAGTGTAAGATCTTTATCCTAAAACACCACCAAAAAATTAGGGCATGGCATCTAATAAGCAATGTTTGGAAATACAGTAAGTTTAATCTATGCCTAGCCATCTCTTACAAGGATATGTGGACATATTTCAGTTGTTTCAAACTTGAAACAGTAACATGTGATGACCAACTTCTTAAAAGTGCAGAGAACTATTAATCAAACAGGGACTACCATTGAAGAGCAAGCTCGAATCTTAAAGGTATATCAGTATATCATCATCTTCATGAGAACAATAATCAGGAAACAGCAGATTTCCACTCTCACGTAGAATAGGTAGGGGGAATAGGTAGGGGGAATAGGTAGGGGCTAATCAAATTTTGATCCAAGTGACCTAAATTTTATGAAGCGAGCAAGCAGTTAGTTGGAATGATGAGGCATGTTAGCTGCTAAGTCAGACCCAGACTAACAGCATGTCCAGAAGGGCAGGCCATTCCCAAGTAAGCTTTGAATAGAGAACATAACAAACTCATGCAGTAACAAACATTGAGGCATTGAGCATCTAAAAAGAAGTGGCATGAACGAGAATCAATTGTTTACCTCACCAGGTGTCTATCAAAGCCTACACATTCAGGTTGTTCGGTGGCCTAAACGATGCCCGATATTAACCTTAATTGCAGAAATTTCATACTAGCATCCAAATACTCATGCTAAGATAACTGAGTTGAACATACACCATATTGCATCTAATCACAAGACACTGGTCTGTAACAGACTACCTGGTATTGATATACAAGAGTACGGCTAGGCGCCAAGAAGGGGAAAACTATCTATTTGATTTGCTCCCCAAATGCAAGAATCCAAGGCACTACAAAAACTACAATCTTTCCTGGTCTAAGCATCATCTGATCAATGAAGGAACTACAGGCAGAGGCCAAGCTGAAATACATCGAGCTTTTAATACCACTACTGCATCAAATATACTGGGCGACCATGGACGAACAAAGCAGCAGCGATACATGGAGCTCAATCGCTAGGGGTCGTACCTTGGCGTGGTTCCAGGTGTTGGCGACGGTGAGGGGCCCGTGGTCGGCGAGGATCTGGAGGAGGCGGCCGGAGATGGCCACGCACCTGGGGGAGGCCGGGGCGTCGGGGGTGCGGGCGTCGAGGCCGGGGCATCGGGGGCACGGGCGGCGGCGGCGTAGCTCCGGGCGTCCGCGGCGACGGGGGTGCGGGCGTCGAGGGCGTCAGCGGCGTGGCGCTCGGCTCAGCGGTGGTGGCGTGGGGGCGGCGGCGCGGCGCTGGAGGGAGAGAGAGGCGTCGGGGAGAGGGGGGAGATCTGGCGAGGGAGAGAGAGGAGGGTGCGGCCGGTGGGGGGGATATGGATGGGGGGATTACTAATGGCGCACTGCACCTCTGTGCGCCATAAGTATGTAGACTCTAATGGCGCACCACCCCCAGGTGCGCCATTAGTATTGTGTTCTAGTCAGTAGCCCGACAAAAAGGTATATATTCCACCTAACCCACTACCCAACTGAACCCACGCACTAGCCCGACTGGTCAGCACTCTGCACACCCACCAGGAGGTCCTGGGTTCGATTCCCAGGCTCCCCAAATATTTTTTTGCATTTAAAATGTTGTTTGACACTTATTTGTGTTTAAATATGTTCAAACTTGTTTAAATCATAACAGTAATATTTTTTTATAAAAAAGTAATAATTTTCTAAAAATATCATCAAATTTGTTATTTGAAAATATTTATGAATATGAAAAAATATCATCAAATTTGTTATTTTGAATATATCATGGGTCGGCGGCGGCGGTTGAGTAGGGGAATCGAGGGTGCGGGGAGTCGGCGGCGGCGCCCGGTGGACCGGGGGGTGCTCGGCGGCGGCGGTTGAGTAGGGGAATAGAGGGTGCGGGGGGTCGGCTGCGGCGGCCGGTGGACCGGGGGGTGCTCGGCGGCGAGGGGGACCGGATCTGGCGAGGTGGGATAGCGATCGAGATGGAGGGGGGTCGAGAACGAGTGTCCATGAAATTTAAAAATATTCATGATAGATCAAAAAGTGCCCATGAAATACAATCGAGAAATGAAGGGTATGATTTAAATACAATCGATCTTAGCTAGCTATCTGTTCACAATCTTCTTGCCCTTCTTTTTCGCAAATGGAGTTCTTCTGTGGAATGGACGTCCTTTAGGTAGGGTGGTCCTGCTTCTTCTTGTGGTGTAAGCTGCTACTTCATCATCGTCGTCATGTTCGATCCTCGGGTCGCCGTACTTGTCGAAGTCTTGCTCATTGGCTACTCCATCCATTCCGATGATCTTCCTTTTGCCTCTCCTCACGACAACATGACTGGGCTTTGACGGATCAGTAATGAAGAAGCATTGGTCAACTTGGGAAGCCAGTACCCATGGCTCATTTTTCGCGGTGACGTTTGCGCCCGCGGTCTTGGATTTGGCTTCGGGTATAACCATGGTGGTGAAATACCGGTCTTATTTTAGGACGCTCTTGGCCCATCTGACACGGAACATCGGGACCTTCTCTCCAGCGTAGCTCAGCTCCCAGATCTCCTCGATCCTTCCGTAGTATCTGTCCTTGTCATTACCGGTGTAGGATTCCATCGTTACCCCGGAGTTCTGATAACCATCGCTCTTCATGTCCTTGGCCTCGCTGTAGAATGTGTAGCCGTTGATATCGTACGCCTCATAGGTCATCAGGTTGTGCTCGGCGCCCTGTCACAAGGCGAATATGAGTTGTTCTTCCGCGGAAGAATCATCATGTAAAGGGTACGATAGAAGCTTCTGCTTGAACCAACGCGTGAAACATGAGTTGTGCTCTTTGATTATATCTCCGTCCGTCCTCTGTTGGCCTCGGTCATTGTACGTCTTCTCAATAAAGGTTTTGTGCTCTACCACCCAAGGATCGACCACATCTATGTGTTGTAGCGCGACTAGGTTTGCTCTTTCAAAGTCGGCGAGTCGACCCTCGAAGTCGACATGCATTTCGCGGCGACCCTCACGCTGACCCCATCCAGCGAGTCTGCCGAGGTGCTTGTTGACGGGCAGACGAACGGGGTTCTCGATGCCTAGATAATTCGTGCAGTAGGAGATGCACTCTTCGGTCAGAAAGCCCCTCGCTATGCTTCCCTCTGGACATGACATGTTGCGAACGTATCCTTTGATGACACCATTCATCCTTTCGAACGACATCATGCTGTGCAGGAACGTCGGCCCGAGTTGGATGATACCGTCCACGATATGGACCAGCAGATGCACCATAACGTCGAAGAATGCGGGCGGGAAGTACATCTCAAGCTCGCATAGTATCACCACGATCTCTTCCTGTAGCCTTCTGAGTTGCCTCACGCCAACAGACTTCCGAGAGATGACGTCGAAAAAGTTGCATAGGCCAAATAGGGTTTCACGGACGTGCGCGTCCATGATACCACGGATTGCAACTGGAAGTATCTGTGTCATCAGCACGTGACAGTCGTGAGACTTCATCCCGCTGAACTTCAGCTTCACCCGGTGTAGGTATCTGCTTATCTTCCCCGCGTAACCATAAGGAAGTTGTACTCCTACGAGGCAGGTGAAAAACTGCTCGATCTCCTCCTGACTTAGAGTGAAGCACGCAGGAGGGTAGTCATTTCCGGTCTTCTTGGCCTTTTTGCCTTTGTGACGACTTTCCGTGTCCTGCTTCGCCTCATCATCATCATCATCATCATGATCATCATATATAGCGTGAAGCTCCTGCCTGATGCCCATTGATTTCAAGTCTGCCCTTGCTTTCGGCCCATCTTTGGTCCTCTCTGGCATATTGAGCAGGGTACCAAGCAGACTCTCACACACGTTCTTCGTGATATGCATTACATCAAGGCTGTGAGGCACACGGTGGATCTTCCAGTACGGCAAGTCCCAGAAAACAAACCTCGTTTTCCATACCTTCAGCAGCGGCTCTGGCGCCTTTCGCTTCTTTCCCGGCTCTGGCGCCTTTTGCTTCTTTCCCGGCAGTGGGCAATCTTTCCAATTTTTCAACAGCTCGTCTATTTCCTCGCCGCTCCTCGTACGCGGGCATCCTCGGGGTTCGGTTTCACCATCGAACAGATCCTTGCGTTTTCTCCACAGGTCATCGTCGCGAAGCCACCTTCGATGTCCCATGAACACGATTTTCGAAGACCCGGGATCTCTATCTAGTTGGCGATACGTTGTGTCATCCATGCACCTGACGCATCCAGAAAATCCGTGGACCACCTGCCCCGCGACATATCCGTAACCGAGATAGTCGTGCACCGTCGTGAGTAACGCGGCTCTCATAGGGAAATATTCTTTCTTTGCGGCGTCGCACATATTGGCTTGCGTTTTCCACAGCGTGTCTAGCTCCTCTTTCAGCAGCCCCAGATACAGATTGATGTCGTTCCCTGGTTGTTTCGGTCCTTCAATTAGCATACTCATGTGAATGTACTTCCTCTTCATGCACAACCAGGGGGGAAGGTTGTACATCCACACAAACACAGGCCAGGTGCTACGTGTGCTTCTCTGGCTGCCAAACGGATTGACTCCATCGGTGCTCGCGCCCAGCACGATGTTGTTGGATCGTTCCCAAATTCTAGGTCTTCGAAGTTCAACGCTTGCCACTGGCTCGCATCCTTAGGGTGACTCAGCATTGTAATGCCTCGGATGTAATACTTTCCCTTTTGGGCATATAATATATCTCTGGCTTCATCTATTCCATTCCGGGTTCTTTGTCTTTCGGGTTTTCGTCATTTTGTCGTGTGCATGTGTGGCATTCATTCATATCATGTAGTCATGTGCATCGCATTGCATTTGTGTTGTCGTTTGCATCAGGTCCCACGCGTTCCTTCCCGTTGTCCGTTTCGCGTTCCGGAGCTCCCTCACGTGTCCGTGGCGTCCCGTAGGCCTACTTTGGTGTTTGGCTGTGTAACGTTACCGGTTTGGCGCGAGACTTATCGTGCGTTGTTGTTTTGGTGTGTGTAACCCGCCTGTCAAATCTCGTCGCGTTTCGAGTCCGTTTACTACCCCAACAGTTATTCTCGTGGGCTCAAAGTGCCTCCACTTTGAGGCCCAAGGCACCCCTCCAATAGCCCACCAAACCACTCCAAGCCACTTCCTTCATCTAGGCCATCCAATCCTGATCGTGTGGCTGAAAACCGCACTCCATTTGGACAACCCTAGCTACTTGTGCCTATATATTTGTCCACTTCCCCAATTTTTGCCCCAAATCAAGGAAACCCTAGCCCCCACCTTCTCCTTCCTCCAGCCACCACCACCTCGCCGGAGTTCCGCCGGAATCTCGCCGGAGCGTCGCCGGAGTTCGCCGGAGTACACCTCCTCCACCTCATCCTCTCCTCCGCGCCGTTCCACTTCTCCCCGCAGCAAAAACCGCCGCCTCCAGCCTCTCCCCGTCGCCGGGCCGGCCACCCCGCCTCAGATCCGGCCGGCCAGGCCTCCAGCAGTCCTCCATCGAGCTTCCCGCCGGCCAGGCTCGCAAGTCAACGCCGCCGCCGCACCTGGGATCGGTCTGGGAAAGCGCTTCCCCGATCCAGATCGAAGGATCCAGCCGCCCGCCTGGGCCTCTCAGGTGGCCCAAGGCAGCCGAACCCTAGGGGCCCAGTGCTCCGCGCCGCCAGGTCCTTTCCTCCCGCAGTGATCCATCGGCCCAGCGGCCTGATCCGCCGCTCCTTCCCTGGGCCATTCGCCAGCGCGCCGAAGGCTAGCGTCCGCCTCCCAGCGCCTCCCTCCGCGCGACGCCAGCCGCGCCGGGTCGCCCCGCTCCCCTCCAGCCGCCGCAACGGGCCGGCCCATCCAGTCGAGGGCCCGATCTCCAGCCGCCGATTCCCGCGGGCCGCGCCAGCCGCCACTTTGTTCCGCCGGGCCCGGTCTGCTCAGATCCGCCGCCGCGGGCCCGTAGCCCGTTTTTCAGATCTGAGAGAGGTTGATCTCTATATTCCACTAAGTCCCTGTTTGTTTAGTCTCTGATGCATATTTCAAACTGTGATAACTTTTTGTGTGTTGCTCCGTTTTGCGCAAATGACATGTCTAGACGTTCGTGGTGATTAGCACTACGTTTCATTCCATTGTGCCATGCATGTTTGAGATCATCTAGATGCTTATTTTTCGGTTGCAAGAGTGCATCCCGTTATAAACTGCTGCTATGTGTTGTTTTTATGTCATCTTTGCATAGTGATATCTTTTAGCTCGTTTATCCGAATGATGCAAATGACATGTCCACGTGTTCGTCTTGCCATGCTCTACATGTTGTTTGTGTTAGGTTGCATGATAGATTTAATCTTGCCATGTTTATCCTCGTTGCAAAGTGCTATGTGGCTGTTTAGTTGTTTAACTTGTTATGAGATGCCATCTTGTTGAGCTCATTGCTATCGTTGTGTTTATCACCATGATGCATGCTTAGGTGTTTTGGAATCACCATCATATGTACTTTGATGTGGTGCTTACCACTTGCCATGTTTAGTTTTGAGGTGACTTAAACTTGCTCTCTTAGATGCCATGATGAAACTGCTGTTTTAACACTTAGCGGAATTTCACTAAGTCTGGAATCTGTAATTTCCAGATGCCATGTTTGCTTGTTGTTCTAGGACAAACCATGATAGTTTTGGGGTGAATCTTGATGGTTCCTTGTAGTATATATTGTTGGCTATCCATTCATGCTCTCACATGCTTATTTGAGTGGCTGTAGCATATTTAACTTTTGCTCCAAAGTTGCAATAAATTACTGCTGTCAGGATTTTGTTGTCAAGTTCAATATGTCCAAGCTTGTCGCTATTGATCCGTGGCTCCTTTGGGGGTGCACCAATGGACTTATTTGCTGTAGGATATGTCTAGTTTATGTACATGCTCTTTGCCATGATGTTTGAGTGTTGTAGCTTATTTATCTAGTGCTCCGAAGTTGCTATGTTGCTGTAATTTTTCAGCTTTCGCATGATTATTGTTTTGTGTGTAACTTTTAGCCCGTAGCTCCGATTGCAGCAAGTCTTATATGAAACTTGATTGATTTTTCGTGTAGATTCATAGTATCCTATTGTTATCTTGTTTTGAAGTATTCTGCTTGAATGCTTATTTTCCGTGCTCCGTGTGCTCTCATAGTGCATCCATCATGCATGCATCATTTTGTGTGCGCATTGCATCTTGTTGATTCGTGCCTTGTGTGATTGTATTGTTTAGAGCTGGAAGCTGAGACCGAGTACGAGTACGACCACGAGGTTACTACCGAGGTTGAGCACGAGGACCCTTCTTACGATCCGTACGACAACTCTTCAGGCAAGATGACCGAACCCCGATAACATTACTATCTTTGCCTATTGCTAGAGTATCGCTCTATAGTTTTGCCTCGATGCCCATGTCTTTCCTGTCAGCCTCCTACTTGTAACCATGTCCATGTCTAACCACCCTACCTATGCAAACCATTGATTGGCTATACGTAGGCTTCGCTCAGCCCCTCTTATAGCGTTGCTAGTTGCAGGTGAAGTTGAAGATGCTTGCTTGATGTTGAAGTTTTGTTGGGTTATATCACACTATATAAATGCTTAAAAATGAAATCATCTATATATTGGCAATGGGTGGAAGGCTAAGCCTTTTGCTTGGTGTTTTGTTCCACTCATGCCTCTAGGAACCGTATAAACCGGTGTTATGTTCCTTGATTATGCGTTCCTCACACGGTTGGGGTTTATGGGGCCCCCTCGATAAACCGCTAAGTGCTAAGTCTTTTCCAGCAAGTCCCAACATTGGTACTATTTTCCTAATAACTAAATAAACTTGCATAGGGAGTAATTAACCCTCTTTCTTAATCAACAACCCCGGGCCAGTGCTCCACATGAGTGTTGGTCCGAAACGGGGGTTCTGCGGGGCCACCACGAGGAAACTCGAGGTTTGGTAAAAACCTGTAGAGTCGCCCATCCGGTCGTGGCCTGAGACTAGATACGCGCGGCTATTGTCAGGGTGTCGGCACGCCGGGAGGATTTGCTGGATTAGCCTTACCTTAGTTCGGAGTATCTTGAGCACGGGATTCCGAGAATACTCGGGTCTTCCCACCTTGGAGTTGCGACTCCGCTGATCGTGGGCTTGTCATGGGCCAAGTTGGAACACCCCTGCAGGGTTATGTACTTTCGAAAGCCGTGCCCGCGGTTATGTGGCAGATAGGAGCTTGTTAATATCCGGTTGTAGAAAACTTGACACATTGTTCTAATACACTACCAGCGTGTGTATCGTGACTGTCAATTTCCGAATAGGGATTCGGGAGTTGAACACGGTGGGGTTATGTTTGTTGAGCTTTAGCTAGGATCACTTCGTGATAATCTCTCGACCGAGGCACTTCTCTTCTCGCACTCTTTCACGTAAGCTAGTGCTAGTTGCTGCTGCAGACACTTATTCTTTTCTTTAGCCTTATCCTCTCCCAAGGCTTAAATAGTGATGAGGACATGACTACCTTGGATACGACCAAAAATATTGCATACATGTATATTTGTGAGGTGATTTCTAATGCAAACTATGCAACAATTTATTTATGTTATCCAGAACAAAAATACTTCACAGACTTTTGTGCCATGTCTAATTCCAGGTGCATGGGACATTTGTACAATTCACATATGAAGATAAGGGAAAAAGAGAAGTTTAGGGGCTATTCAAAAAGTTCTCTCACGTCACTTTTGGGACAAGAGAAGATAGAGTCCAAGTCTCTCACGTTCTGCATCCAGATTCGGACTGCACAGACATACCTGACTCAAAACGGCAAGAACTCCTTCATACGGACTCCGAATTAGGTGATTCTTTTTTTGTTGGAAACTAGATTTCATACACTTTCCAACCCAATTGGAATCACCTTCAAATTCGTCCGGAGCATTGAGATACCGACAAAACAATCTGACGCTGCAGCAGAATCCGAGTCAAACTACAAGTCCAAAGGTGTTACATCACCTCTACTTGGGCCCAAGAGCCTTGTACGACCTAGGGTTAGTATTAGGCTGCCTTGGGACGTCCTTCCACCTCCTTGGCCGCCACCCCTTGCTCCTATATAAGTAGATCCATCTAGTAGCTTTTTCTTTGAGATTTGTTTAGTCAAAAGTTAGCCATTGTAACTTCGTGTACTTCGTTTGTGTCCAACGACCAGACCAAGACCGCTTACGGATCCCCATCTTTATCAATACTTCATCTATATTTGCAATATTCAGATTGCTTTATCATATTCTTGCTTGTTCTTCGATTGCATGCAGGAATAGACCTTCGTGGTCAGGCTGATCGTGCTTCTGGCAGTGTCAGTAACCCCTGGAGATTGGTTTAGCGATTGCTAAGGCGCAACGTCGTGCACGTTTGTAGTCGGATCGTCAAAGTCGTCTCCACCAAATCGATAGTTATCATCTCATCGAAAGATCGGGCCCCTCGCCTCTATCAAGTGGTATCAGA
>LR738713.1:272526490-272549252 GCA_902687465.1 Secale cereale | reverse complement strand
AGAAGTTTAGGGGCTATTCAAAAAGTTCTCTCACGTCACTTTTGGGACAAGAGAAGATAGAGTCCAAGTCTCTCACGTTCTGCATCCAGATTCGGACTGCACAGACATACCTGACTCAAAACGGCAAGAACTCCTTCATACGGACTCCGAATTAGGTGATTCTTTTTTTGTTGGAAACTAGATTTCATACACTTTCCAACCCAATTGGAATCACCTTCAAATTCGTCCGGAGCATTGAGATACCGACAAAACAATCTGACGCTGCAGCAGAATCCGAGTCAAACTACAAGTCCAAAGGTGTTACATCACCTCTACTTGGGCCCAAGAGCCTTGTACGACCTAGGGTTAGTATTAGGCTGCCTTGGGACGTCCTTCCACCTCCTTGGCCGCCACCCCTTGCTCCTATATAAGTAGATCCATCTAGTAGCTTTTTCTTTGGGATTTGTTTAGTCAAAAGTTAGCCATTGTAACTTCGTGTACTTCGTTTGTGTCCAACGACCAGACCAAGACCGCTTACGGATCCCCATCTTTATCAATACTTCATCTATATTTGCAATATTCAGATTGCTTTATCATATTCTTGCTTGTTCTTCGATTGCATGCAGGAATAGACCTTCGTGGTCAGGCTGATCGTGCTTCTGGCAGTGTCAGTAACCCCTGGAGATTGGTTTAGCGATTGCTAAGGCGCAACGTCGTGCACGTTTGTAGTCGGATCGTCAAAGTCGTCTCCACCAAATCGATAGTTATCATCTCATCGAAAGATCGGGCCCCTCGCCTCTATCAAGTGGTATCAGAGCTCCATCGTTATCCCTTCGTTAGAGTCGTGTCGAGTTGCTGGTCTTAGTGTCTAGTTCGTTAGAGTTTCGAGTTCTGTTCACATTAGTCACGTCACCGCTCCATCGTTATCCCTTCCGCTGTCCACCACCTCATCCATCAATTTCCACCTCGTGCTACCCGTCGTTCATTGTCACAATCATAGTTGAAGTCGTTCGCATCATTGCTTGATCCAATCTGCATCTTATCTAGTTTGTCTTGGAAAGAGGGATTAAGAAAAAAAAGACAGAAAAAAAAGTAAAAAAAAAGAGGAGATAAAGAAAAAAAAGTGGGAGAAAAAAAAAATAAAAAGAAAAAGAAGGAAAAGAAAGTTGGAGAGAGTGTTGTTGTATATTCTGCTTGGTAGTTGTTTTCAGCATTATCTTTACTGCCGTTGTGATCTTCACTTATATCGTGCTGTCCAGAGCTACTTCGTATCCTTTATTGATGATAGTTGTGCTACACCGTGACCTCATTAGTGTTCTAGGCTCGCGTCTCTAGTCCGCTCTAGCATAGGACCAGCACAGTACCGTCGTTGAGCGTTTATTCAACATTGAATCTCTGAATTGATTATTGCTAATCTTTTGCTACCATATAAAGCCAACCCAGCTCCATATATTTCTACACCGTGTTACGTACGTTCACCTGGCAATCGCTTTACTCAATCTTTGGAGTTATTTGACACCGCTGGTTGCCTATCACCAGTTGCTGCATGGTAAGAACTTGTAAGATATTGATATTTGCTTTACTGTGAGCGCTTTACCACCACATCCTAGTAGTTCATAGGAACATTATTCTCGAATTTTGTTTTTTTCTACTAATCATGACAGGATCCAGAGTCAACTCATGGGCTTTGTCGATCGCGGGAGATGTGCCACCACCTAAGGACATACCACAACCATCACGAGAGGTGCACAAACATCTAAATGCACATGATCAGGTTAATGTTTCTATACCACCGTTTAATGGCCGTTTTAGACCTGCTTTATATATTGAATGGGAGTTTGACATAAATAATCTATTTGCTTCCCATAGTTTTGATGAACGTAAAAAAGTTAAGGTTGCGGTTGGTTCTTTCACTGGTTATGCTTTAGTTTGGTGGAGTGAATATTGTCGGTTACACCCTAATTATATACCTACTACTTGGATTGATTTGAAAGTTGCCATGCGACATACATTCGTCCCTGCTTATTATACTCGTGACATGCTTACAAAGTTGCAACATTTAAAACAAGGTAGTGACACCGTAACGAAATATTATGATGATTTACAAACTACCTTGTTGCATTCCTCTTTACAAGAAAGTGAAGACGATTTTATGGATAGATTTTGGGCAGGATTAAATCGTGATATTCAGGAGTTACTAATTCATGAAGAGTGTTACCCTATGGACCATTTGTTTCGTCTTGCTTGTAGTGCTGAACAGGAAATAAAACAACGTATTGTCCGTAAGGAGAATAAGCGCCAGGTGCACATTCCAAGAAATGATACGGTTGTTCCTTCCACTACTAGGCGTACTATGACAGACACATCCGTTGTTGTGAGGACTATATCACCTCCACCATGTGACACATCACCTCCGACAGTGCCTACATCATGTGAGTTGATCATAAGAGGTAATGACAAAGGTACCGATTTTCCACCTCCACATGAGTATGGTGAATGCCTTGTCAATTTAAATGAACCATGCGATGAGCTATCCACTACTTTGATCACACCAACTATTTTAGAGGAATATGTTCGTGATTTGACTTTGCCATGTGATCAAACAATTGTGAGTGAACCAATTGAATTAACTATTGATGCGAAAGAACCATTTGAATCAGGGAATAAATCAGATTTGGATCAAATACGTGTGAAAATAGTTGTGCCAATGTTTAACCATTTTGATATGACCTCTAATCTTGGTGATGGTTCATCAAGGTTGGGATGGTTTAATGATGAGCATTGCCAATCTTTTGTAACAATTAAGAGCTTCACTTATATGTGCAAACTGAGTTGCAATATTTTCATGCCTTCTACTTCTTGTGATAATATTTTGGCTTTATATTTTAGGAACTACGAAAGTTACTCATCTATACATGTGTCATATGTGCGAAAATTAAGGGAAGTAAAAATGGATGACATATACATATACAACATGTACACCTTGTCTTTTTTCTTACCCACATTTCAGATTAAGCAGCGCCGAGGACGGCTTTATTTTCAAAAAAGGGAGGATGATGAGGACATGACTACCTTGGATACGACCAAAAATATTGCATACATGTATATTTGTGAGGTGATTTCTAATGCAAACTATGCAACAATTTATTTATGTTATCCAGAACAAAAATACTTCACAGACTTTTGTGCCATGTCTAATTCCAGGTGCATGGGACATTTGTACAATTCACATATGAAGATAAGGGAAAAAAAGAAGTTTAGGGGCTATTCAAAAAGTTCTCTCACGTCACTTTTGGGACAAGAGAAGATAGAGTCCAAGTCTCTCACGTTCTGCATCCAGATTCGGACTGCACAGACATACCTGACTCAAAACGGCAAGAACTCCTTCATACGGACTCCGAATTAGGTGATTCTTTTTTTGTTGGAAACTAGATTTCATACACTTTCCAACCCAATTGGAATCACCTTCAAATTCGTCCGGAGCATTGAGATACCGACAAAACAATCTGACGCTGCAGCAGAATCCGAGTCAAACTACAAGTCCAAAGGTGTTACATCACCTCTACTTGGGCCCAAGAGCCTTGTACGACCTAGGGTTAGTATTAGGCTGCCTTGGGACGTCCTTCCACCTCCTTGGGCGCCACCCCTTGCTCCTATATAAGTAGATCCATCTAGTAGCTTTTTCTTTGGGATTTGTTTAGTCAAAAGTTAGCCATTGTAACTTCGTGTACTTCGTTTGTGTCCAACGACCAGACCAAGACCGCTTACGGATCCCCATCTTTATCAATACTTTATCTATATTTGCAATATTCAGATTGCTTTATCATATTCTTGCTTGTTCTTCGATTGCATGCAGGAATAGACCTTCGTGGTCAGGCTGATCGTGCTTCTGGCAGTGTTAGTAACCCATGGAGATTGGTTTAGCGATTGCTAAGGCGCAACGTCGTGCACGTTTGTACTCGGATCGTCAAAGTCGTCTCCACCAAATCGATAGTTATCATCTCATCGAAAGATCGGGCCCCTCGCCTCTATCAAATAGTCATGTTACCCTGGAACGGGATTGCTGTGTCCTCTGTGGCTCACAGTTACTTCACCACACCAGATGCAGGTCCGATGGTGAGCTATCCAGGTGATGGCACCGAGCTAGACTAGGAGTATGACGAGGAGCGTTGTCCTTACTATGTTCGTTATCCTGATGATCCGTAGTGGAGACTTCTACTAGGATTCGATCCGACCTGTGGTTTTTAAATTATGTTTGGTATCTTGTCATTTGGATTTTACCCTTAGAGGGCTATGATGTTTTATTGAATGATGATTTGGATATGTTATGTATTTGTGTGACGTGGCGAGTGTAAGCCAACTATTTTATGTTTTACATCCCCATCTTTTACATGAGTTGTGCAAAGATACCAAACTTGCGATCATTCCAGCATGGGGTTATGTCTCTAAGTCGTGCCTCGACACGTAGGAGATATAGTCCCATCCTGGGCATTACAAGCATCTTGTCTTTTTTATCTATCTCCGGATCATTTGCGTCATCTTCTCGCTTCTTCTCCTCCCTATCCGCGTGCCAACGCAAGAGCTTTGCTATCTTAGGGTCCGCGAAATACCGCTGCAGACGAGGAGTGATCGGAAAGTACCACACCACTTTTCGAGGAGCTTTCTTCCTCTTCTTGTATCGAGTGACGCCGCACACCGGACATATGGTAGACTCCGCGTGCTTGTCCCGATAAATGATGCAATTGTTCATGCACACATGGTATTTCACGTGCGGTAAATCCAGAGGACACACGATTTTCTTTGCCTCCTCCAAACTGGTGGGGCACTTGTTCCCCTTGGGAAGACGTTCGTGCCAGAATGACATGTTCTCGTCGAAGCATGCGTCGGTCATTTTGTGTTTTACCTTCATCTCCAGAGCCATGAGCGTTAGTTTCAGGCGGGTATCCTCGGGCCTGCATCCTTCATACAATGGAGTAACCGCGTCTAACTCAAGTTGATCCATCTTGGCTTTCTCTCGGGCGGCAGCTCTTGCGTTATCGGTCTGCTTGAGAAGCAGCTCTTGAATATGAGGGTCCTGCACCCAGCCCATCGATGGTCCAGCGTCGTCTGCTCCGCCGGCATCATCATCTTCATGATCATGCCCGTCGTCTGCTCCGGCATCTTCCTCATCATCATGTCCTGCATCTTCTACATGATGACTGTGTACAGCATCACCGTCGTGATCATCTCCTGGGGATTCTTCGTTTTCTCGCCCGCCAGAGCCGCGGTGGTTGTCTTGCTGCCCTTCATCATTTCTTGCCCGGCCCCCATGGACGACTTCGTAGTCATCTTCATCACCTTGCCACCGATAGCCATCCATGAAACCACGCACGAGCAGGTGGTCCTGCACCTGCCCGGAATCCGGGTCCGCAATAAGGCTCTTCAGCTTTCATCTTCGACACGGACATCTTATCTCCGTCTCGTTCTTTTGAAGCATCTCGGCCTTCGCGGACCTCAAAAACCTATTCACGATGCCTTCGGTCATCGTGCGCACCATGGTCGCCTGCGGGGTAGAGCAAAACGATATTTTAGAACCAAGAAAAAATTTGCCATGACTTTCCCTAAAAATAGGACAAAAAAGAATGCTTAATGCCAAAATTCTCACCGAAACGAAAATGAATCAACATTCTGAGAAAATATTGGCAACTATCGCATTTCAAATACCGGTACACCTCCAAACACAAACACATATGCAACACAACAAACATATGCAACACCACGAACATATAGATCTAGCTAGGCCATAAAAAGTGCATGTGCACATTGTTGTATGGAGAACAACATAAATATAGCTTCCCCCCTTACTTACCTATCAAAACAAGGTAATTTAACCACTTAATTTGAATGAATCTATGGTGGAAATGAGGTGAAAAAGAGGAGGGACCCGAGAGGAGGAGGAGGTGGAGAGAATGAACTGGGGGAGAAAGTGAGTGTGGGTAGGAGAGGCTGTCCAAAATATCTTGTTGCTGCCCACTTACTAATGGCGCACCCACTATAAATGCGCCATTAGTAATCAAGGTTACTAATGGCGCATTTATAGTGGGTGCGCCATTACTAGTTTTGCAAAAAAAAACATACTAATGGCGCACTGTCGCACAGTGCGCCATTACTAGTATAAACTAGTAATGGCGCACTTTGGGACAGAGCGCCATTAGTAGTTTTGTAAAAAATAGAATAAAAAATATCATAAAAAAAGAACATTAATGGCGCACTTTACTGCTGGTGCGCCATTACTAGTTACAACTAGTAATGGCGCACTCCGTCTCGATGCGCTATTAGTATGTTTGGACAGGCGCACTAGTTCAAAAAAAAAAAACTTTTTGATACTAATGGCGCACGCTGGCCCTGGTGCGCCATTAGTAGTTTGAACTCTAATGTCGTATCTGATGTTGGTGCGCCATTAGTATATACTAATGGCGCACTGCTTGTCTGGTGCGCCATTAGTATCAATTCCATCTATAGCCCTTTTCCTAGTAGTGCTAGCGGTAAACGCACCCCAAGCTCATCAAAGCATACGCGGGCTATGCTAGTCAACCTCAGACACGTGCCACACAACCTAAACAGGGGTACAGGCTCCTTGTGCGCTTCCCTTGGAATGGGCATTACGTCCCGACGTTGCACAATTTTGCAATAAAGATTCCCTAGGCCGCCGAGGAGCCAAAACAATGGACAGGTCGGATCGGGTTAACCAAGGAATGTTGAAGCTTTAAAGCTTTAATATCGGCAAGATTCTGTCAAAGAACTAGCCAATAAAAAATCACTCATGTGGCATCAACCACACAACCAATAGCCGCAGACCTCTTCAAAGGACTCTGCCAGCAAATGCACAAAGCATACGCCCGGCCGAGGTTGCACACTACACCAATATGTGTCACCAACGAGGACAAGCTGGTCAACAACACAAATATGCAGACATGCAGCAGAAAGCGGCCCGAGCTCATAAACCCGATGTCAAAGTCTGCCCTGTTTTATTATTTTGCTCCTTTATTTTTCTTGAACAACATTGTACTACCTTCGTCCCATAATATAAGAACATTTTTGACACTACACTAGTATAAAAAACGTTCTTATATTTTGGGACGGAGGGAGTATCTTTTTAGTTCCTCTCGTTAAAGCTCGGCATGTAAAGCTTGACCATATGCACTAAAGAAATTGTACCCATCAAGGTCCTTAACAAACTTTCTTATAAACACCACCCATGAGCTAAAACCGTGTTTTTCAGACACAACTGCTAAAGGGCCTCATTTTTATGCCCTGAAATACATGTCCAAAGTATTCAGTGTCTCGGATATTGCATTACATGCATCAGTTTTGAACGTGGATTTTGGTCAATAATTGGGTTGCCCAGCTCCTATGTGTACCCCTTATGTTCTCGACAAAATTCCGCTAAGGGTGAAACAGGAGAACCACTTCGATAGTGCCACTAGTTTAATTACCAGAGTGCCTCACTGGAGAAAACCGAAAACTGACTATTTAGGTATGCGAAAACTGGTCGGCAATCCGAAGACAATGTTAAGCGACGTGTCATTAGCGATCACCCGTATTAAACGAAGGGCTCCTGCATAGCATTAGCTGAAGTAGGTAATTTCTTAGACCCCGGCTACCTAGGCCAAGAACTTCACACATCGAGGGCTCGTCATTAGCCACCACTATCAAACTTCTATGACTAAGTGAGAGTTATAAAGCCATTACAGTCTGATTGTCTTGTTCCTATGATCATAGACCACCTACAGGTACCGAGACATCGGCTAAGGGTCGTAACTACATCAAGGAACACCCTCCGTATATTCGTCATTGGGGTAGAAGCCGACAACTGGCCACTTTAGTTCAAAACGGTCAAGTAGGAGGAACTTTAAAGTTAAAAAAAAGCAATCATATGTAGAAATTTAAAGCCATTCTCATTAAAACAAAAGATAGTTTTGTACATCTCATATACTTCGGCATTCCAAAGTGCTAAACTAGTTAGAAAGTGTCTTTCGGACACGTGTCCTCGGTAGCCCGGGTGATGTAGGGTGGAACCCTACTCAGCAGATCTTTCACGATTGGAGAATATCCCACGATGAACACGGAGAACACAAGAGGAAACGGAGGAAAACAAGAGGGAAAACACTCAAATCAACAAAAATATGATCACACAAGTGCTAGATCCACAATACACATCGAGATACACGGTCCATAGTCAACGACGATGGTACAAGCATAGTCTTCTCCCGAAGGAGGTCTTGGATATCCCTTGGGATCTTCCTCGATGTGGAGGTCTTGAATCCGAAGTGGATCTTCTCCGAAGAGACACGCGGTCTCGTAGGAGAGAATCCACACAAAGGTCTGTGATGAGCTATCCAAAAGCTGCCCCGAAAGGATGGGAGTCAACGAGTATATATTACACGAGTTGTCGCCGTCGGGGTGGACGTCCGCTGGTTACCGGACGTCCGCTGGTTCCGGACGTCCGGTAATCATCGGATGTTCGCTAATTTGTTCTATGGTCGTTGTCACGGACGTCCGGTGGCTTCCGGTCGTCCGGTCGTCTGGGAGTGGCCGGACGTCCGGTGGCTTCCGGTCATCCGGTGCCTGGAAGTCGCCGGTCGTCTGGTGCAGGTCGGTCGTCCGATGCCTGTAGCATCTTCAGCCTTCCTTCTTCTTGTTCCCGGCACTTGTCGAATTCGCCGTCTTGACCATTGTGCAGAGCCGTCCCGTGGCCTTCATCCAAGTACCTGAGTATGCACAGAGTTCCTGATGAGGGTAGAAGCCATGTCTCATGTATATCGGAAGGATTTAGAGCAAGGAGTGAAGTCACCTCGGTCTCGAGAGCTCTTGCACGGGCTCGAGTCATTGGTCCTTTGGGCACTTGATGAGGCGATGAAGGGTCCATGGGGATGACCTTTGGATGCTCCGCATCATCTCCCCTCCCTTGGGAAAGATCCGACCTCGGATCAAAATCTTCATCACCATGGAAGGGAGATAGGTCCTTGATGTTGAAAGTATCGCTCACGGAGTACTTGTCTCGTGGGATGTCGATCTTGTAGGCATTGTCGTTGTAGCGGGCTAGCACCTTGAAGGGTCCGTCGGCGCGAGGTAGAAGTTTGGACTTGCGCTCGTTTGGGAAACGGTCCTTGCGAAGATGGAGCCAAACAAGATCTCCCGGTTGGAACACCATTGGTGCCTTGTTGACATTGAGCTTGTTGGCGAGACGATGGACTTGTCGCTCGATCATTGCCCTTGTATCTTCGTGCACCTTCTTGAGATAGCTTGCTCGTGCACTTGCGTCCATGTTGATGCGCTCTTGTAGAGGTAGAGGTAGAATGTCCAATGGGGACAACGGGTTGAAGCCGTAGACGACCTCGAAGGGGGACTTGCCGGTTGTCGAATGTCTTGCGCGGTTGTAGGCGTACTCAGCGAAGGGCAAGCATTGCTCCCATTCCTTGATGTTCTTCTTGATCAACACGCGAAGAAGCGTCAAAAGCGTGCGGTTCATCACCTCCGGTTGGCCGTCCGTTTGTGGATGATACGCCGAAGAGAATAGTAGCTTGATTCCGAGCTTGGCACATAGGGTTTTCCAAAAGTAGCTCAAGAAATTGACGTCCCGGTCCGACACGATCGTTTTGGGCACGCCGTGTAGACGAATTATCTCCCTACAAAAGGGATTTGCAACATGTGAAGCATCGTCGATCTTGTTACAAGGAATGAAATGAGCCATTTTAGAGAATCTATCTACCACGACAAGCACGGAATCTTTGCCATTTTGAGTCCTAGGCAAGCCAAGTATAAAATCCATGCTTATGTCTTCCCATGGATGGTATGGAATAGGAAGAGGCATGTAAAGACCATGAGATTGAGCTTTGGACTTAGCTTTGCGACATGTAGAACATCGGTTGGTGAGGCATGAGACGTCACGAAACATCTTGGGCCAAAAATAGTTCTTAGAGAGGGTAGCAAACGTCTTGTCGTGTCCAAAGTTTCCCATGAGTCCTCCTCCATGAGATTTCTGTAAAAGGAGCAAACGAAGCGAAGACTCGGGAATGCAAAGTTTGTTAGCTCTCATAAGATATCCATCCTTGATGTAGTAACTTTCCCAAGAAGTGTGAGTCAAGCACTTAGCATAAGGATTTGCAAAGAAAGGATCATGCTCATATAAATCTTTAATGTGCTCAAAGCCAATCACGTTCAACTCAAGTTGTGTTACGAGCATGCATTTGCGGGAAAGCGCGTCCGCCACAACATTTTCTTTGCCTTTGATGTATTTGATGACATAGGGAAAAGACTCAATGAACTCACTCCATTTAGCATGACGCTTGTTCAACTTAGTTTGACCTTTGAGATACTTGAGAGTCTCATGGTCCGTATGAAGAATGAATTCATGAGGTCTAAGATAATGTTCCCAAACACATAAAACTCTCACCAAGTCATAAAGCTCTTTATCGTAAATGGTGTAGTTAAGTTGCGCTCCGGATAGCTTCTCGCTAAAGTACGCAATTGGGCGCTTTTCTTGCATTAGCACGCCACCTATGCCGGTACCACTAGCATCACAATGAATCTCAAAAGGTTTATCAAAGTTTGGTAGGGCTAGAAGTGGTGCGTGGGTAAGCAAGCTTTTTAGATCATTGAACGCGGTGTCTTGCGAAGGACCCCAAATGAAGGGTGCGTTCTTCTTGCTCAAAGCATGTAGAGGCATAGCAATAGTGCTAAAGTCCTTCACAAAACATCGATAGAAACCGGCTAGACCAAGGAAACTACGCACTTGCATGAGATTCGTTGGTTGAGGCCAAGTTTTAATTGCTTCAATTTTAGTTTCATCAACGTGAACACCTTGAGAAGAAACGACAAATCCTAGGAAGATAACCTTGTCAACGCCAAAAGTGCATTTCTCCATGTTAGCATATAAGCGCTCTTTCCAAAGGGTTTGTAAAACCAAACAGATGTGTGTCACATGGTCCTCTAACGTCTTGCTAAAAACGAGGATGTCGTCAAAGTAAACCACTACAAAGATGCCTATGTAGGGTCGTAGACAAAAATGCATGAGACGCATAAATGAACCGGGTGCTTCTGATAAGCCCATTGGCATAACAAGCCACTCATATAACCCAAACTTGGTTTTGAAAGCCGTTTTCCACTCATCACCCTCTTGAATGCGAATTTGGTAGTAACCACTTTTAAGATCAATTTTTGAAAAGATGGTGGCACCACATAATTCATCAAGCATGTCGTCTAAGCGTGGAATAGGGTAACAGTATCTAACGGTGATAGCATTAATAGGACAGCAATCGGAGCACATGCGAAAACTTCCATCTTTCTTAGGCACGAGAATAACCGGAACGGCACAAGGGCTTAGGCTTTCACGTACATGACCTTTGTCGATGAGTTTTTGCACTTGCCGTTGTATCTCCTTTGTTTCCTCAGGGTTGACGCGGTAGGAACCTTGTTAGGAAGTGGTGCGCCGGGTATGAGGTCGATGCGGTGTTCGATTCCGTGAAGTGGAGGTAGACCCGGAGGTAGTTCATCGGGAAAGACATCCGAGAATTCCTGCAACAAATTAGACAACACTAAAGGTAGAGGTGGTGAAGTGTTAGTAGGTTTGGCTTCCCCTTTGCATAAAAGCACAAGGTGGAAGACACTCGATGGGTTCTCACACACTTCTCTCATCTCACTTTTGGTGGCAAATAGCACTAGTTGCTTCTTGTCGCTCATCGTGGAGTCGCTCATATTTGGCTTGTGGCTCTAACTCTCTTTTTGGTGGCTCACTCTCTCAACAATCTCTCCACGATGGTTGGTAGGTAAAAGCTTGTCGGCGGCTACTTGACTTGGAGTCATTCGTAGCATGAATTCCTTGCCCTTCATCTTGAAGCTATAGTGATTTGTCCGTCCATTGTGTGTGACTCCACGATCATATTGCCATGGACGTCCAAGAATAAGGTGGCACACGGACATGGGTATCACATCACATTCAAGAGTGTCCTCGTAGGCGCCAATCTTGAAAGAGACTTGCACGGTGTGCTCGACTCGAAGAATTCCGGTGTCGTTGAGCCACTGGACCTTGTAGGGGTGAGGATGCTTCGTCTTGACCAAATGAAGCTTGTCGCATAGCTCTTCGCTTGCCAAGTTGTGACAACTTCCTCCATCGATGATAACCTTGACGGAGCGTCCATTGATGCCGGCCTTTGTATGGAAAATGTGACATCGTTGGTCGTCATCTTGTTGGTGTTGGAGAGTCAAGACCTTAGAGACAACAAGATTGGGGCTTGAGTCATTGTCACAAAACACTTGACGGTCCTCTTCTTCATTCACTTGGCGATGCATAGAAACATGCTCAAGTGCTTCCATCTCATCATCGCTCATGGAGTCATAAGATCCGTCGTCGTTGATGATCATGGTGCGAACGGTCTTGCACTCGAATGACTTGTGGCCTCATCCTTGGCACTTGAAGCATTTGATGGAGCTCGTCTTGTTGTTGTCTTCGGTTGAAGTTGTAGTTGAGGGAGCTCTTGGCTTGAAGTTGTTGGTAGAAGGTGTACAACTCGATGTAGTCGCATTCTTGTAGCTTGGCTTGTTGCCTAAGTTTGTAGATGGCTTGGTAGAGGTAGGAGGAGTAGCCGAAGTCGTTGAAGCTTGGTTGTAGGAGCCGAAATTCTTGGAGTTGAACTTGGAGTACTTGTAGTCCTCTTGAACTTGTCGCTCCGCTTTGGTTGCTTGATGTACTAGCTCGAGTAGATTGTTGTATGGTTGGAAGTCCGCAATCTTCTTGATAGGATAGTTGAGTCCATTCAAGAATCTCGCCATTGTTTGCTCTTCATCTTCCGTAATGTTTGCTCGTATCATGGCAATCTCCATCTTCTTGTAGTACTCTTCAACGGACTTGGTACCTTGCTTGAGGAGTTGTAGCTTCTTGAACAAGTCACGGTTGTAGTGGGTAGGCACAAAGCGTGCTCTCATGACTTCCTTCATTTGAGCCCAAGTGGTGATAGGAGGTTCGCCTTTTGCTTCTCTTCTCTCTATGATTTGCTCCCACCAAATGAGAACATAGTCTTGGAACTCAAGGGATGCCATTGCGATCTTCTTCTCTTCATCGAAGTTGTGAAGGCGAAGGATCTTGTCAACCTTCAATGCCCATGAGAGATACTCTTCGGGATCAATGCTTCCGGAAAACTTTGGCATGGTGAATTTGAGCTTGCCATATCGATGCTCATCATTGTTTCCTTGCCTATTGGGAGGGCAGTCTTGATTTTGCCGGTTGGCATTATCACGTTGCTCTTGTCGAAGTAGATGTCCATTATCATAGTGTGCTTGTCGAGCTTGATGTTCATGTTGAGGTTGTTGCTCTTAGCGCGCTTTAGGAGGAGCTTCTCGTTGCATTCTTGCTTGGTGGCGTCTCTCTTGCACCTTATCATGAAGGAAATCCTCTTCTTGACGAGTGTGTCGAGTGCGGGCTGCCACGTTGTGATGTGCATCTTGTAACGCTCGTTGCGCCTCCATAGCTTGAGCTTCTCGACGTTGTTGTGCTAGGCGGTTAGCCTCGGCATCTAGTTCTTCTTGGTGTTGACGTGCTCACTCTTGTTGTTGTTGGCGTAGTCGTTGCCATTCTTGTGCTTGCTCAAGTGTAGCTTGGTTTTGACGACGTCGGCTTTCTTGCTCGTCGAATAGCTCTTGTGAACTCTTGTCATGAAGAGGCTGCCGGTTGTCATGTCGAAGTTGACGTGCGGCTTGACGAAGAGTGTTAGACGTAGGTGTACTTGAGTCTTGCGTGGAGTCGGAATGTCGACTTGAGCGGCTTCGTCTTTGAGTGGATGTTGAAGAAGAACATCGGTTGACTATCAATGTCCGGAGCTCGTTGAATTGAGTTGACATGTTGGTGTTGATGATGTCGAATTGTTCTTTTGTTCTTGCTTCAAATTGGTGCGCGTCCTCGGCGACTTGACCAATGTACTCGCGCATAGCTTCACTCTCTTGATGTAGAGCTCGTTGGACACCGAAGAGATATAGTTTGGTGACGTAGTTGTTCGCTTCTTGAGGATCGTTGAAGATCGGGTTGGTAGATGTACTTGGCCTATCCATCATCACAAGCAAGTATGTGAGTGGGAGAAAGGAGAAGACAATACCAAATGTACCTTAACCGAAGTTGAAAATGGATCAATGATCACTCGATAATGTAACCCGGAAATAGCACTATTGGTACCACTTCATGTCGATTCTCACACCTACACAAGTAAAGCTTTGAGAGGAGCTTGGTTAGGATGGTGGCAATAAATTCAATGCAATCGTCAAAGTGACTCAATGATGTTGAAGGGCATAATTTGCTCATGCAACAAGTAGATCACTAGCAAAGTAGCACACGGAACACACGCACGGATAGATAAATGTGGTTGTGCAACCAAGGATGAGCGAAAATGTGGTAAACCACGGAAAATGCTTGTGTTGCACAACACTAGAGAGACGCTAACCGATTGCTTAATAGGCGGATACGCACTTGTGCATGACCTATAAGAGGCAAACGTAACGACTATCTATCACAAGTATGCTATGAGTGTATGATGTGCCGATGCTTGAGCACAAGATGATGTTGCTATGATTTATGATCTCTTTTGATGCAAGGCGTATGATGCTATTGTCCTTTTGCTTGGGTTGGCTCTTTTGCTTAAAAGCTTGTGAGCTCTTTCTTTGGTCACTTATGCATGCTTCTCGGATCAAGGTAGCTATTGTGTATGCGGGACACTCTTGTGTCACACGGAGATATGATGATATGGTATGAAGTATCTATGACTATCACTAATGTGCACAAGTGTCGTGGCCCGGCAATACTCAAATGGCTAGTCTCAATGGGAAAGCTACGCAAAGATGGTTCATAGGGTGACAATGCAATTGCAAGGTAGAAGTACCAAAGTGTCGTCGATGTTACCGTCCTTGCCGAAGTTGATCGATGGTGTTGTCGAAGTCTTGCCGTTCCAAGGTAGCCTAAACATCCAAGGAAACGGTGAAACCACAACTCAAGTATCCAAGGCAAAGGGAGACAAACTTTTCAAACTCGGAGCGGGTAAGCGATGGTGGTTGCAGAAGGTGGGATGAAAAATGGGTGGTAGCAGAAGGTGATACGGAACTGAACAAGTTCAGCTTCGTCAGGGGTCGTCGGACGTCCGGTAGGTACCGGTCATCCGGTCTGTCGGAAAGGGTCGGACGTCCGTAAGTTCTGGAAATCCGGTAAATGTTTCTGTAGGCGGGGTTCCGGTCGTCCGGTGTTTAGCGGACGTCCGGTGTCTCGTGGGGTGCCGGACGTCCGGTAAATGTCGGTCATCCGGTAGGTCTGGGGCTGGGGTTGGTGGATCCATGGGCAAATTGGTCAAACTTGGCCGAATTTGCGGAGGAAAATCGGTGAAAAGGTGGGGAAAAGCTAGATCCACTCATGGCACAGCAAATCCATGGAACAAATTCAACAAATTCTTGCCAAATCAACAGATCACACAAAAAATTTGGGGCTCTTTTTGTGGGGAATTTTCGAAATTGGGAAGAACACAACAAAAACAAGCTAGGAAACAGGGTGTGGGGCTCCAAATTCGTGATCAACCTATGCTGATGATACCATAATATGATGTAGGGTGGAACCCTACTCAGCAGATCTTTCACGATTGGAGAATATCCCACGATGAACACGGAGAACACAAGAGGAAACGGAGGAAAACAAGAGGGAAAACACTCAAATCAACACAAATATGATCACACAAGTGCTAGATCCACGATACACATCGAGATAAACGGTCCATACTGAACGAAGGTAGTACAAGGATAGTCTTGGATATCCCTTGGGATCTTCCCCGATGTGGAGGTCTTGAATCCGAAGTGGATCTTCTCCGAAGAGGCGCGCGGTCTCGTAGGAGAGAATCCACACAAAGGTCTCCAAAAGCTGCCCCGAAAGGATGGGAGTCAACGAGTATATATTACACGAGTTGTCGCCGTCGGGGTGGACGTCCGCTGGTTACCGGACGTCCGGTGGTTCCAGAGGGACCGGACGTCTGGTAATCATCGGATGTCCGCTAATTTGTTCTGTGGTCGTTGTCATGGACGTCCGGTGGCTTCCGGTCGTCTGGTCGTCTGGGAGGGGCCGGACGTCCGGTGGCTTCCGGTCGTCCGATGCCTGGAAGTCGCCGGTCGTCTGGTGCAGGTCGGTCGTCCGATGCCTGTAGCATCTTCAACCTTCCTTCTTCTTGTTCCCGACACTTGTCGAACTCGCCGTCTTGACCATTGTGCAGAGCCGTCCCATGGCCTTCATCCAAGTACCTGAGTATGCACCGAGTTCCTGATGAGGGTAGAAGCCATGTCTCATGTATATCGGAAGGATTTAGAGCAAGGAGTGAAGTCACCTTGGTCTCGAGAGCTCTTGCACGAGCTCGAGTCATTGGTCCTTTGGGCACTTGATGAGGCGATGAAGGGTTCATGGGGATGACCTTTGGATGCTCCGCATCACCGGGTGCCTTCTTCCACCACGGGGAAAAACTACTCCGTGGTGTGCAGCTTCCCTTCGGGGGGGCACACAACAACGATCGCCGCATCATCCTTTCGGAACTATGTCTTCACATAGGCACACGCTGGCCGTGCTCCCTCGAGGAACGCAGATCACTTCCAGACATCTACTTGCGGAACAACAACTCGCGACCGAGCGAGAAGGCCCAAGAAGCTGGTCAGCGAGGCTTTGGCGGGCCACAAATTGATGCAAAGCTTGGAACCAAGGTACAAACCAGCATGCAAGCACCATGTAGTAATCCCCATGATTAATACATTGATACTTCAGACAAGAGCCCTATCACATCAGGCAGAGTCCTCGGGGCTACTCATTTCTCTCCTCCTACAACTCGACCCCAATGCCATTTTCTTAAAAAAACTAGCCTTGGGCTCGGGGGCTACTCACTACCTATGCTATCTAAACGCCAGATAAAAGGTGTTTTCGGACAGATACATAGATTTGCAAAAAATGCCTAAAAAGAGAAATTATTTTTCACACATGGGCAGAAGTAGTACCTCGATGCTCATAACGATGCCCTTGAAGACCTAGTGTTTTCCATCCCCCACAGATCGAAAACCTTGTAATGCCGCGCCTATCAACGCGCGATGCTCTTCCTTATGGGCGAAGCCATTTAAGGTGTCGGTGTGGGACAACCATATATGGGGCCATCAAGCCCTTTGCTGGTTTGTCTAGGGAGATGCACAAAATGAAAAGAACAAAGTCAGTAGAAGACGCGGGGTTGACCCAGGTTCAGGCCACCCGGAGGTGTAAAACCCTACTCCTACCTTGGTATATTGGATGTGTGTGGAAGAGCACAAGCACAAGAGCGCTCTCCGGCAAGGTGCGGGGGTGGGAAGCTACGCGTGTGTTTGTGCTAAGGGTCGATCGATGACCAACCCCTGTAAATGTTGCCATGGCCCTCCTTTTATAGCTTAAAGGGGTCACCATAGTGGCAAAATAGTAATTATCTAGTGATTAGATTGCAAACAGTGCTATCATACCTACCTCTGCTAGTTAGCCAAAAACATTAAATGATTAGTTAGGTGTCATGAGGAGGAGGAGGAGCCCCAGCAAGGTTGATGCACTGCTTTCGTAGCTAACTGCTATTAGCTTAACATGCCATTTGAACATGTTTCATTCAAGGAAAAACTCCTTCCAGCGTGCTGACATGTGTCTGACAAGCCTCACCTAACTGCCTGCTCGATCGACACCTCACTGATCAGTGACTAACTGGTCGATGAGTTGGGGAACTAGTACTTGGCGGGAGCTTGCCGGCCACGGAGTTTGCCGGGCCTTCACCTTGCCGGCAAGGGTTGCTTTAAGTGTTGATATTGATGGTTTGTCTTGTTATTGCCTTTAGCTAAGTTGATTAACTTGGTCTTGAATCTTGGTCTTACTGATGCGCTCCTTGATTAGGCTCAGCCAGTAGGGAAGCTACTACTTTTCTATGCATAAGTCATAGTATAAAATACCCATGTTTTATACCCCGATAGGAGGCCTCGGGCCTGGGCCATATGCGCCGCATATGTGTTGTTGGGCTAGGCCCAACAATGCACAAACACGTGATGTGGAGGTTGTTGTTGTGGCAACAACTTTTGACCTATGAAATCTTCTTTGTTTCTTCATTAACATGTGCTTACGTTCATCTTTGGCTATCCTCTGGCAATCCTTGACGCCGAACAGGCATCTACCACCCATTGAAGGACCAAGTGCGAGTATGCATGTGAGTCATCACTGAGCTTAACTTGGATAGGCGCAAGGCTACACATGGAAAAGGGTAACTGCCACATTTGACATCACTTTTCCTTTTACTGTAGCCCCCATGATGTGTGTTGTGCGCGAAACGTGGGATTGGCGAAGAGGTAGTGCGTCGAGTGAGGGAGGCAGGGTGCCAGATTGGTGAGACTGGGCGGTTGCTGGAGTAATGCGCCCGACTAGAGATGCTGGGCGCGGGATTGGCGTAACAGGATGGTTGACCTAAAATGGTGAAGTACCAGTCCCCGTGCCTCCCCATATATAAAGAGGAGGGCCACGGAGGGCGATGCTCATCCTCCTCTCCTAGTCCCAACGCACTAGTATCCACTGTCTTCTTCTTTTTTCCTTTGCCTCCTGCCTCGGCCATCGTCATGGCGAGGGAGATAGGTCGAGCTTGTGCATTTGCTGTTGCGGCAAGGGCTTCTACTCAGCACCACGCCTCCGCCTCGGCTGCAGATATGGAGGCCGGCATTAGTGATCGATGAGGGGCCGCGGCTCGGGGCCGTGGAAGACGTGGCACTCGGGGCCGGGGTGGCCACATCAGGGTGCTCGTTGTTTCACCGCTCCTCCTCTGGTAGAAGGCCATACGAAGGATACGATGCTTGAGTTCGTCAGGGAGCGGCGCGATTGGCTATGAAACACGGTTACGTCCCCCTCATCCCTTTGCGAGGGTGGTGGAGGTCGACCATCCGTGCGGCTTGTGGCTGTGCGTGCACGGCTGCTCCAACGGACTCGTCTGGGTGACCATCGAATTCTTCGTTAACGGCATCATGTACTTCATGCATGGGTGGAAATCCTTCGTCCGTGCTCGCTGTCTAGGGAAAGGCCATCTTCACTTAAAGTTGGTCGAATCTTAAACGCTTGTTGTGAAGTTCATCGAGGCATCTAGGGCTCGCATGGAATGCTGCATGGAAAGCTTGAGCGGTAGCGACACTACCTACTCCAGCGACAGTGACGAGGTGGACGGGGACGAGGATGATGAAGACGGCCCTCCACACGTCAAGACCGAGGACGATGATCCCGACTCCAGCTGAGCGTCGACAGCACCATCATCTGGCTTATTGGAAGCGAGACGAGCCTCCCCTAGGCGCCCCTTTTGCCCCCGTACTGGCACATGAAGCAAACCTATCATCTTGAAGGTCTTCAGGGCGTCAATGAGGCCATCAAATAATTTGGTTAATCTGACGCTATTGGCATCAAGTTCATTGATGGTGACGCTCCATCTCTTCATGACCATGGTGGCGAGTTGGGTGCTGAGGCGTTCAGATATGTGAACAAGCCCTCCTGTCCAAAGGGAATGCATTTCACATAACTGCTCAAGTCTCTTCGCAGCATCTGTCTGGAGGTTCTCTTCCTCGACAAGCTTTTCCACCGAGAGTTTTTCCTGATCCTTGGCGGATTCAAGATTTGTCTCCAGGCCGGAAATCTCAGCTTCCAGATCCTCAGCTACGTTTTTGCCAGCATTCACATCATGATCCTTGGTCGAGAGCCGCGTCTCCATGCCGGAAAGCTCAGCTTTCAGATCCTCAGCTACGTTTTTGCCAGCATTCACATCATGATCCTTGGTCGAGAGCCGTGTCTGCAGCTCATCTAGAGTGAGGGTTGTTTTCTGTGCTTCTCCTTTGAGGATTTCGATCTCCTTGCCGCTGTTAGCAAGCTCCTCCTTCAACTTACCCACCTAGGTTTCAAGGTCTGCCATGGCTGTAGCAGTGACATCAAGCTCATCAACAACCTCTTTAAGTTTGGCAGCACTGTCCGAGGCTTGGTTTTCAATGGGTTCATTGTGTTTGTCCTCCAGCACCTGGGTGCGTTGCTTAAGGAGCGTTTAAATTTCATCATCCTTGCCATGTAGAGTGGCGGTGAGGTCTTGTTCCGATGTGACAAAATCCTCGTGCTCCGTAAACTTACCATCATGGGATGCCTCCACTTCTCTGGCCGCAGCAAGCTTCTCCTCCTGCCTGATGAGATCGTGGGCCCACTCATTGTACCGAGTGCGCAACTCGTTCGCCTTCTCCTTCTGCTTCTAGTCGAGAAGATTGGCAACCTTGCGCTCTTCTTGGGCCCTGCTCCACTTGCGACCGTATATTTATTGAACGCCTTTGAACCCGGTGGCCATGATGTCCAAGAAGGTGAGGTCCTCGGTGCTATCGCTAGCATCGGTGTCCTTAGCAATCCTCTAGGAAAGGGGGAGTAAGAATCGAGTGATTTCTTCATCAAAGCTTGGTTTTGCAATACCAGATGCGCTGGGGGCTCGCGAACTAGGGGCTCCAGACTTGTGCTAAAGAGTGATAAGCGTGGAGGCGCTTGATAGAGCCTGCAAGGTTGAATGAACAGATTGGTTTTCGTGTGTTGGTGTGTCGGTATTGACAGGCGCCTTTTCCACATCCATCCTGGCAAGACCAGACGTGTTACTGGAGAGCTTTTCAAGTTCTCTGGGGGCTCCCTTGATGTCCTCGGTAACTTGTGCGAGGTTCTATTATGTAGATATTTTGGTGGCTTCATCAGCAGTGGCCCTTCCAATGTCAACCACCTCGGCGAGGATCTCACCTTCTTCAGGAGAAGTTGGAACTGTTGATCAAATCAAAAGCAAAGCATAGCACAAATTATGAGTCAAGTTCAAGAAAACATTTATTATCCATGCTAGAATGTTCCGTGGGGGGTTTATAAAGACAAGAGGATCAACTATTGGAACTTGTTGAGGAAGGACATCTCCTTCCCTGGCAACTTGGGTTGTCGGCACACGGTCAACGATAACATCGCTTATAGGAATGACCCTTGTGTGGGCAGGTTCCTCGGTAAAAGCCCTTGCCGGAGAAGCATTCTCGGGAGTAATGATTGATGTGGAGACTTATGGAAATATGCCCTAAAGGCAATAATAAAGCTGTTATTATTTTATATTTCCTTATTCGTGATAAAGGTTTATTATCCATGCTAGAATTGTATGCTATCAAACAAATATCGTGTCCCTAGTAAGCCTCTACTTGACTAGCTCGTTAATCAAAGATGGTTAAGGTTTCATAACCATGGACATGAGTTGTCATTTGATAACGGGATCACATCATTGTGAGAATGATGTGATGGGCGAGACCCATCTGCTAGCTTATCATTTGATCGCACAGTTTATTGCTATTGCTTTCATGTATGTCAAATACATATTCGTTTGACTCTGAGATCATGCAATTCCCGGATACCGGAGGAACACCTTGTGTGCTATCAAATGTCACAACGTAACTAGGTGATTATAAAGATGCTCTACAAGTATTTTGGAAGGTGTTTTGTTGGGTTGGCGTGAATCGATATTAGGATTTGTCACTCCGAGTATCGAAGAGGTATCTCTGGGCCATCTCGATAATGCACATCATAATAAGCCTTGCAAGAAAATGACTAATGAGTAAATCACGGGATGATGCATTACATAACAAGTAAAGAGACTTACCGGTAACGAGATTGAACTAGGTTTAGAGATACCGATGATCGAATCTTGGGCAAGTAACATACCGACAGACAAAGGGAATCGTGTATGTTGTCATAACGGTTCGACCGATAAAGATCTTCATAGAATATGTAGGAGCCAATATGGGCATCCAGGTTCCGCTATTGGTTATTGACCGGCGAGGTGTCTCGGCCATGTCTACATAGTTCTCGAACCCGTAGGGTCCGCGCGCTTCACGTTCGTTGACGACAAAGTATTATATGAGTTATGTTATTTGGTGACCGAATGTTTTTTGGAGTCCCGGATGAGATCATGGACATGACGAGGAATCTCGAAATGGCCAAGAGGTAAACATTGATATATAGGATGATGGTTTTTGGACACTGGAAGTGTTCCGGAGGACATCGGGTACTCATCGGGTCACCAGAAGAAGTTTCGGGCGCCCCCGGCAAAAGATATGGGCTTTCTGGGCCAAGAGGGGAAACACACCATCCACATGGGTCTGGGTCACCCCTCATATGGGCCGACCTAAGGAGGCGAAGGAAAGGGGAGAAGGTAACGGAAGGTGATGAATAGGATTCACACTTCCTTCCCTCAACCCCCCCCCCCTCTTTCCTTCCCTCTTGAAGAAATATGGTAGGGGCGCAGGGCAAGGCAAGCCCCTAGGGGACCGGCGAACAGCCCTAGGGCGTGCCCTGGCCTCGCCCTGCCCCCTCCCACCTATATATATTATATAGGGTGGGTCTATTATGATAACACCCCTTAAGACCTTATTATGATAACACCCGTGCTTATTCTGCTAACACCTCCCGCCCACCCCGTAGCTACAAACTAACCGTGCTAAACACCCCACCGAACTGCCTGGGTCAGAAAAAAGTCCTCCAACTCCCCACCTTGTCCCGTGGTCGACCTCCACCTCCCATTCCCGCACGACCTCCACCTCCCCTCCCGCGCCGCAGCGCCGCCTCCTTCCTCGCGCCGCAGCACCGCCTCCCTCCTCCGCCGCGTCACCTCCCTCTCAGCGCCTCCTTTTCTTCCCCAAATCGCCGCCTCCCTCCTCCGCCGCATCGCCTCCC
>LR738713.1:272486631-272526480 GCA_902687465.1 Secale cereale | reverse complement strand
CCCTTCTCCGCCGCACCGCCTCCCTCCCAGCGCCTCTTCTTCCTCCCCAAATCGCCGCCTCCCTCCTCCGCCGCGTCGCCTTCCTCCCAGCGCCGACCAAGGCCTCTCACCCTGGATCCATCGACTGCTGTGCCAGATCCGCGAGCCCGCGGCTGGATCCGATGAGCCTCGGCCACGGAGCCCCGCCTACCCCGCGCCCCGTCGACTTTGTCGATTCCGGTGGTGGCTGGGCGGTGATGTTTGATTCTTTTTTAGGAGGCTTGCGGGGAATTCGCACTTCAGTGCTATTCCTCTTCCGCCTCACTCTGACCATGGCCATCGTGAAGTTCGGCATCCCCCAACAGTAGCAGTTTGCAGTTCATCAGCGTTGGTCATATCTGTTGTCGTGATTTGGTCCTCTTCGACTATCTACAGATGTGCAGTGCGGTCAAGCCATGTGTGCGGTTTGGCCTCACGGGTGCTGTAGTTCGGCAACCGTGGTCGTGTGCTTTGTGCTGTTCGCGTAGCCTTACTTCTTTTAATTTTTTTTGCTGGCTTGCTGTGTAAATTTTGCAAAGTTTATTTTCTAATTGTTGGAAAAGCAATGCAGTTTGTTTGAGCTCAGCGTGCAGTTCATCTGGAACCCTCGAGCAGTGTGCCCCACGCCTTCGAACAATTCATCCATGAGCGCCATGGCCCCTCTGCCATTCACACTATACAAATTGGAGCTCACTTTGTAAATACTTTTTATATGACGCAATTCACTGACCTCGTCCTTGCAGTACATACTTGTTGATGAAAAAAAATAGTGTTAGAAAAAGCCCTCCTTTTGTGTTAAAAAGATAGTGACAGAAAATGCATGCAGTCCCCTTATGATGACATTGCAGTGCGTTTTGACCTTGTCTGCGATTCACTCTCAATAATAAGAACGGTGCACTCTTGTTATATAAAAAAGTTAGAAAAAAATGACAAATGAATCATGCAGTCCGTTTGCCTCTCTGATGCAGTGCAGTATTCAAACTGAAGTAGTGCAGTTTTCTGTCTGATGCAGTGTGCTCATCGATTATGGTGTCATGAAAAACAGAGTGTCCACATTTCGGTAATTTGGAAACTGCTCTTAAACCGTAAGGAATTAGAGGGAGCGTTCTATATGAAAAAGTTGCGTTTCGACAATATCTTTCCAACGGCGTATAATTTGAATCATTTCGACTAGCGGTTTGTAAAAATTTCTCGAAAAATGGCCCATACCTCTCGTAGCCAGTTGCACAACTTTCAAAATTAACTAAAAATTGTAAGGAATCTTAAAAAACATTTCAACATATGAAAGTTGTGCCTCGTCCGTAACTTTCCAACGGTGTATCACACGCCTCGTTTGGACAAACGGTTCAAAAACTGGAGCAAAAACAGTATGAAAATTAAAAAAAAATCGGAAAAACATAATTCCGCAATTTACTAAATTTAAATCTGCTCTTAAACCGTAACGAATTAGGGAAAAAATAGATATAAAAAAGATGCGCCTCGACGATATCTTTCCAACATTATATCATTTAATTCATTACGGCGAGCAGTTTAGAAGAAAACGCCAAAAAACTCTTGTTGTCAATCATTGTGAGCCGCACAAATTTGAAAACTGCTCTTAAACTATGATGAATCTCGAAAAGTGTTCAACATGGCGAAGTTGTGCCTAATCCATAGCTTCTCAACGGCATATTACACGTGTTGTTCCGATAATTGGTTAAAAAACTAGAGCAAGAACAATACCGAAAAAACAACACGTGTAGTTTTTTTTTCGACACGAAATTCACTCGCGTGAGTACTGCAGCACACTTGGTTCAAACAATGACGTGCACTTGCGTTGAGCGTGCAGTGCGAAAGTGTTATCAGAATATTTTCCCGAAGGGATCGAGCGAGCGAGCGAGCGCTCCGATCCGGCGACCGCAATGGGCTCAAGCGCGAGTTTGCCTTCGCCATCGCCTCCCAGGCCGCCCTCGCCCCATCCCTCGGCCGCACCTGTTCCTGCCGCTCATCCGCCGCCGCCGCCAATACCAAGCCCTCCTGCTCCTCCAAGTGCTCCCGCCCGTCGGACTCGGCGCTGGCCAAGCGCGCCCGCTCGCGGCCCCCGAATCCAAAAACCGCCGCCGCAGATCCGCCAGGGGATCCTCCATCCACTCCGCCGCCTCTGCCTCCCGCCACCGCTGACGCAGATGTGCCGGTGCGCGCCCCGCTCGCTGCCGCCGCGCCCACCGCAAACGGCCCCCAGCCTCCTCTCACGTTGTCGCCTCCTGTCGGGGATGAGCCGGTGCTCACCCAGTTCGCCGCCACCGCGCCCACCGCATACTCCCTCGGCCTCATGCTCGGTTGGCCATGGCCATGGCGACCAAGGACGCCGACCCTCTTCCCTTGCTCCCCAAATTACCGGGTGCTGCTTCCCTCTACCTTCTGGTCCGGCAAACGACTCTGACGTGGCTCCTCCCCTGCCTCTAGATCCATGGCTTCCATATCTCTGCTTCGACGACCTTATGCAGTTAGCTTAACAGAAAAATAGAAGTTAACCCAGCCGGCCTATGCAGGTAGCTTTACCTGAAAAATGGTGAATTTAATTTCCCTAAATGAGTCGGCCTCACTTCAGGCGTCGAGCATCATCAACTTCCCCCAACACAGTTAGCATTTTTTAATTGTACATGGTTGTTCTCTCTGAAGAATACTAGTAGGCATTGGCAGCGGTTGTGTATAGTTCAGCAGTTACATAGTTTATAACAAATATGGAAGGAAAACGTCCATAGTTGCGGTTAACATCGGCCGACATGGTAGTTAACCTCGACATTCATGGCAGTTACCGTGACCCCAGCAAAGAAGAACAAAAAGAAAATAAATTAGTGTCTACAGTCCTGATAGTTAACACCAAGTTAACTGCCGCAATCCCGACAGTTAGCTATTTTAGTCCCGGCAGTTAACTTGACCAAAACAACGAACGGAAGAAAAAAATTAGTTTCTTCAGTCCGGTAGTTACCTTGCTCAGGATAGGGCAGTTAGCTCTTATGGTCGAGCAGTTTGGCTGTTTGTCGGTTAGCTCGACCCAGGACAAAATGTAAAAGAAAAAAATTAGTACCTCCAGTACGGCAGTTAACTTGTTGTTAATTGCCACAATCCTCGACAGTTAGCTATTTCAATATCAGCAGTTAGCTTGATCCGAGAAAAACCAGGAAAAGCAAAAAAAATAAGTTTCTTCAATAATGGCAGTTAGCTTGATCATCATATGTTAGTTGGTTATTTCCGGCCGGCCAGTTAGCGCGACCCCGGCAAAAAAGAACAAAAGAAAATAAATTCGTATTTGCAGTCCTGATAGTTAACACCAAGTTAACTGCCGCAATCACAGCAGTTACCTATTTCAATCCCGGCAGTTAACTTGACCAGACAAAAAAATGAACGAAAGAAAAAATATTAGGTTCTTCAGTCCGGTAGTTAACTTGACCCGACAAAAAAATGAATGAAAGAAAAAAATTAGGTTCTTCAGTCCGGCAGTTACCTTGCTCGGGATAGGGCAGTTAGCTATTACGGTCGAGCAGTTAGGGTGTTCGTCAGTTAGCTCGACCCGAGACAAAATGTAAAAGAAAAAAATTAGTACCTTCAGTCTGGTAGTTAACTTGTTGTTAACTACCACAATCCCTGACAGTTAGCTATTTCAATACCGGCAGTTAGCTTGATCTGGGAAAAACCAGGAGAAACAAAAAAAAAGTTTCTTCAGTACCGGCAGTTAGCTTGATCATCATATGTCAGTTAGCTATTCTGGTCGGGCAGTTAGCGTGTACTGTAGCAGTTCGGGGAAAAAATGACGAAAATGATGATAGTTTTTTGAAAACTGTTCTTAAACCATAATGAATCTAAACATGAGTTCTATATACCACAGTTCAAGCTAATCTATAGCTTTCCAACGGTATATCATACGCAACATTCCGGCAAATGGTTTGAAAATTTCTTTCACAAAAACATTGTAAACTTGTTTGATGGATTTCTAGTTTTTTGAATTTTGTTTAAAAGCCGAATTGATTTTGGGAAAATGTTCAATATGAGTTTTTTTTCTCCTTTTCAATAGCTTAATAATGGTATATCATTTGCATCATTTCGACGATCGGTTCAATAATTACGACCAAAAAATAATGTAAAAAAATAGTGTCAGAAAAAGTCCGCCTATATACAGCCGGTCTATTCTCATAACATTATGAGAATAATATTCTCATAACACTTCCGAACTGCTTTGTTTTACTGCATTGGAAAGCTATGCGCACTGCATAGATACTGCAACACAACCTCATGTTTGAAAAAATTGTACGTGTTATTTTTTCGGTACCTTTTTTGCTCTAGTTTTTTAACCGTTTATCGGAATTATGCGTGTAATATACTGTTGAAAAGCTATGGAGTAGACGCAACTTCGCCATGTTGAACACTTTTCAAAATTCATCATAGTTTAAGAGCAGTTTCGAAAATCGTGCGGCTCACAACGAATGGCAGCGAGCGTTTTTTTTGGTTTTTTTCTAAACCGCTCGTCGGAACAAAACGTATGATACACCGTTGGAAAGGTATTGTCGGCGCGCATCTTTTTCATATTTATTATTTTTTTCTAATTCGCTACGGTTTAAGAGCAGTTTTGAATTTACTAAATCGCGGAATTGTATTTTTCGAATTTTTTCAAATTTTCGGTACTGTTTTCACTCCAGTTTTCTAACCGTTTGTCGAAACAAGGCGTGTAATATACCGTTGGAAAGCTACGAATGAGGCGCAACTTTCATATGTTGAAATGTTTTTGAGATTCCTTACGGTTTTTAGTTAAATTTGAAAATCGTGCGGCTGACTACGAAGGGCAGTGGCCGTTTTTCGTGAATTTTTACAAAACGTTGGTCGAAATGATCCAAATGATACACCGTTGGAAAGATATGGTCGAGGCGCTACTTTTTCATGTAGAACACCCCCTCTAATTCATTACGGTTTAAGAGCAGTTTTGAAATTACAAAAACGCGGAAACTCTGTTTTTCGCGATACCCAAATCGACGCGTTTTTTTTGCGCTTCCGAACTGCATGTTACTGCAACACAGAGACCAGTCAACTGCATGTTTGAAAAAACTGTACGTGTTGTTTTTTCGGTACCTTTTTTACTCTAGTTTTTTAACCGTTTATCGGAATTATGCGCATAATATACCGTTGAAAAGCTATGGAGTAGACGCAACTTCGCCATGTTGAACACTTTTTGAGATTCCGTACGGTTTAAGAACAGTTTTAAATATGGTGAACTGCATATTTGAAAAAACTGTACGTGTTGTTTTTTCGGTACCTTTTTTGCTCTAGTTTTTTAACCGTTTATCAGAATTATGCGTGTAATATACCGTTGAAAAACTATGGAGTAGACGCAACTTCGCCATGTTGAAAACTTTTTGGAATTCCGCATGGTTTAAGAGCAGTTTTTAAAACGGTGAACTGCATGTTTGAAAAAACTGTACGTGTTGTTTTTTCGGTACCTTTTTTGCTATAGTTTTTTAACCGTTTATCGGAATTATGCGTGTAATATACAGTTGAAAAGCTATGGAGTAGACGCAAATTCGCCATGTTGAACACTTTTCGAGATTCCGCACGGTTTAAGAGCAGTTTGAAAAACGGGGAACTGCATGTTTGAAAAAACTGTACGTGTTGTTTTTTCGGTACCTTTTTTGCTTTAGTTTTTTAACCGTTTATCGGAATTATGCGTGTAATATACCGTTGAAAAGCTATGGAGTAGACGCAACTTCGCCACGTGGAACACTTTTCGAGATTCCGCACGAATTAAGAGCAGTTTTGAAAACGGTGAACTGCATGTTTGAAAAAACTGTACGTGTTGTTTTTTCGGTACCTTTTTTGCTCTAGTTTTTTAACCGTTTATCGGAATTATGCGTGTAATATACCGTTGAAAAGCTATGGACTAGACGCAAGTTCTCCATGTTGAACACTTTTCGAGATTCCGCACGGTTTAAGAGCAGTTTTGAAAACGGTGCGACCGACGAATAATGGCAGCGAGCGTTTTTTTTTGCGCTTCCGAACTGCACAAGAAAACCGCACTGCATCAGGGTAGGAGCCGGTGCGACGGTGCTGGGGGAAGGAGGCGGGGCGGCAGCACGGGGGTAGGAGGCGGGGCAGTGGTTGCTGTCCTCGGGACGCTCCGCGCTAGAAACCTATTTTAGTGGGGGTGTTATGAGAATAAGGTCTTAAGGAGTGTTATGAGAATAGACCCACCATATATATATATATGAGGGACAGGGGCGCCTAGAACACATATCATCAATTGTTAGCCGCGTGCGGCGCCCCCTCCATAGTTTATACCCCGGTCATATTTTCGTAATGCTTAGGCGAAGCCCTGCAGGGATCACTTCACCATCACCGTCACCACGTCGTCGTGCTGACGGAACTCATCTACTACCTCAACAACTTGTTGGAACAAAAAGGCGAGGGACATCACCGAGCTAAATGTGTGCAGAGCGCGGAGGTGCTGTGCATTCGGTACTTGATTGGTTGAAGCGTGAAGAAGTTCGACTACATCAACCGCATTGTGAAACGCTTCCTCTTAATATCTACGAGGGTACGTATACACGCTCTCCCCCTCGTTGCTATGCATTTCCATGGATAGATCATTGCATGTGCGCAGATTTTTTTTGTTTTCCATGCAACATTTCCCAACAGTGGCATCATGAGCCAGGTCTATGTGTAGATGTTTTGCACGAGTAGAATGATACGTCTCCAACGTATCTATAATTTTTGATTGTTCCATGCTATTATATATGATGTTTTGGATGTTTAATGGACTTTATTATACACTTTTATATTATTTATGGGACTAACCTATTAACCCAAAGGCCCAGTCCAGATTGTTGTTTTTTGCCTATTTCAAGGTTTCGCAGAAAAGGAATATCAAACGGAGTCCAAACAGAATGAAACCTTTGGGAGAGTTATTTTTGGAACGATATCTTCACGAGAGACTTGAGCACCAAGGCAGAGGAGACACGTGGTGCCCACGAGGGTCCTGGGCGCGCCCCCTCCCCCTGGGCACGCCCCCACCCTCGTGGGCCCCACATTGCTCCACCGACGTACTCCTTCCTCCTATATATACCCATGTACCCTGAAAACATCGAAGCAACAGAGAAAACCCTAATTCCACCGCCGCAACCTTCTGTTCCCGTGAGATCCCATCTTGGGGCCTGTTCTGGAGCACCACCGTAGGGGGGATCTTCCACGAAGTGCTTCTACATCAACACCATCGCCTCACCAGGAGTTGTGAGTAGTTTACCACAGACCTTCGGGTCCATAGTTAGTACCTAGATGGTTTCTTCTCTCTTTTTGGATCTCAATACCAAGTTCTCCTCGGTCTTCGAGGAGATCTATTCGATGTAATGTTTTTGCGGTGTGTTTGTCGAGATCCGATGAATTGTGGGTTTATGATCAAGATTATCTATGAGAAATATTTGGTTCTTTTCTGAATTCTTTTATGTATGATTATAATATCCTTGCAAGTTTCTTCGAATTATCAGTTTGGTTTGGCCTACTAGATCTATAGTTCTTGCAATGGGAGAAGTGCTTGGTTTTGGGTTCAATCTTGCGGTGTCCTTTCCCAGTGACAGTAGGGGCAGCAAGGCACGTATTGTATTGTTGCCATCGAGTATAAAAAGATGGGGTTTATATCATATTGCTTGAGTATATCCCTCTACATCATGTCATCTTGCTTAAAGCATGACTCTGTACTTATGAACTTAATAATCTAGATGCATGCTGGATAGCAGTCGATGTGTGGAGTAATAGTAGTAGATGCAGAATCGTTTCGGTCTACTTGTCTCGGACGTGATGCCTATATATATTGGTCATGCCTAGATATTCTCATAATTATTCTCTTTTCTATTAATTGCTCGACAATAATTTGTTCACCCACAGTAGAATTCTGCTATCATGAGAGAAGCCACTAGTGAAACCTATGCCCCCCGAGTCTATTCTCAACATATCAATCTACAATCTACTTTACTTTGCTGTTTTTACTTTCTGTTCTTATATCCAAAAATACCAAAAATATCAAACTATCCAGCTATCAGATCTCACTTTCGTAAGTGACCGTAAAGGGATTGACAACTCCTTATCGCATTGGATGCGAAGTTCTTATTTGTTTGTGCAGGTTGGAGGGACTCGCGCGTGGTCTCCTACTTGATTGATACCTTGGCTCTCAAAAACTGAGGGAAATACTTATGCTACTGTGCTACATCACCCTTTTCTCTTCGAGGGAAAACAACGCAAGCTCGAGAAGTAGCAAGAAGAATTTTTGGCACTGTTGCTGGGGAGGCTTACACAAAAGTCATATACCAAGTACCTATCGCAAACCCTTATCCTTCGCATTACATTTTTTGCCTCTCGTTTTCCTCTCCCCCATTTCACCCTTGCCGTTTTATTTGCCCTTCCTTTTGCCGTGTGTTTACCGTTCGCTTGCTTCTTGTTTGCTTGTGTGTTGGATTGCTTGCTTGTCACTATGGCTCAGAACAATACCAAATTATGTGACTTCTCCAATACCAACAATAATGATTTTTTAGCATTCTGATTGCTCCTATTACCAATGCTGAATCTTGTGAGATCAATGCTGCTCAGTTGTATCTTGTCATGAAAGATCAATTTTCTGGCCTTCCTAGTGAAGATGCCACTACCCATCTAAACAACTTAGTTGATTTGTGTGATATGCAAAAGAAAAGGGATACGGATAATGAAATTGTTAAACTTAACCTATTTTCATTGTCACTTAGAGATCGTGCTAAAACTTGGTTTTCCTCTTTGCCTAGAAATAGTATTGATTCGTGGAATAAGTGCAAAGATACTTTTATCTCTACGTATTTTCCTCCCGGTAAGATTATCTCCCTTAGGAACGATATTATGAATTTTAAGCAACTAGATCATGAGCATGTTGCATAAGCTTGGGAGAGGCTGAAATTAATGATACGTAATTGTCCTACACATGGTTTGAACTTATGGATGATTATACAAAACTTTTATGCTGGCTTGAATTTTGTTTCTAGAAATCTTTTAGATTTGGCCACAGAAGGCACTTTCATAGAAACTACCTTAGGAGAAGCTACCAAACTCCTAGATAATATTATGGTTAATTATTCTCAATGGCACATGAAAGATCTACTATTAAAAAGTGCATGCTATCGAAGAGATTTGTGTTTTGAGTGGAAAGATGGATGAACTTATGAAATTATTTGCTGCTAAGAATGCTTCTTCTGATCCTAATGATATGCCTTTATCCACGTTGATTGAAATTAATAATGAATCTTTGGATGTGAATTTTGTTGGTAGGAATAATTTTGGTAGCAATGCTTATAGAGGAAACTTTAATCCTAGGCGTTTTCCTAGTAATTCCTCTAATAATTATGGTAATTCCTACAATAACTCTTATGGAAAGATGCCTTCTGAATTTGAAACTAGTGTTAAAGAGTTTATGAATTCGCAAAAGAATTTCAATGCTTTGCTTGAAGAAAAAATGTTTAAGATTGATGAAGTGGCTAGAAGCGTGGATAGAATTACTCTTGATGTTGATTCTTTGAAACTTAGATCTATTCCACCTAAGCATGATATCAATGAGTGTCTCAAAGCCATGAGAATTTACATTGATGAATGCAAAGAAAGAACCGCTAGGATGCGTGCTAAAAAAGAGTGCTTTATAAAAGCGCGTTCTTCTAGTTATCATGAAAATAACGATGAAGATCTGAAAGTTATTGATGTGTCTCCTATTAGATCCTTGTTTTCTAGTATGAATCTTGATAAAGATGGGACTGGAGATGAGTCTACTTTAATTAAAAGGCATCCCAATGATTCAGAGTTTTCAGATCTTGATGCTAAAATTGTTAAAAGTGGGATTGAAGAGATTAAAACTTTGCATAGTGATGAACCCACTACTTTGGATTTCAAGGGATTCAATTATGATAATTTCCCTTTGATTGATTGTATTTCCTTGTTGCAATCAGTACTAAATTATCCGCATGCTTATACTCAAAATACAGCTTTTACAAAACACATAGTTGATGCTTTGATGCAATCTTATGAAGAAAAACTTGAACTAGAAGTTTCTATCACTAGAAAGCTTTATGATGAATGGGAACCTACTATTAAAATTAAAATTAAGGATCATGAATGCTTTTCTTTGTGTGATTTGGGTGCAAGTGTTTCCACTATCCTAAAAACATTGTGTGATTTGTTAGGTTTCCATGAGCTTGATGATCGTTCTTTAAATTTTATTCTTGCGGATTCTACTATTAAGAAACCTATGTGAAGGATTAATGATGTTCTTATTGTTGCCAATAGGAATTATGTGCCCGTAGATTTCATTGTTCTTGATATAGGTTGCAATCCTTCATGTCCTATTATTCTTGGTAGACCTTTCCTTAGAACGATTGGTGCAATTATTGATATGAAGGAAGGAAATATTAGATTCCAATTTCCGTTAAGGAAAGTCATGGAACACTTTCCTAGAAATAAAACTAAATTACCATATGAATCTATTATGAGATCCACTTATGGATTGCCTTCCAAAGATGGCAATACCTAGATCTATCCTTGTATCGTGCCTACCTAGGGGCGTTAAACGATAGCGCTTGTTGGGAGCCAACCCAATTTTATTTTATTTGTTTTTGTTTCTGTTTAGGAATAAATATTTCATCTAGCTTCTGTTTAGATGTGGTTTTGTGTTTTAATTAGTGTTTGTGCTAAGTAGAACCTTCGGGAAGACTTGTGTGAAGTTTATATGATCTTGCTGTAAAAAACAGAAACGTTACCGCTCACTAGAATAGTCACCAGATTTTACTGGAGAGTTCTATTTAGTTGATTCTTTTTGCAGATGATTAATAGACAAATTCCTCATGTTTACCAATTTATTTTAATTTTTTTGGAGTTACAGAAGTATTCGAAAGTTACAGATTACTACAGACTGTTCTGTTTTTGACAGATTCTGTTTTTCGTGTGTTGTTTGCTTATTTTGATGAATCTATGAGTAGTATTGGAGGATATGAATCATAGAGAGGTTGGAATACAGTAGGTTTAACACCAATATAAACAAAGAATGAGTTCATTACAGTACCTTTGAGTGGTGGTTTGTTTTCTTATACTAACGGAGCTCACGAGATTTTTGGCTAAGTTTTGTGTTGTGAAGTTTTCAAGTTTTGAGTATGGCTTTGATGGACTATTGAAAAAGAGTGGCAAGAGCCTAAGCTTGGGGATGCCCAAGGCACCCCAAGGTAAAATTCAAGGACAACCAAAAGCCTAAGCTTGGGGATGCCCCGGGAAGGCATCCCCTCTTTCGCCTTCATCTATCAGTAACTATACTCGGGACTATATTTTTACTCACCACATGATATGTGTTTTGCTTGTAGCGTCATGTATGATTTCAGTCTTTGCTTGTTAGTTTGCCACAATCATCCTTGCTGGACACACCTTTTTGAGATTGATAAATATGGTCTAGAATTGTTTAGAATACTCTATGTGCTTCATTATATCTTTTGAGCTAAATACTTTTGCTCTAGTGCTTCACTTATATCTTTTAGAGGACGGTGGTGATTTTATTTTGTAGAAATTATTGATCTCTCATGCTTCACTTATATCCTTTTGAGAGTCTTTTAGAACAGCATGGTAATGTTCTTTGGTTATAAAACTAGTCCTAATATGATAGGCATCCAAGATGAATGTAGTAAAAACTTTCATACAAAGTGCATTGAATATGATGAGAAGTTTGATACTTGATGATTGTTTTGAGATATGAGGATAGTGATATTAGAGTCATTCTAATGGAGTTATTATGAATTTGAGAAATACTTGTGTTAAAGTTTGTGATTCCCGTAGCATGCACGTATGGTGAACCGCTATGTGACGAAGTTAGAGCATGAAGTATTTGTAGAGTGTCATCCTTTGTGTGGAGGTCGGGGGCGCGCGATGGTTAACTCCTACCAACCTCCCCCCTAGGAGCATGCGTTGATTGCTTTGTTTTGATGACTCGTAATTTTTTTGCAATAAGTATATGAGTTCTTTATGACTAATGTTGAGTCCATGGATTATACGCACTCTCACCCTTCCACCATTGCTAGCCTCTCTTGTACCGCGCAACCTTTGCCGGTACCATACACCCACTATATACCTTCCTCAAAACAGCCACCATATACCTTCCTCAAAACAACCACCATACCTACCTATCATGGCATTTCCATAGCCATTCCGAGATATATTGCCATGCAACTTTCCACCGTTCCGTTCATATGACACGCTTCATATTGTCATATTGCCATGCATGATCATGTAGTTGACATTGTATTTGTGGCAAAGCCACCATGCACAATTTTTCATACATGTCACTCTTGATTCATTGCACATCCCGGTACACTGCCGGAGGCATTCATATAGAGTCATACTTTGTTCTAGTATCGAGTTGTAATATCGAGTTGTAAATCAATATAAGTGTGATGATCATCATTATTAGAGAATTGTCCTTAAAAAGAAAAAAAAGAAGGAAAGGCCAAAGAAAAAAAGAAAGGCACGAAAAAAAGGAAAAAAAGAAAAAAGAAAAGAAAAGAAAAGGGACAATGCTACTATCTTTTTCCACACTTGTGCTTCAAAGTAGCACCATGTTCTTGATGATAGAGAGTCTCATGTTTAGTCACTTTCATATACTAGTGGGAATTTTTCATTATAGAACTTGGCTTGTATATTCCAACTATGGGCTTCCTCAAATGCCCTAGGTCTTCGTGAGCAAGCAAGTTGGATGCACACCCACTAGTTTCTTTTGTTGAGCTTTCATACATATTTAGCTCTAGTGCATCCGTTGCATGGCAATCCCTACCCACTCACATTGATATCTATTGATGGGCATCTTCATAGCCCGTTGATACGCCTAGTCGATGTGAGACTATCTTCCTCCTTTTTGTCTTATCCACAACCACCACTCTATTCCATCCATAGTTCTATATCCATCGCTCACGCTCATGTATTGTGTGAAAGTTGAAAGGTTTGAAAAAATTGAGTATGAAAACAATTGCTTGGCTGAAACCGGGGTTGTGCATGATATGAATATTTTGTGTGATGAAGAGGGAGCATAGCCAGACTATATGACTTTGGAGGGATAAGTTTCTTTGGCCATGTTATTTTGAGAAGACATGATTGCTTTGTTAGTATGCTTGAAGTATTATTATTTCTTATGTCAATATAGACCTTTGTCTTGAATCTTTCGGATCTGAACATTCATGCCACAATAAAGAGATTACATTGAAAATTATGTTGGCTAGCATTCCACATCAAAAATTCTGTTTTTATCATTTACCTACTCGAGGACGAGCATGAATTAAGCTTGGGGATGCTTGATACGTGCCCAACGTATCTATAATTTTTTATTGTTCCATGCTATTATATATGATGTTTTGGATGTTTAATGGGCTTTATTATACACTTTTATATTATTTTTGGGACTAACCTATTAACCCAAAGGCCCAGTCTAGATTGTTGTTTTTTGACTATTTCAGGGTTTCCCAGAAATGGAATATCAAACGGAGTCCAAACGGAATGAAACCTTCGGGAGAGTTATTTCTGGAACGATATCTTGACGAGAGACTTGAGCACCAAGGCAGAGGGGACACGTGGTGCCCACAAGGGACCAGGGCGTGCCGCCCACCCTCGTGGGCCCCACATTGCTCGACCGACGTACTCCTTCCTCCTATATATACCCATCTTTCCTGAAAACATCGAAGCAACAGAGAAAACCCTAATTCCACCGCCGCAACCTTCTGTTCATGTGACATCCCATCTTGGGGCCTGTTCCGGAGCTCCGCCGGAGGGGGGATCTTCCACAGAGTGCTTCTACATCAACACCATCGCCTCACCATGAGTTGTGCGTAGTTTACCACAGACCTTCGGGTCCATAGTTAGTACCTAGATGGCTTCCTCTATCTTTTTGGATCTCAATACCAAGTTCTCCTCGGTCTTCGAGGAGATCTACTCGATGTAATCTTTTTGCGGTGTGTTTGTCGAGATCTGATGAATTGTGGGTTTATGATAAAGATTATCTATGAGAAATATTTGGTTCTTTTCTGAATTCTTTTATGTATGATTATAATATCCTTTCAAGTCTCTTCGAATTATCGGTTTGGTTTGGCCTACTAGATCTATAGTTCTTGCAATGGGAGAAGTGCTTGGCTTTGGGTTCAATCTTGCGGTGTCCTTTCCCAGTGACAGTAGGGGCAGCAAGGCACGTATTGTATTGTTGCCATCGAGGATAAAAAGATGGGGTTTATACCATATTGCTTGAGTTTATCCCTCTACATCATGTCATCTTGCTTAAAGCATTACTCTGTTCTTATGAACTTAATACTCTAGATGCATGCTGGATAGCCGTCGATGTGCGGAGTAATAGTAGTAGATGCAAAATCATTTCGGTCTACTTGTCTCGGACGTGATGCCTATATATAATGATCATGCCTAGATATTCTCATAATTATTCGCTTTTCTATCAATTGCTCGACAGTAATTCGTTCACCCACCGTAGAATTCTGCTATCATGAGAGAAGCCACTAGATGAAGGTTTAATATGTTGAGAATAGACCCGGGGTCCATAGGTTTCACTAGTGGCTTCTCTCATGATAGCAGAATTCTACGGTGGGTGAACAAATTACTGTCGATCAATTGATAGAAAAGCGCATAGTTATGACAATATCTAGGCATAGAAAAGCGCTCCGTTTGATATCCCTTTTTTACGAAACCCTGAAATATGCAAAAAAAAAAACAGCAATCTGCACTTGGCCTTGGGTTAGTAGGTTAGTCCCAAAAATAATATAAAAGTCTATAATAAAGCCCATTCAACATCCAAAACATATAATATAATAGTATGGAACAATAAAAAATTATAGATACGTTGGAGACGTATCAAGCATCCCCAAGCTTAATTCATGCTCGTCCTCGAGTAGGTAAATGATAAAAACAGATTTTTTGATGTGGAATGCAAACCAACATAATTTTCAATGTAATTTCTTTATTGTGGCATGAATGTTTAGATCTGAAAGATTCAAGACAAAAGTCTATATTGACACAAGAATAATAATACTTCAAGCATACGAACAAAGCAATTATGTCTACTCAAAATAACATGGCGAAAGAAAGTTATCCCTACAAAATCATATAGTCTGGCTATGCTCCCTCTTCATCACACAAAATATTCATATCATGCACAACCCCGGTTTCATCCAAGCAATTGTTTTCATACTCAAAAAATTTCAAACCTTTCAACTTTCACGCAATTCATGAGCGTGAGCCATGGATATAGCACTATAGGTGGAATAGAGTGGTGGTTCTGGAGAAGACAAAAAGGAGGAAGATAGTCTCACATCAACTAGGTGTATCAATGGGCTATGGAGATGCCCATCAATAGATATCAATGTGAGTGAGTAGGGATTGCCATGCGACGGATGCACTAGAGCTATAAGTGTATGAAATCTCAACAGGAGAAACTAAGGTGTGCATCCAACTTGCTTGCTCATGAAGACCTAGGGCATTTGAGGAAGCCCATTGTTGGAATATACAAGCCAAGTTCTATAACGAAAATTCCGACTTAGTATATGAAAGTGACAAAACAAGAGACTCTCTATCATGAAGATCATGGTGCTACTTTGAAGCACAAGTGTGGAAAAGGATAGTAGCATTGTCCCTTCTCTCTTTTCTCTCATTTTTTTGGAGGGGCTTTCTCTCTATTATTTTCTTTTATTTATTTATTTATCCCCTCTCTATATTTTTTTGGGTCATCTTTTTATTCATTTGGCCTTTCCTCACATGAGACAATGCTCTAATAATGAAGATCACACTTTTATTGACTTACAACTCAAAGATTACAACTCGAAGCTAGAACAAAATATGACTCTATATGAATGCCTCCGGCGGTGTACCGGGATGTGTAATGAATCAAGAGTGAAATGTATGAGAAATTATGCATGGTGGCCTAGCCACAAATATGATGTCAACTACATGATCATGCAAGGCAATATGACAATATGAAGTGTGTCATATGAATGAAACGATGGAAAGTTGCATGACAATATATCTCAGAATGGCTATGGAAATGCCATGATAGGTAGGTATGGTGGCTGTTTTGAAGAAGGTATATGGTGGGTGTATGGTACCGGCGAGAGTTGCGCGGTACAAGAGAGGCTAGCAATGGTGGAAGGGTGAGAGTGCGTATAATCCAAGGACTCAACATTAGTCATAAAGAACTCATATATTTATTGCAAAAATTTACGAGTCTTCAAAACAAAATAATCAACGCATGCTCCTAGGGCTAGGGTTGGTAGGAGTTAACTATCGCGCGATCCCGACCTCCACACAAAGGATGACACTCAATAAATACCTCATGCTCTAACTTCGTCTCATAGCGGTTCACCATACGTGCATGCTACGGGAATCACAAAATTTAACACAAGTGTTTCGCAAATTCATAATTACTCCACTAGCATGAATCTAATATCACCATCCTCATATCTCGAAACAACCATCAAGTATCAAACTTCTCATCATATTCAATGCACTTTATATGTAAGTTTTTACTATATTCATCTTGGATGCCTATCATATTAGGACTAGTTTTATAACCAAAGCACATTACCATGCTATTCTAAGAGACTCCCAAAAGGATATAAGTGAAGCATGAGAGATCAACAATTTCTACAAAATAAAACCACCACCGTGCTCTAAAAGATATAAGTGAAGCACTAGAGCAAAACTATCTAGCTCAAAAGGTATAAGTGAAGCACATAGAGTATTCTATTTAAAAAAAATACATTTATCTCTCTCAGAAGGTGTGTCCAGCAAGGATGATTGTGTCAATCTAAAAAGCAAAGACTCAAATCATACATGACGCTCCAAGCAAAACACATATCATGTGGTGAATAAAAATATAGTCCCGAGTATAGTTACCGATAGATGAAGACGAAAGAGGGGATGCCTTCCCGGGGCATCCCCAAGCTTAGGCTTTTGGTTTCCTTGAATTTTACCTTGGGGTGCCTTGGGCATCCCCAAGCTTAGGCTCTTACCACTCTTTGTTCCATACTCCATCAAAGCCATACTCAAAACTTGAACACTTCACAACACAAACTTAGCCGAAAATCTCGTGAGCTCCGTTAGTATAAGAAAACAAACCACCACTCAAACGTACTGTAATGAACTCATTATTTGTTTATATTAGTGTTAAACCTACTATATTCCAACTTCTCTATGATTCATACCCTTCGATACTACTCATAGATGCATCAAAATAAGCAAACAACACACGAAAAACAGAACCTGTCAAAAACAGAACAGTCTGTAGTAATCTGTAACTTTCGAATACTTCTGTAACTCCAAAAAATTGAAATAAATTGGTAAACATGAGGAATTTGTCTATTAATAATCTTCAAAAAGAATCAACTAAATAGCACTCTCCTGTAAAAAATCACAGCCAAACTCGTGAGCGCTAAAGTTCCTGTTTTTTACAACATTATCATATAAACTTCACATAAGTCTTCCCAAAGGTTCTACTTGGCACAAACACTAATTAAAACACAAAACCACATCTAAACAGAAGGTAGATGCAATATTTATTCCTAAAGAGAAGCAAAAACAAAGAAAATAAAATTGGGGTGCCTCCCAACAAGCTCTTTCTTTATAGCCATTAAGATAGGCTTGAGAATTTAATGATGCTCACATGAAATATAAGAATTGAAGCATAAAGAGAGCATCATATAGCATGTGAAAATCACATCTAAGTCTAACATACTTCCTATGCATAGGCATTATATAGGAAAACAAATTAGCAAGACAAGCAAGATCTAACATGTGCAAGGAAGAAGAAAGAAAGAAGATCAATCTCAACATGAAGAGATGTAATTTAGTAACATGAAGATTTCTACAACCATATTTTCCTCTTTCATAATAATTTCTTATATGATCATAAGAAAATTCAACAATATAGCTATCACAAAACATATTTTCAACACGATCCACATGCATACGAAGTTGACACTCTTCCAAAATAGTGGGATCAACATTAACTAAAGTCATGACCTCTCCAAACCCACTTTTATCAAAAAATTACATAAGATTGATCATTCTCGAAATATGTGGGATCTAAAGTTGATACTCTTCCAAACCCACTTTCAATATTATTGCAAACATTATTATCAATCTTACATTCATCATGGGGTTTAAATAAGTTTTCAAGATCATAAGAAGCATCACCCCAATCATGATCATTGCAAAAAATAGTGCACATAGCAATACTAGCATCCCCAAGCTTAGGGTTTTGCATATTATTAACACAATTGACATCAATAGAATTTATAGTAACATCATTGCAATCATGCTTTTCATTCAAGGAGCTATCGTGAATCACTTCATAATTTGCTTCTTTCAACACTTTATCACAATTTTCAGACTCATAAATTTCAAGCAAAACCTCATAAAGATAATCTAGTGCACGCATCTCACTAGCAATTTGTGACGCCCGAGATCGACGTCCCAGAAGATTCCAGAAGATTCCAGATGTTCCGGGTTGCCCGTGTGTTTCTTTTGAGCTTGTGTTATTTATTTTTGCATTGCATTATGTCATCATGCCATCATGTCATATTTTATTTTGCATCTCAACCTAAATAATTCGTGTGGACCTTCGGTCCATTTAAATCGAGGGGAGGTGACTTCTCTTCATAACATATCCTCCAAATATTATGGAGCTATTATAAATAATTATTCCGTTGTTTGGAATTAACCAACACACTTGCAAATATTCCCCATGCTTCTTTTATTCAAGTTTCACCTTCAAAAACCTTGCCAATATTTTTCTTTCCCCGTGTTTCGAGGTTCCTCCAAAACCCCCCCCATCTATTTTATTTAAATTCCTGACATTTTTGTGAGCCCAGGGATTTTTACCTCATGCCCAAATTATGTCCCTATCCTTCCTTTCTTTTTCTCTCTTCTTGTTTCTTTTTTTCCCTTCTTTCTTTTCTTCTGTAATTTGGGTAAGAAAGAGATAGGCAGAAGAGGTCCCAGCCGCCAGGCCTCCCTCTCCTCCTTCCCAGGCCTCAAGGCCCAGCTCCACCATCCCTCCTGGCCCATTTGGCCTGATCTTCCCCTAACCCTAGCTGGCCATCCCCCAGCGCTCGCTCCTCTCCCTCTCCTCCCGTGCGCCGCCAGGACGTCCGTTTTCCCTCTCGATCCCCCCTCGCAGACCCCGAACCCTCCTCCCGCTCGAGTCCCTCTTCTGCCTCCCTCGCTCACCTCTCCGTCCCTCTCCCCGACCGCATCGCTTCCATCTGCCCTGCGCCGAGCCGCCCGTCCCCGCGCGCCCTCCAGGCAGCAGCGGCTACGCCCGCCTCTCCCTCCGGCCGGCCAGGAGCCGCGGCCCCGAGCGCCGCGTGCGGGGCCTCCCTCGCGCCGTGCCTCCCTCCTCCATCGCCCTCCAGCGAAGGCCATGCCCCGAGCGCCTTGTCTCCCGCCGCCATGGAGCCCTCGAGCCTCCCTCCGGTCCTCCCGTCCTCTGCCTCCCTCCTGCGCGCCGTCCGCCGGGGACCTCCGCGCCTCCAGCGCCCCGCGACCTCCTCGTGGCCGCAAGCCGCGCCGGCCTCCCCTGTGCTCTGCTCCGACCTCCAGCTCGCCGTCCAGGACTGCTCCGCCTGGGTCATCCTCGCCTCTCCGCTCCGGGGCTCCAGCCCGCCAAGCTCCGCGCCGTGGACAGGAGCTCGAGTGCCGCCGTCGCCCGTCTCCTGCGGATCCAGCGCCCGCGGCCTCTTCCACGTGCTGCCCCTTTTTTTTGTTAGCTCCTGTGTTTTGTGTTGCGTTGCCTTGTATTGTTGAATTGACAGATGACCCGAACGAGTACACGGCGACCCGACCAAGTACCTCTTCGAAACAAGTACCTCTACGTATGCGCCTGAACATCTACGGAAATGAGTACCACTACGCTCGACGACCCCCGTGTACGACTACCGACGCCCGGAAACACCAAGTACCCCTACCGTCGCCGAGACCGCAAGTACATCTACGAACGGGAACGCCTACTCGACGACACAAGACGATGCGGCGAGTACCTCTCCGATGAACGAGAACACCTACTTCCCTCTAAGACAAGTACCACTACCGTCGACATGTACATCTACGAGAACGTCTACTTCCGCTACCGTCGCCCGAGTACAACTACCGCCTCGTGAACGGCTACTTCCTCTTAGGAACATGAACAACTACTTCCTCTACGACCGCGAGTACCACTACTTCCACTACGATCTCAAACCGCCCCGAAACGCACGCTTCAAAGGTATAATGAGACGACCCCGTGGATGACCCGTGGATGCTTGTTGTGGTTGTATGAAATGTTGTTTCCCGTGTGTGCACCGTGTCCGTTTCGTCCGTTTGTCATGTTCCTCGGTGGCCTCGTCGCCGACTCGTGGGAACCCGGCAACGGGATCACCCCACCTTTCTTCTTGTTCCGCTCGATCTCCGTCATCTTTTGCACCGGACTCTCAACGAGTTACCGGAACCGAGTTGTTGCCTTTGCATCATTTCAGATCGTTGCCGTGGCACCCTTTCGTTCCACCACGGTGACAAATGCTTCTTATCCTCTTAAGTCAACCTTTTAATAAAATTGCATAAAACTTGATCATGTCATCCGCATCATGATAACAACATGAGAATGTTTAATTGTTGTTTGCTTAATATAACTAAACATGCTTATGGGGATTTTCCGGACTTGTTGTTGTTTTTCCGGCCTCATTTAAAATGTCTAAATAGTGTAGTTTTATTATGCTTCACCTCTTGCCATGTTAACCAACATTTAATCTTGTCTTGTAAGTAAACAAGTCAATCCAATAAATAAATGTGGCGCTTCGTCAATATGCAACTCGTTGCATATTGAGCTCCACTTAACTTATAGTTTTGTTTGTGCACTTTGCCATGCCATGCATATTTAAACCGGACATGCATCATACTTGGATGTGCATCGTATGCCATGTTTATGCTTGTGTGTTTACCGTGTTGTTTTGCTTCTTTCCGGTTGCTTCTCTTGTTAGCTTCGGTTTAGTTCCGGAGTTGTGAGGATTCTCTCGTCTGTGTTGCTCCGTCTACTTCGTGGATCCGTTCTTCTCCCTTGTGGAATTCCAGGCAAGATGACCGTACCCCGATAACATTATTATCTTTGCCTATTGCTAGTAGATCCGCTCTATAGTTTTGCCTCGATGCCCATGATCTTCTTGTCAGCCTCCTACTTGTAACCATTGCCCTGTTTAACCTACCTACCTATGCAAACCGTTGCTTGGCTAAGTACGCTTCGCTCAGCCCTTCTTATAGCATTGCTAGTTGCAGGTGAAGATTGAAGATGCTTGCTTCATGTTGAAGTTTGGTTGGGTTATATCACACTATATAAATGCTTAAAATGAAATCATCTATATACTGGCAAGGGTGGAAGGCTAAGCCTTTTGCTTGGTGATTTGTTCCACTCATGCCGTTAGGAACCGTATAAACCATTGTTATGTTCCTTGATTATGCGTTCCTAACACGGTTGGGGTGTATGGGACCCCCTTGATAAACCGCTAAGTGCTAAGTCTTTTCCAGCAAGTCCCAACATTTGGTACTATTTGCCTCATAATAACAACTTAAATATTTAATTAATTGCATAGGGGGTCATGTCCCCGAGGATTCTTAATTCTACATAGCAGGGGGGGCCAGTGCTGATGGTGTTGGTCCCAAACGGGGGTTCTGCGGGGCCGCCTTGGGGAAACCTGAGGTATCTGGTATAACCTGTAGAATCGCCCATCCGGTCGTGTCCTGAGACTTAGATACGCGCGGCTACTATCAGGGTGTCGACACGCCGGGAGGATTTGCTGGATTAGCCTTACCTTAGTTCGGTTTAACTTGAGCACGGGATTCCGAGAATACTCGGGTCTTCCCACCTTGGAGTTGCGACTCCGCGGATCGTGGGCTTGTAATGGGTCAAGTTGGAACACCCCTGCAGGGTTATGAACTTTCGAAAGCCGTGCCCGCGGTTATGTGGCAGATGGGAGCTTGTTAATATCCGGTTGTAGATAACTTGACACAATGTTCTCCAATACACTACCAGCGTGTGTACCGTGACTGTCAATTTCCGAATAGGGATTCGGGAGTTGAACACGGTGGGGTTATGTTTGACCGGCTTTAGTTAGGATCACTTCGTGATCATCTCTCGACCGAGGCTTTCTCTTCTCGCTCTCTATTACGTAAGCTAGTGCTAGTTGCTGCTGCAGACTCTTGTTGTTCCTTCACCTCTTGTTCTTTCTTCAGCCTTCTCCTCACCCAAGGCTTAAATAGTCATGTTACCCGGGAACGGGATTGCTGAGTCCTCTGTGGCCCACAGTTACTTCACCACACCAGATGCAGGTTGAGCCGAGTTTGATGCAGGAGTTGGATCAGTTCTTCACCGGGAGCTCGATGAAGAGTTTGGCTGTTTGTTTGTGACGCTTCGACGATCAGTAGTGGTTTCTACTAGGATTCGATCCTTACCTGTGGCTTTATGTTGTTTTGGTATCTTTCTTTTGGATCTTCGCCCGTAGTCGGGTTGTGATGTTTTGAATGATGTTTTGCTTATGTAATGTATTGTGTGAAGTGGCGAGTGTAAGCCAACTATCTTCTTTTGCAATTTAATCCCTCTTTTACATGAGTCGTGCAAAGATACCAAACTTGAGATCATTCTAGGATGGGCTTATACCTTTAAGTCGTGCCTCGACACGTAGGAGGTATAGTCCCATCCTGGGCATTACAAGTTGGTATTCAGAGCCTTCTCCGACCTAGAAGCCCCCACTGATTGATCGAATCGTTGACGGTTGAGTCTAGGCACACACTGAAAATATTTTGAGTCCTATATTTATATCGGAGAGTAGGTTTTCTTTTGCTCCTCATCTCTTTCATTCTGGTGAGGACTCCTGACGACTACTCTTGCATCTTCTACTTTCAAAATTGCACCAAATTTTTTTTAGGAATCCCGCGAGTATTCTGGGATTGTTTCGATGTTCTTGTGACAAGGATATTGTTCTCGATGCCTCCTGTTCCCAGGGAGTTGAGCTTCGGGGTATTGTTGTCACAAGCATATCGCGGCAGTACTAAATACTTAAGACGGCCGACATCGAAAATCTCTCCTATATGGCCAGTGGCAAGATAACCCCGACATCACCCAGTACTGGGGAGGTAGTTCGAGAGTATTGCCATAGCTTGTTATAGTGGATGCTTTTCGAAGGTCCAAGGTAAACAGTTTCCGAGAAAGACTGGTTATGTGTTGAAGGATGGATACACCTGGATGTAGGTTTAGAGTTGATTGCGCGGTGCTTCCCGTGTATCCCCAACACCTGATTGCATAACTGGAAACTTTCGGAAATCTATAGGTGGGTTCATCTAGTATTTCTAGGCATTCTTCCAACGGATGCACGATATGAAGTTCGGGGTTCTACATTGAGTGAAGTGGTTTTCTGGACTTGTTCTAATCGGGAGTTGCATCTTAAAGGGTCCTTGGCTATGCTGATCCGGGGATTGCAAAACCCTTTTGTAACACGTTCCATGAGCTTTCAGCACGAAGATGTCGAACGAAGCTTCTATCCTGTATTTGTTCTATATGTTCCTTGTTCCTTTTTATTTTCATTTTGTTCTCCAAGTGGCTTCTCGTCAAGCTGATGTACCTGCAGAATTCATTCGTTCAATTCTCTGTTTGGAGGATATTGTGAAGATCATGTTGCATATCTATCCTCTGTTTTGTTTAATTCTGGTATTCGAGTTGCTTCGATGTCAAATGTTGATTCCATACCTTCCCTAATCGGTATTCTCATATTTCTATGGGAGTGCTAATTCTTCTTGAACATCAAGATCTTCATGTTAATCCTTTTCAACCGGTGTGCCTTCTCTTCAAGTTATTCCATACGGACGCCGTTGAGAAATCTGACGATTTGTGTGCTTCATTCATCTCAAGTTGTCTTTGTTTTCCCCGCCCTCCCACCCTTTTCTTTTTGGAGCCAGAAACTCTCAGATGAAGTATCCATTTTATTCATGTGATATTTCTTCATTCTTTTCCTTCAATGTTCTTATCCGGTGATTTATCGTGTAGATGCTCAAGAGCTTCAAGTTCCTCATTCTTTTGTTCTCTAATTCTGCCGGTGGATGTAATTCAAGATTTCGGTGTTCATCTTATCCTTTTCCTCATTTCACAATGCTTTCTTATTCCGGGGCACCAATTAATCATTCTTCTCTTGCTATTCATATCCGGAGTGCTGAAGATTCATAATTCCATTCTTAATCCGTTCAGCTATTTTGAGCATTGTTATCTTATTCAAGCCATTTAATTCAACCGGTGCAATATCTCTGAAGCAATCTTTTGCAACGGTGAATTCTTTTGAGTGGGCCCATAACCCACAGGTCTTTTCCCAGGATCTTACCTGACTCTTCTAATTTTTTCTGGAGTTATACTCAAATCCTTTTCAAAGTGTGACGTAAGAATGATTCCCATCAGTCACAGTCCTTCTCGAAGATCGCGTTCAATTCTTTTCATCATTGGTTCAACCTTTTTAATTCTTCATTCCGGAGTGCTCAACAATTCTTATGGCATTTCTCGTCTTCATTCTCAACATTTGAAGACCGGAGAAGTGTTTCTCTTAATTTTGACCCGTTCTCTTGATGAGTTATGGTTCTAGCTTCTTGCCATCCTCATTTATCGTTTGTTTGTGAGGAATTCTTTTATAACCGTAAGAAGCATTTCATGAATTCTTTTCTTTGTGATCCTCCGAAGGCCATCATTTCAGAATATTTCTTCGTTCTCAGTTTTCAACTTCGTCCTCCAAATATTCTTCATTGATGCCTCTTCGTTCGTCTCCATATTTTTACGGTGGTTCTTTTCAAGTTTACTCTTCCGTTGTTATCGTTTTATTTCATTTGTTCTTTTCATAATCCTACCGGTACTTTGTTGAATAATTTTCCAAGGTTGTGCTAGATCTCTCTTTAATTCTTTTCAACGAGAATAAGTAGTATGCCAAATCCTTTGGTTGTCATCAATTTAAATTGGTAAAGGATATGCATGACATAATTCTTATTCTTATTCCTTCAAGGTGATTAATCCCTTCCTTCGGAGCTTGTTCATCATGTCATATTCTCGGTTCTAAGCTGTTCATATTGTTTTTCCGGAGCTCCATGTTATTTCAATTATATCATTTCAAGCCCCATCTAATTCATCGCAGGCCTTGAATCTCATTGTTTTCATCTTCCACTTCTCATGCTTTCATTACCGGAGTTCTCATGGTGGTTCATCATGTTTTAATTCATCCTTGAAGTCTTCATCAAGATTCTTGTTGGAGCTCAAGCATTCTTCATCATGCTTTCCAAGTGCAATTCTTTCTACCTTATCTTTTTAGATGGTGTTACGTCATTCTTGACAATTCCTTCATGTTTCATGATTCACGAGTTATCAAGAATGTGATATTTAAACCCATCATTTTCTTTGTTCAGGAGATCTTTCAACCCTTCAATTTATTAGTTGGAGTAATCTTGGGTTGTATTTCACCTAAAAGCTTTCCCTAAGAATTGTTGCTATTATGGTGCTTATAAATGACCCAAGTTCTTCTTTTATCCTTCAGATGAAATAAGTTTTTCGTCTGCTTGTTGATCTCAATCTAATCAAATGTTTTCGTCATTGGCTGGTTGTCACCTCTTAATTTTGAGATGTTTTCCATAAGCCCACATCGAGCTTATTCTTTTCGTTGTTGATTTTTTCCAACAACTCCGTTCAATCAGTCTTCGTAAGGATGCTCTTTCAAATTCATTCGTGGGAGAAGTTGTCATCTTCTTCTCCGTTCTTTCTTCCCAACGATCTATATTCTATTCTTTCATTCCGGAGGCTTTGTGATGTTGCTCTCTTTAACCATCATATCGTTTTTATCGAGATCTTATTCTTCCTTGCTTGTCTATTTAACCGGAGTGTTGTATTCTCCATTCAAGTTCCGTCATCTTATCTAGTTTGCCTCTCTTTTAACCGGAGTGCTGTCTGAATCTTTCTTACCTTGTGCCATTCTTTTAAATGTTTCAGAGGCTGTGTGTTGTTGTTTCATCAAGTAACATCCCAACTTGCCAAGTTCTTGTCCAATTCCTTCCATTTTCAGACGGAGTGCTGTCCAAATTATTCCATTCTTATTCCTTCTCAATCTTGGTTAACCGGAGTGGTTTTGAAATTCTTTCGTCATCCGTGAGCTCTTGTTTCATGTCTTTCAACCTTCAAGGTTCTGATAATATTCCATGTTCCTCCTTTTACCGAAGTGCTCTTAACTTCGTTCATCTCCGTTGTATTCTTCTTTCATTTTGGTCAACCTCTCAAGGTTCCTTGGTTTCACTCGTTTGTCGAAGAAGCAACTTTGTTTTACCTCTTCCTATTCCGTTTTTACCCGGTGATATCTCTAGGATCTCGGGTCGAGATCCTCTGTTAGTGTGGGAGAGTTGTGACGCCCGAGACCGACGTCCCAGAAGATTCTAGAAGATTCCAGATGTTCCGGGTTACCCATGTGTTTCTTTTGAGCTGTGGTATTTATTTTTGCATTGCATCATGTCATCATGCCATCATGTCATATTTTATTTTGCATCTCAACCTAAATAATTCGTGTGGACCTTCGGTCCATTTAAATCGAGGGGAGGTGACTTCTCTTTATAACATATCCTCCAAATATTATGGAGCTATTATAAATAATTATTCCGTTCTTTGGAATTAACCAACACACTTGCAAATATTCCCCATGCTTCTTTTATTCAAGTTTCACCTTCAAAAACCTTGCCAATATTTTTCTTTCCCCGTGTTTCGAGGTTCCTCCAAAACCCCCCATCTATTTTATTTAAATTCCTGACATTTTTGTGAGCCCAGGGATTTTTACCTCATGCCCAAATTCTGTCCCTATCCTTCCTTTCTTTTTCTCTCTTCTTGTTTCTTTTTTTTCCCTTCTTTCTTTTCTTCTGTAATTTGGGTAAGAAAGAGATAGGCAGAAGAGGTCCCAGCCGCCAGGCCTCTCTCTCCTCCTTCCCATGCCTCAAGGCCCAGCTCCACCATCCCTCCTGGCCCATTTGGCCTGATCTTCCCCTAACCCTAGCTGGCCATCCCCCAGCGCTCGCTCCTCTCCCTCTCCTCCCGTGCGCCGCCAGGACGTTCGTTTTCCCTCTCGATCCCCCCTCGCAGACCCCGAACCCTCCTCCCGCTCGAGTCCCTCTTCTGCCTCCCTCGCTCACCTCTCCGTCCCTCTCCCCGACCGCATCGCTTCCATCTGCCCTGCGCCGAGCCGCCCGTCCCCGCACGCCCTCCAGGCAGCAGCGGCTACGCCCGCCTCTCCCTCCGGCCGGCCAGGAGCCGCGGCCCCGAGCGCCGCGCGCGTGGCCTCCCGCGCGCCGTGCCTCCCTCCTCCATCGCCCTCCAGCGAAGGCCAGGCCCCGAGCACCTTGTCTCCCGCCGCCAAGGAGCCCTCGAGCCTCCCTCCGGTCCTCCCGTCCTCTGCCTCCCTCCTGCGCGCCGTCCGCCGGGGACCTCCGCGCCTCCAGCGCCCCGCGACCTCCTCGTGGCCGCAAGCTGCGCCGGCCTCCCCTGGGCTCTGCTCCGACCTCCAGCTCGCCGTCCAGGACCGCCCCGCCTGGGTCATCCTCGCCTCTCCGCTCCGGGGCTCCAGCCCGCCAAGTTCCGCGCCGTGGACAGGAGCTCGAGTGCCGCCGTCGCCCGTCTCCTGCGGATCCAGCGCCCGCGGCCTCTTCCACGTGCTGCCCCCCTTTTTTTTGTTAGCTCCTGTGTTTTGTGTTGCGTTGCCTTGTATTGTTGAATTGACAGATGACCCGAAAGAGTACACGGCGACCCGACCAAGTACCTCTTCGAAACAAGTACCTCTACGTATGCACCCGAACATCTACGGAAATGAGTACCACTACGCTCGACGACCCCCGTGTACGACTACCGACGCCCGGAAACACCAAGTACCCCTACCGTCGCCGAGACCGCAAGTACATCTACGAACGGGAACGCCTACTCGACGACACAAGACGATGCGGCGAGTACCTCTCCGATGAACGAGAACACCTACTTCCCTCTACGACAAGTACCACTACCGTCGACATGTACATCTACGAGAACGTCTACTTCCGCTACCGTCGCCCGAGTACAACTACCGCCTCGTGAACGGCTACTTCCTCTTCAGAACGTGAACAACTACTTCCTCTACGAACGCGAGTACCACTACTTCCACTACGATCTCGAACCGCCCCGAAACGCATGCTTCAAAGGTATAATGAGACGACCCCGTGGATGACCCGTGGATGCTTGTTGTGGTTGTATGAAATGTTGTTTCCCGTGTGTGCACCGTGTCCGTTTCGTCCGTTTGTCATGTTCCTCGGTGGCCTCGTCGCCGACTCGTGGGAACTCGGCAACGGGATTACCCCACCTTTCTTCTTGTTCCGCTCGATCTCCGTCATCTTTTGCACCGGACTCTCAACGAGTTACCAGAACCGAGTTGTTGCCTTTGCATCATTTCGGATCGTTGCCGTGGCACCCTTTCGTTCCACCACGGTGACAAATGCTTCTTATCCTCTTAAGTCAACCTTTTAATAAAATTGCATAAAACTTGATCATGTCATCCGCATCATGATAACAACATGAGAATGTTTAATTGTTGTTTGCTTAATATAACTAAACATGCTTATGGGGATTTTCCGGACTTGTTGTTGTTTTTCCGGCCTCATTTAAAATGTCTAAATAGTGTAGTTTTATTATGCTTCACCTCTTGCCATGTTAACCAACATTTAATCTTATCTTGTAAGTAAACAAGTCAATTAAATAAATAAATGTGGTGCTTCGTCAATATCCAACTCGTTGCATATTGAGCTCCACTTAACTTATAGGTTTGTTTGTGCACTTTGCCATGCCATGCATATTTAAACCGGACATGCATCATACTTGTATGTGCATCGTATGCCATGTTTATGCTTGTGTGTTTACCGTGTTGTTTTGCTTCTTTCCGGTTGCTTCTCTTGTTAGCTTCGGTTTCGTTCCGGAGTTGTGAGGATTCTCTCGTCTGTGTTGCTCCGTCTACTTCGTGGATCCGTTCTTCTCCCTTGTGGAATTCCAGGCAAGATGACCGAACCCCGATAACATTACTATCTTTGCCTATTGCTAGTAGATCCGCTCTATAGTTTTGCCTCGATGCCCATGATCTTCTTGTCAGCTTCCTACTTGTAACCATTGCCCTGTTTAACCAACCTACCTATGCAAACCGTTGCTTGGCTAAGTACGCTTCGCTCAGCCCTTCTTATAGCATTGCTAGTTGCAGGTGAAGATTTAAGATGCTTGCTTCATGTTGAAGTTTGGTTGGGTTATATCACACTATATAAATGCTTAAAATGAAATCATCTATATACTGGCAAGGGTGGAAGGCTAAGCCTTTTGCTTGGTGATTTGTTCCACTCATGCCGTTAGGAACCGTATAAACCGGTGTTATGTTCCTTGATTATGCGTTCCTAACACGGTTGGGGTGTATGGGACCCCCTTGATAAACCGCTAAGTGTTAAGTCTTTTCCAGCAAGTCCCAACATTTGGTACTATTTGCCTCATAATAACAACTTAAATATTTAATTAATTGCATAGGGGGTCATGTCCCCGAGGATTCTTAATTCTACATAGCAGGGGGGGCCAGTGCTGATGGTGTTGGTCCCTAACGGGGGTTCTGCGGGGCCGCCTTGGGGAAACCTGAGGTATCTGGTATAACCTGTAGAATCGCCCATCCGGTCGTGTCCTGAGACTTAGATACGCGCGGCTACTATCAGGGTGTCGACACGCCGGGAGGATTTGCTGGATTAGCCTTACCTTAGTTCGGTTTAACTTGAGCACGGGATTCCGAGAATACTCGGGTCTTCCCACCTTGGAGTTGCGACTCCGCGGATCGTGGGCTTGTAATGGGTCAAGTTGGAACACCCCTGCAGGGTTATGAACTTTCGAAAGCCGTGCCCGCGGTTATGTGGCAGATGGGAGCTTGTTAATATCCGGTTGTAGATAACTTGACACAATGTTCTCCAATACACTACCAGCGTGTGTACCGTGACTATCAATTTCCGAATAGGGATTCAGGAGTTGAACACGGTGGGGTTATGTTTGACCGGCTTTAGTTAGGATCACTTCGTGATCATCTCTCGACCGAGGCTTTCTCTTCTCGCTCTCTATTACGTAAGCTAGTGCTAGTTGCTGCTGCAGACTCTTGTTGTTCCTTCACCTCTTGTTCTTTCTTCAGCCTTGTCCTCACCCAAGGCTTAAATAGTCATGTTACCCGGGAACGGGATTGCTGAGTCCTCTGTGGCCCACAGTTACTTCACCACACCAGATGCAGGTTCAGCCGAGTTTGATGCAGGAGTTGGATCAGTTCTTCACCGGGAGCTCGATGAAGAGTTTGGCTGTTTGTTTGTGACGCTTCGACGATCAGTAGTGGTTTCTACTAGGATTCGATCCTGACCTGTGGCTTTTTGTTGTTTTGGTATCTTTCTTTTGGATCTTCGCCCGTAGTCGGGTTGTGATGTTTTGAATGATGTTTTGCTTATGTAATGTATTGTGTGAAGTGGCGAGTGTAAGCCAACTATCTTCTTTTGCAATTTAATCCCTCTTTTACATGAGTCGTGCAAAGATACCAAACTTGAGATCATTCTAGGATGGGCTTATACCTTTAAGTCGTGCCTCGACACGTAGGAGGTATAGTCCCATCCTGGGCATTACACAATTGGTTCATCATAATTTGATCTCTTAAAAAGATTAGCAAGTGGATGAGGATCCATAATTTAGCAAGCGAAGATGCAAGCTTATAGAGGGCACATAGCAATACAAGCAAACAGAAAGGCGAACGGAAAACACAAGGAAAAAGAAGGGCGAATAAAATGGCAAGGGTGAAGTGGGGGAGAGGAAAACGAGAGGCAAATAATGTAATGCGAAGGATAAGGGTTTGTGATAGGTACTTGGTATATGACTTTTGTGTAAGCCTCCCCGGCAATGGCACCAGAAATTCTTCTTGCTACTTCTCGAGCTTGCGTTGCATTCCCTCAAAGAGGAAAGGGTGATGCAGCACAGTAGCGTAAGTATTTTCCTCCGTTTTTGAGAACCAAGGTATCAATCCAGTAGGAGACCACACGCGAGTCCCTCGCACCTGCACAAACAAATAAGAACTTCGCATCCAACGCGATAAGGGGTTGTCAATCCCTTTACGGTCACTTACGAAAGTGAGATCTCATAGATATGATAGTGTAATGTTTTTGGTATTTTTGGATATAAGAAAAGAAAGTAAATAAAGCAAAGTAAAGTAGATGAAGGTTTAATATGTAGAGAATAGACCCGGGGGCCATAGGTTTCACTAGTTGCTTCTCTCATGATAGCAGAATTCTACGGTGGGTGAACAAATTACTGTCGAGCAATTGATAGAAAAGCGCATAGTTATGAGAATATCTAGGCATGATCATTATATATAGGCATCACATCCGTGGCAAGTAGACCGAAACGATTCTGCATCTACTACTATTACTCCACACATCGACCGCTATCCAGCATGCATCTAGAGTATTAAGTTTATAAGAACAGAGTAATGCTTTAAGCAAGATGACATGATGTAGAGGGATAAACTCAAGCAATATGATATAAACCCCATCTTTTTATCCTCGATGGCAACAATACAATACGTGCCTCGCCGCCCCTGTTGTCACTGGGAAAGGACACTGTAAGATTGAACCGAATGCCAAGCACTTCTCCCATTGCAAGAACTATAGATCTAGTAGGCCAAACCAAACCAATAATTCGAAGAGACTTGCAAGGATATTATAATCATACATAAAAGATTTTAGAAAAGAATCAAATATTTCTCGTAGATAATCTTGATCATAAACCCACAATTCATCGGATCTCGACAAACACACCGCAAAAAGATTACATCAAACAGATCTCCTCGAAGACCGAGGAGAAGTTGGTATTGAGATCCAAAAAGAGAGAAGAAGCCATCTAGCTAATAACTATGGACCCGAAGGTCTGTGGTAAACTACTCACAATTCATGGTGAGGCTATGGTGTTGATGTAGAAGCACTCCGTGGTAGATCCCCCCTCCGACGGAGCTCCGGAACAGGCCCCAAGATGGGATCTCATGGGAACAGAAGGTTGCGGCGGTGGAATTAGGGTTTTCTTAGTTGCCTCGATGTTTCCAGGGTACATGTATATATATAGGAGGAAGGAGGGCGTCGGGGGAGCCAGAGCGGGCCCACGAGGGTGGGAGGCGCGCCCAGGGGGAGGGCGCGCGCCCTGGACCCTCGTGGCTGCCTCCTTCGTTCCCTTGCGTGTACTCCAAGCCTTCTGTGTTGATATCGTTCCAAAAATAACTCTCCTGAAGGTTTCATTCCGTTTGAACTCCGTTTGATATCCCTTTTGCTTGAAACCCTGAAATAGGCAAAAAAAAACAGCAATCTGCACTGGGCCTTGGGTTAGTGATACGTCCAAAACGTATCTATAATTTCTGCTTGCTCCATGCCACTTTTGGGTGATATTGCTATGATATTCATACACTTCCATACACTCTTGATCATATTTGGACTAACTTACTAATCCAGTGCACCCCAGTGCTAGTTTCTGTTTTCGGCTGTTTTTGTATTTCAGGTTTTCACGTTTCGAGAACTGCCCAGAAAAATCCAGAAAAATTATATAAAAAATCAGCGTTCCGGAAACAACACTGCGTCCGAAGGGCAGCCTGGGGGGGGCACAGGGGCTCCAGGCGCCCTGTGGGCGCGCCCCCCCTGGGCCGCGCCGGGGGGGGGGGCGCCTGGGCCCCCCGAGGCTCCCCCGGTGCCCTACTTTGGCATATATTTAAAGGGTCCTCCGTAACCCTCAGAGCAGGACTTCTTTTTGCGATCCCATCTCTGTTCCGCCGCCGCCGCCGCTTCCAAGATCGGGAGCACCAGGAGAACTCTTCCCGGCACCCTGCCGGAGGGGAGGATCACCACCGGGAGCTTCTCCACCACCATGGACGCCTCCCGGATGACTCGTGAGTAGTCTCCCTTGGACCATGAGTCCATGACCAGTAGCTATGTGATGTTCTCCTCCCATTCTTGTGCTTCACTAATTAGTCCTCGTGAGCTGCCCTACATGATCGAGGCACCTATGTAATCCTTATGCTGTTGCTATGTTGAGTTTGCTGGGATCCGATGGATTATGAGATTATGTTCAGATTGATCTTGAGTAATATATTTGATTCACCTCTTTTATATTTTAGTTCATAAGTAATTCTTGCATGTTCTCCGTTGTTATTTATTGCTTTGGCCGAGTAGTAAGTAGTGACTCCAAGAGGGAACGTTATGCTCGATTGTGGGTTCATGCCCCTCGATGACTAGGTTGAGTGACAGAAACATGAGTCTAGGGGATGTGTTGTTGCCACAAGGGGGAAAACAACGGTGCTTGTGCCCGCGGGTGCAAGGATTGTTTACTTTACGCAAAGTTCTTTTAATGCAGTTGTCTGTTGCATTGTGTTTACACTATGGGTGGGACTCACAACTTAATACCAGCGAGATGTTCTGGATAGATATCTCAAGGTGGATGATTAGTAGTAGACATTGATGGATTTCGGTCTACTTACTTTGGCGTACCGCCCATGCTTTGAACCTCAACCTTTCTTGCAATGTAGTCAGCATTGGTTTGCGTTCGTGGTCCTGTCAATTGCCCAGCTGTAATTTGTTTACCTCACATAGCTGTTTTATCGTCTTTTGGGAGAGAGACATCACTAGTGAACATCATGAGACTCCGGTCCATATTACCATCATTGATCACCTCCACTATTTACTTTTCGCTATTTACTTACTATTGCAAAAAACTATCTATCACTACTATCATTGCTTTTAATCCTTTGTGAACTACAAGGCCGGAGAGATTGACAACCTCTCTGTACTCGTTGGGAGCAAAGTTATATGTATCTGTGTGCAGGTCCACGTTGATTGCTAATTGCGCCGTTAGCAGTTGACACCTACTTGTTGAACCTAGGAGTCTCTGGGGATTCGATCCTTGGCATCTTTGCTAGGGGAAAACACTTCTACTTACTGCATCTTACACCTTCCACTTGGGGTAACCAACGAGGGGTTCGAGGCCCATTAGTTAGTAGGTTAGTCCCAAAAATAATATAAAAGTGTATAATAAAGCCCATTAAACATCCAAAACATATAATATAATAGCATGGAACAATCAAAAATTATAGATACGTTGGAGACGTATCACACCGCTAGGTGACACACCTGCTGTAGGAGCTGAAGCAGATGTTATGAAGGCTTGGCAAGCTCGATATGATGACTACTCTATAGTTTAGTGTGCCATGCTTTACGGCTTAGAACCGGGACTTCAAAGATGTTTTGAACGTCATGGAGTATATGATATGTTACAGTAGCTGATGTTGACATTCAAGCTAATGCCCGGGTTGAGGGATTTGAAGTCTCCAACAAGTTCTATAGCTGCAAGATGGAGGAGAATAGTTCTGTCAGTGAACACATACTCAAAATGTCTGGGTATCATAACCACTTGACTTAGTTGGGAATTTGCCTTCCACATGAGAGTATTATTGACAGAGTTTTTCAATTGGTGCCACCAAGCTACAAAGGCTTTGTGATGAACTATAATATGCAAGGGATGGATAAGACAATTCCTGAGTTCTTCGCGATGCTGAAATCAGCGGAGGTACAAATCAAGAAGGAGCATCAAGTATTGATGGTTAACAAGATCACTACTTTCAAGAAAAAGGGCAAAGGAAAGAAAAGGAACTTCAAGTAGAACAGCAAACGGGTTGCTACTCCCATGAAGAAACCCAAGGCTGGTCCTAAGCCTCAAGCTGAGTGCTTCTACATTAAAGGTAGTGGTCAGTTGAGGCGGAACTGCCCCCAGTATTTGGCGGATAAGAAGGATGGCAAAGTGAACAAAGGTATATTTCATATGCATGTTATTGATGTGCTCCTTACTAGTACTCGTAGCAGCACCTGGGTATTTGATACTTGTTCAGTTGCTCATATTTGTAATTCAAAATAGGAGTTGCGGATTAAACGAAGATTGGCTAAGGACGAGGTGACGCTGCACGTCGGGAATGGTTCCCAGGTCATCGCCGTCGGCACGCTACCTCTACATCTACTTTCTGGATTAGTTTAGACCTGAATAATAATTATTTGGTGCCTGCATTGAGCATGAACATTATATCATGATCTTGTTTAATGCGAGATGGTTATTCATTTAAGTCAAAGAATATTGGTTGTTCTATTTATATGTCTAATATCTTTTATGGTCATGCACCCTTGAGGAAGGGTCTATTCTTGTTGAATCTTGTTTGTAGTAATGCACATATTCATAATATTGATGCCAAAAGATGCAAAGTTGATAATGATAGTGCAACATACTTGTGACACTACCGTTTAGGCCATATTGGTGTAAAGTTGATAACCCACAAGTGTAGGGGATCACAACAGTTTTCGAGGGTAAAGTATTAAACCCAAATTTGTTGATTCGACACAAGGAGAGCCAAAGAATACTCTTAAGTATTAGCAGCTGAGTTGTCAATTCAACCACACCTGGAAACTTAGTATCTGCAGCAAGATAGTTTAGTAGAACAGTAATATGATAGTGGTGGTAGAAGCAATAAAAGTAAAGATAGTGTTTTTGTAGTTTTTGTGATAATAGCAACGGAAAAGTAAATAAGCGGCAAGCAATATAGGTAAAGCTCGTAGGCATTGGATCGGTGATGGGAAATTATGTCAGATGCAATTCATCATGTAGAAGTTATAACCTAGGCTGACACAGAACTAGCTCGAGTTCATCAATGCAATGTAGGCATGTATTCCGAATATAGTCATACGTGCTTATGGAAAAGAACTTGCATGACATCTTTTGTCCTACCCTCCTGTGGCAGCGGGGTCCTATTGGAACCTAAGGGATATTAAGGCCTCCTTTTAATAGAGTACCGGACCAAAGCATTAACACACAGTGAATACATGAACTCCTCAAACTATGGTCATCACCGGGAGTGGTCCCGATTATTGTCACTTCGGGGTTACCGGATCATAACACATAGTAGGTGACTGTAGACTTGCAAGATAGGATCTAGAACACACATATATTCATGAAAACATAATAGGTTCAGATCTGAAATCATGGCACTCGGGCCCTAGTGACAAGCATTAAGCATAGCAAAGTCATAGCAACATAAATCTCAGAACATAGTGGATACTAGGGATCAAACCCTAACAAAACTAACTCGATTACATGATAGATCCCATCCAACCCATCACCGTCCAGCAAGCCTAAGATGGAATTGGTGATGGAGGAAGGTTGATGATGACGATGGCGATGATCTCCACTCTCCGGAGCCCCGAACGGACTCCAGATCAGCCCTCCCGAGAGAGATTAGGGCTTGGCGGCGGCTCCATCTCGTAAAACGCGATAATTCTTTCTCCTTGATTTTTTTTCTCCATGAAACGGAATATATAGGACTTGGGATACGTCGGTGGGGCACCGGGCTGCCCTCGAGGCAGGGGCGCGCGCCCTGGGAAGGGGGGCGTGCCCCCACCCTCGAGGACGGCCTGTGGGCCCCCAGGTGTGGATCTTCTTGCCGTTATTTTTTATATTTTCTGAAATAAATCTCCGTTGATTTTCAGGCGATTCCGAGAACTTTTTATTTCTGCACAAAAACAACACCATGACAGTTCTGCTGAAAACAGCGTCAGTCCGGGTTAGTTCCATTCAAATCCTGCAAGTTAGAGTCCAAAACAAGGGCAAAAGTGTTTGGGAAAGTAGATACGTTGGAGACGTATCAACTCCCCCAAGCTTAAACCTTTGCTTGTCCTCGAGCAATTTAGTTGATAAACTGAAAGTGATAAAGAAAAACTTTGACAAACTCTATTAGCTCTTGCTGTTATAAATATGTAAGCTAGTATTCAGGTTTTCAACAAGATCATCAACTTACCACATTCACAATAACTTTCAGGTCTCAAGACTACTCACATCAATAGCATAATCAACTAGTGAGCAATAATAATAAACCTCGGATGACAACACTTCTCAAAACAATCATGATATAATATAACATGATGGTATATCGCTAGCCCTTTCTGAGACCGCAAAACATAAATGCAGAGCACCTTTAAAGATCAAGGACTGACTAGACATTGTAATTCACGGTAAAAGAGATCCAGTCATGATCATACTCAATGCAAATTAATAGTAATACATGCAACGACAGAGGTGCTCTCCTACTGGTACTTGTAGAAGACATCTGAGGTGATGAGGAATACGCCTGTAGATAGATCTAACAAAGAAGGTGCAGGCAAGGTAACAATTTCACATTATATTTCATCAAACCTCAATTTATAATGGAGCTGCATATTTTTGTCTTTAACAATAAAGTCATGAGCTACCATGCTCTTGTAGTCTAGGTGAACAGGGGCAAGCAATTTTTCTTCCTTCTCATGATGCCTAATGGGTATATTAAAATCTTCAGCAATGCGAGAAGCAAAGATGCCTCCGAAGACGGGCCCTCTTGAGCGGTTAAGACTTAATCATTTGGCACGATAGCGCCCAAGCTAACAGTTGTGTCGCGAAACAAGGCATGGCGTAAAATGATAATATCAGGGGCACTAAGATTTCCACTGTTCCCGCGACCAATTAAACACCTACTAGCAAACAAAGCAAAGTAGCGTAAAACAGGGAAGTGTACATGTAGCGACCAGACCTCAAACAGTCTGATCTTTGTGCATCAGTGTCATCCCTGGATCAGTAATGCTGACACGCACAATACTTGAAGGATTTATAACAGAGTAGCAATCACACACTTATTACATCGATAGTCCAACGATGAACTTGTTACAATAAATATGGCTGAAGGCTATCTAACACGATAACAACGGAAGGCTTGGAAGATAAGTGAGTCCATCAACTCCAACGGCATCACTGAGTATAGAACCACGACCTAAAAAGCACCTTACTCGTCGTCTGAAAAGTCTGCAACATGAAACGTTGCAGCCCGAAAATGGGTCAGCACATGGAATATGCTGGCAAGGTAACACAAGAGAATGCAAGTACAGAATAATGGCTATACTATATGCATATTTGGCTGGTGGAAAGCTCTACGGTTAAGTTTTTGCATAAAGCCAATTTTTCCCTACTTCAAAGGAATAGATTTTAATTTTACTATCATGGTAGTTGAAACATCGTTGAGAAGATAGACATCCTCTCAACCCCAATTAAAAATCATCCTTAAACCCAACAAAATTAATTAGAGTAACATGATGAGATTCACATGATAATCCAAGTACTAGATACTCAAGACGTCTGTAACCGGGGACACGGCTAATCATGATCAGTTTATACACTCTGCAGAGGTTTGTGCACTTCTCCCCAGAAGATTCGATCACCTCCGTTTGGTTTGTCGCACTGCATGGTGTTTGAGAAACGGATGACCGAGACATAGTCTTTCCGAAGAGGTCCCCTTAACCAGATAGATAGGCCGGTACACCTACAAACCCTCTACATCTGCTAGCCCATCATGGAAAGGTTTCCCACAACTTACTCAACTATGCCAGAGCCCATATTGGCACGTGGCTGCACACGGAAGTTTCTAGTATGAAAAATCTCATGATCCCTTTGAGCCTGGGTGGCGGTCCAAAAGAAAAACAGGCAATCACTGGAATACCCAGATGCCTCAATCCACCCAGATGTGTGTTAAAGTTGCCACATTAAGTTGAACAATTAATTAATAAACTCACATCTGTCATGGATACACTCACCCAATCCACGTCTACGAGCATAGCATGTCCTAACAGCAACATAGAAGTAACGCCCAAAGGTTTGAATGTAATGCAGGTAATAGTTACTACCTCAATCTACTTCCCAGTCCCACAAATTATTTGATCCTACTCATGCAATGTGTGAGGGTTGGACTAATGCAATGAAAACTGGGTAATTGGAAAGTATGATCAATGTGTTACTTGCCTTGCTGATGATCCGCGAAACCTAGAGACTCAAAGTAGCAAGCGGCGCACTCCGGGTACTCTATCGCAAACAAACAAGCACACAATAAGTACTTAACTAATGCACGGGCAAAACTCAAATAAGAGATCTAACCAGAAAGTTCAACTTAAGAACTCCGGTTTGCAAAAAGAATTAACTCGAAAGAAGCAACGAAGCTCAAACTGCGAAAGAAACAAGCTCCGGTTTGCTAATTGGCCTAAAGTCAAATTTTACAGTAGCCAAAACTTTATTCAAGTTGATTAAACGTAAAGAGGGCATCGAGACGAAGATCTGGGATTTTGAATCACCTGATTCCGACTCTCGAGCGAAAAGAAAAACGAAAAACAAAATCAGGGCAGAAATCGCGATCGAAATAATCGCGGATAAATACCCCGAAAAAGAAAACGCACGAACAGGCTAACGAACGAACGTTCGCTGTCTGCGGCTAACTGACGAAAACCGTTCGTTAAAATGAACGTACGGACGAACGTCCGCAAAATAACTAAACCGACGAAAAACCGAACTGATCTAATCTAAAAAAACAGATCTACGATTTTACTAAACCGATCGGTTCTAAAAAAACGATATATACGTCGACGACGAACTTCGGCGAACGGCGGTCCGGCGGCGGGGTGGTCCGGCGGGGCGAGGGCGGGCGGCGCGGCGACGGGTTTGCGGGGCGGCGGCGGCGCGGTGGTGCAGCGGCGCGGCGAGGCGGCGCCGAGCGGCGGCGGCGGCTGCGAGCGGCGGTGGCACTAGGCGGCGGGGGGGGGGGGGGG
>LR738713.1:272424810-272486581 GCA_902687465.1 Secale cereale | reverse complement strand
GGGGCGCTAGGGCAGGGGCGCGGGCTGGCGGGCGACTTGGGGCTGGCGTGCCGGCTCGGGCGACTTATAAAGCCCAGAGACCCGATCCTATACGAGTCTAAGTCGGTTCTTTTTTTTAAATAGAGTCCTGGCGCAGAAAAACTAACGAAAGAAATACCAAACGGACTCCAAAAATCCCGAAATAAATTTTCACCGTCCTCTAATAATATTTAGGACAAAGTGAACATTTTTCCTGGACCTAAATGCAATTTTGAAAAACGCGCATTTTCCTATGCAAATAAAATCGCAAATAAATCCAGAAAAATACTAAAAGTGATTTTAACAGTTTTCCTCCAATATTTCTGTTATTTTGGAGAAGTCATATTATCTCCGCTCATATTTTGTATTTAGAAATATTTTTAGGAGAGAAAAATAATTAGAATCACACTGTCCTCGTACCGGTATTCGAGCGAACTCAAATACGAAAACGGTAAAATTCCCAACTCTCTCCGCAGGTCCTTGAGTTGCTTAGAATTTCGAGGGACGCCACACCAAAATGCAAAAAGCATGAATGCAATTATGATCTATGTATAACATTCCAAATTGAAAATTTGGGATGTTACAAACCTACCCCCCTTAGAATGAATCTCGCCCTCGAGATTCGACTTGGCTAGAGAACAGGTGTGGGTGGTCCTTGCGTAGATCATCTTCTCGTTCCCAGGTGGCTTCTTCCTCGGTGTGGTGACTCCACTGAACTTTGCAAAACTTGATAACCATACTGCGGGTGACTCTGCTCGAAAATTTGAGAATCTTAACAGGCTTCATCTCGTAAGTCAGATCACTGTCCAACTGAATTGCTTCCAGGGGTACTGTGTCTCTAAGCGCTATATCGGTCATTTCCGCATGGCACTTCTTAACCTGCCAAACATGAAACACGTCGTGCACTCCTGACAATCCTTCGGGCAATTCCAATTTATAGGCAACCTCTCCCGTGCGTTCCAAAACACGGTAATGTCCTACAAATCTCGGGGCTAACTTCCCTTTAACTCTGAAACGTTTAACTCCTTGCAGAGGCGATACTCTCAAGTACGCTCTATCTCCGATCTCATAGGCTATCTCCTTGCGCTTCGAGTCTGCATAAGTCTTCTGCCTGGACTGATCTACCTTCAATCTATCTCGAATCAACTTCACCTTCTCCTCAGACTCTTTGATTAAGTCTGGTCCAAACAACCGTCGGTCTCCAACTTCATCCCACATTAACGGTGTTCGGCATCTCCTTTCATACAATGCCTCGAACGGTGCCATCTTCAAACTGGCTTGGTAACTGTTGTTGTATGAGAACTCCGCGTAGGGAAAATTGTCATCCCAACTAGATCCATAATCTAATGCACAGGCTCTCAGCATATCTTCCAAAATCTGATTGACTCTCTCCGTCTGTCCATCTGTGTGCGGGTGAAAAGCTATGCTAAACTCTAGTCTGGTACCCAAAGTTTCATGTAACTGATTCCAGAACTTTGAGGTAAACTGGGTTCCTCTATCTGATACGATGCTCCTCGGAACTCCATGCAGACATACAATTCTGGTCATGTATATCTTTGCCAACTTTGCACTGGTATATGTGGTTGTCACAGGGATAAAGTGGGCTACCTTCGTCAATTGGTCCACTACTACCCAGATTGAATCATACCCTGCTTTGGTCCTAGGCAATCCGGTGATAAAATCCATGCCAAGCTTCTCCCACTTCCATTCGGGTATCGGCATAGGTTGTAACAATTCGGCTGGCTTCTGATGTTCTGCCTTTACTCTCTGACATACATCACAAACTGCTACATACTTCGCGATATCTTTCTTCATACCGGTCCACCAGAAAATGTCCTTCAAATCCAAATACATCTTAGTATTTCCTAGGTGAATCGAGTATGGTGAATCATGGGCCTCCTGTAGAATCAACTTCCTGATCTCCAGATCATTTGGCACATAAACGCGGTCCTCAAACCATAAGGTGTCGTGTTCATCCTCACGAAAACCTTTAGCTCTTCCTTCGCTCATCCTCTCCTTTATAGAGACAACCTCCTTGTCAGTTTTCTGAGCTTCTCTGATTTTATCCATCAGGGTAGACTGGATTTCTAGTGTTGCTACATAGCCTCTCGGAACTATCTCCAAACGTAGTTCTCGTAGGTCCTCGGCTAACTCCTTTGGAAAATCCTCCGTCATTAGGGTATTGACATGGCTCTTACGGCTGAGCGCATCGGCTACTACGTTAGCCTTGCCGGGATGATAATGCAATCTCATGTCGTAATCCTTAATGAGTTCCAGCCATCTCCTTTGCCTAAGATTCAGCTCCTTCTGAGTGAATATATACTTCAAACTCTTGTGATCCGTATATACTTCACAATGGTTTCCAATAAGAAAATGCCTCCACGTCTTCAATGCATGCACTACGGCTGCTAACTCCAAATCGTGGGTGGCATAGTTCAGCTCATGAGGTTTCAGTTGTCGTGAATCATACGAAACAACTCTTCCTTCCTGTATAAGAACTGCTCCAAGTCCTCGACGTGAAGCGTCGCGGTACACCTCATAATCCTTATGTTGATCTGGCAGAATCAACACAGGGGATGAGACCAACCTTTTCTTTAATTCCTGGAAACTGGCCTCACATTCTTCTGTCCAACTGAACTTGGTGTCCTTCTTTAACAACTCTGTCATTGGCTTTGCAATCTTCGAGAAATTCTCAATAAATCTTCGGTAGTATCCTGCAGGTCCAAGAAAACTCCGGATCTCTCCAACTGTTGTTGGTGGTTCCCAATGGGTCACAATGTCCACCTTAGTGGGATCTACTGCTATTCCTTCTCCAGATATAACGTGTCCGAGAAATCCGACTTCCTTCAACCAAAACTCGCGTTTGCTAAACTTGGCATATAACTGATGTTCTCTGAGCTTCTCCAATGCCAAACGCAAATGCTCTGCGTGCTCCTATTCATCCTTCGAGAAGATCAATATATCATCTATGAACACTACGATGAACTTATCCAAATACTCCATAAACACTTTGTTCATCAGGTTCATAAAGTATGCCGGTGCGTTAGTCAGACCAAAAGACATAACGGTATACTCGTACAACCCGTACCTGATGGTAAAGGCCGTCTTAGGTGTATCCTGCTCTCGGATCTTCAATTGGTGGTACCCTGATCGCAGATCGATCATGGAAAATATCTTAGCTCCTTGCAATCTATCGAACAAATCATTGATTATCGGCAATGGGTACTTGTTCTTGATCGTTACTTTGTTCAGCCCTCGGTAATCAACAACCATTCTTAACGATCCATCCTTCTTCTCCACTAGAAGTACTGGCGAACCCCAAGGCGAAGAACTTGGGCGTATGAATCCTTTATCCAGTAACTCCTTAATCTATTTCTTTGTCTCCTCCAAATCCTTTGCGGGCATCCTATATGGTCTCTTAGAAATTGGCCCGGTGCCTGGCAAAAGTTCAATCAAAAACTCTATATCTCTATCCGATGGCATGCCAGGTAACTCCTCTGGAAACACATCCGGATAATCCTTCACTACTGGCACTTCCTCCTGAACAACTCCCGTGAGAGAATGTACTTGAGTCCTTATAGGCGAATGCCTAGATACATACTTAATCCTTTTCCCTCCGGGGTGGTGAGCAAAATTGACTTACTGGCACAGTCAATATTACCTCCATACTTCGATAGCCAATCCATACCTAATATCACATCCAATCCTTGTGACTCCAGAACTATTAGGTCAGAGGGGAAAGTATGGCGTCCTATGATCAATGGCGTCTGAAAACATCCTTGGTGTGCCATATAATCTGCTCCAGGTGAACTTACTAACATGGGGGTCTTAAGAACTCGGGTGCACATCCTATGTCTATTTACATATCCCCTTGAAATATATGAATGTGATACACCAATATCGAAAAGAACTATTGCGGTAAATGTCTTAACCAAAAACTTACCGACAACAGCATCTGGTTGCTCTTCTACCTCCTCCACAGTCACGTGGTTCACTGGTCCTTTGTTGAACGGGTTGGGCTTCTTCGCGGCGCTTCCATTGCCGTTCCCATTCTTAACTTCTGGGCATTCATTGGCATAATGTCCATTCTTCCCGCACTTGTAACAAGTGACATGGCTGAAATCCCTCTTGGTGGGTGTGGACGGTATAGGGCGGCTCTGGTTACCATTTGCTCCATTCCCATTTCCATTTCCATTCTTGGTGCCATTATGATTGTGCGAGCTACCTCCTCCATGGGTATGTTGAAACTGTCCTACTGTTTTAGGGGTAAAATGAGGCTTCTGCTGAGCTCCAGAGTTATACTTTCCTTGTCTATACTTCCTTTTGCGACTTTCAATCTGTTGATGCTTCCTTTAAATCATTACGGCGCGGTCAACCAGCTCCTGGTAGTTATAGAAAGTTGCCACCATCAACTGTACACTCATCTCATCATTCAGCCCTTCCATGAATCTCTCCTGTTTAGCGGCATCTGTGGCCACATCATCTGGGGCATAACGAGATAGGGTACTAAACTCATCCACGTACTGGGCCACAGTACGGTTGCCTTGGCGCAAATTGCGAAACTCCTGCTTCTTCATACTCATAGCTCTAGTTGAAACATGGGCGGTACGAAAAGCTTGTTGGAACTGATCCCAAGTCACATTGGCTACGGGATAAGTGGCTGTGTAATTCTCCCACCATGCTGCGGCTGGTCCAGACAACTGGTGTGCGGCAAATCGCACCTTCTCAGCATCCGAGCAATTAGCGGTGGTCAAATACCTTCCAATCTTGCGTAGCCAGTCATCAGCCACTATTGGTTCAATGCTGCTAGCAAACACGGGTGGTTGCAACCTTAAGAAACGTGTCAGGTTGTCCACGGGTGGTGGTGGTGGAGGGTTGTTGTTGTTGTTGTTCTGGTTGTTCTGAGTGTTCTGGACAAGAAGTTGCATCAGGGTGTTCTGCTGCTGGATCAACTGGGTGAGCTCAGGGGGAAACTCAAATTCACGTCTTGGAGGCATCTGATGGGTGTAGAGGGAAGAGATTAGAATAGAAAAGAGGTCTAAGGGAAAATCACTACCCATATGCACATGCGGCAAACACACAATCATATATCACCAATCAATTTTCAAACAAGGTCTTACAAATCTAACTAACGTTACAAAAGTGCTCTAAAGCTAATATATGGGGTAAACTACTAGTCACAGGGTGGTCATCTAAAAATATTGATCGGCAGAGGATTCCATGATATCCGCTCCAGCTTCATCTTCATAGTCTTCGCCTTTGCTATCCTCAGCTTCCGAATCTGTGTCATCTATGATGATATAGTCTTCTGGTGGAATCTCCTTGGGTTCTTCTTCCTCGTCTTCTTCTCCCATGAGTATCCCTAACTTCCGTGTCAAGTCATCATTCTTCTCCACAAGTATTAGCATCTCCTCCTCGTATCCGTCGCGTGTAGACTTGAGTTCTTCCTCTAGCTCCAAATTCCTATTTAGGGCTTTCTTCAAATCCATCATCCCTGCACACATCTGGTGCTCCTGGCGACGAATGTGATGGTTCAACTCCTGGATGAAGGCTGCAATGGATCTATCCTTCCGGGTGCTGATCATATCCCAATCCTCATCTCGGCGTCCACAAATCTGGTAGATGGTGTCCTTTAGCTCCTGCATGTAGACTTCTCCAATCCTTCCCATAGCGATGTGGGCTGCCATGCTCCTGCCTAGGCTCCATGTAGGCGCATTAAAAGAAAATGCTATGAGTGCAGTGATGGGCTCGAACGTCCTTCCTGGAACTTGGGCTTGAATCAACCAACGCTCCTCCTCAGGTAGAGTGGCATTGTAGGTTCCGGTGAAACTTGGTAGTCCAATGTTTAGATATCTGGTGACTTCCTTCAGGTGTCGTTCAAATGGTGTATCATCATCCGGTTGCATGAACTTGTTCTTTGCATCCACCATCCTAAAAGAGTAGAAAAGATGAGGAGTCAGAAAAGAGAAGAATGAATAGTGTTCTAGGGCTTTAGCTTAGTGGTCGTGTCCTACAGTCAGCGTGTGCTCTGATACCATCTTGTAGCGACCAGACCTCAAACAGTCTGATCTCTGTGCATCAGTGTCATCCCTGGATCAGTAATGCTGGCACACACAGTACTTGAAGGATTTATAACAGAGTAGCAATCACACACTTATTACATCTATAGTCCAACGATGAACTTATTACAATAAATATGGCTGAAGGCCATCTAACACGATAACAGCGGAAGGCTTGGAAGATAAGTGAGTCCATCAACTCCAACGGCATCACTAAGTATAGAACCACGACCTAAAAGGCACCTTACTCGTCGTCTAAAAAGTCTGCAACATGAAACGTTGCAGCCCGAAAACGGGTCAGCACATGGAATATGCTGGCAAGGTAACACAAGAGAATGAAAGTACAGAATAATGGCTATACTATATGCATATTTGGCTGGTGGAAAGCTCTACGGTTAAGTTTTTGCGTAAAGCCAATTTTTCCCTACTTCAAAGGAATATATTTTAATTTTACTATCATGGTAGTTGAAACATCATTGAGAAGATAGACATCCTCTCAACCCCAATTAAAAATCATCCTTAAACCCAACAAAATTAATTAGAGTAACATGATGAGATTCACATGATAATCCAAGTACTAGATACTCAAGACGTCCGTAACCGGGGACACGACTAATCATGATCAGTTTATACACTCTGCAGAGGTTTGTGCACTTTTCCCCAGAAGACACGATCGCCTCCGTTTGGTTTCTCGCACTGCATGGTGTTTGAGAAATGGATGACTGAGACATAGTCTTTCCGAAGAGGTCCCCTTAACCAGATAGATAGGCCAGTACACCTACACACCTTCTACATCTGCTAGCCCATCATGGAAAGGTTTCCCACAACTTACTCAACTATGTCAGAGCCCATATTGGTATGTGGCTGCACACGGAAGTTTCTAGTATGAAAAATCTCATGATCCCTTTGAGCCTGGGTGGCGGTCCAAAAGAAAAATAGGCAATCACTGGAATACCCAGATGCCTCAATCCATCTAGATGTGTGTTAAAGTTGCCACCTTAAGTTGAACCATTAATTAATAAACTCACATCTGTCATGGATACACTCACCCAATCCACGTCTACGAGCATAGCATGTCCTAATAGTAACGTAGAAGTAACTCCCAAAGGTTTGAATGTAATGCAGGTAATAGGTACTACCTCAATCTACTTCCCAGTCCCACAAATTAATTGATCCTACTCATGCAATGTGTGAGGGTTGGACTAATGCAATGAAAACTGGGTAATTGGAAAGTATGATCAATGTGTTACTTGCCTTGCTGATGATCCGCGAAACCTAGAGACTCCAAGTAGCAAGCGGCGCACTCCGGGTACTCTATCACAAAAAAACAAGCACACAATAAATAATTAACTAATGCACGGGTAAAATTCAAATAAGAGATCTAACCAGAAAGTTCAACTTAAGAACTCCGGGTTGCAAAAAGAATCAACTCGAAAGAAGCAACGAAACTCAAACTGCGAAAGAAACGAGCTCCGGTTTGCTAATTGGCCTAAAGTCAAATTTTACATTAGCCAAAACTTTGTTGAAGTTGATTAAACGTAAAGAGGGCATCGAGACGAAGATCTGGGATTTTGAATCACCTGATTCCGACTCTCGAGCGAAAAAAAACGAAAAACAAAATCAGGGCAGAAATCGCGATCGGAATACTCGCGGATAAATACCCCGAAAAAGAAAACGGACGAACAGGCTAATGAACGAACGTTCGCTGTCTACGGCTAACTGACGAAAACCGTTCGTTAAAACGAACGTACGGACGAACGTCCGCTAAATAACTAAACCGACGAAAAACCGAACCGATCTAATCTAAAAAAACAGATCTACGGTTTTACTAAACCGATCGGTTCTAAAAAAACCGATATATACCTCGACGACGAACTCCGGCGAACGGTGGTCCGGCGACGGGGTGGTCCGGCGGGGCGAGCGCGGGCGGCGCGGCGGCGGGTTTGCGGGACGGCGGTGGCTGCGAGCGGCGGCGGTGCTAGGCGGCGGCGGCGTTAGGCGGCCACGACGGGGCGGCTAGGGCAGGGGCGCGGGCTGGCGGGCGACTTGGGGCTGGCGGGCCGACTCGGGCGACTTGTAAAGCCCAGAGACCCGATCCTATACGAGTCTAAGATGGTTCTTTTTTTTTTAAATTGAGTCCTGGCGCAGAAAAACTAATGAAAGAAATACCAAACAGACTCCAAAAATACCGAAATAAATTTTCACCGTCCTCTAATAATATTTAGGACAAAGTGAACATTTTCGCCGAACCTAAATGCAATTTTGAAAAACGCGCATTTTTCCTATGCAAATAAAATCGCAAATAAATCCAGAAAAATACCAAAAGTGATTTTAACATTTTTCCTCCAATATTTCTGTTATTTTGGAGAAGTCATATTATCTCCGCTCATATTTTGTATTTAGAAATATTTTTAGGAGAGAAAAAAAATTAGAATCACACTGTCCTCGTACCGGTATTCGAGCGAACTCAAATACGAAAACGATAAAATTCCCAACTCTCTCCATAGGTCCTTGAGTTGCTTAGAATTTCGAGGGACGCCACAACAAAATGCAAAAAGCATGAATGCAATTATGATCTATGTATAACATTCCAAATTGAAAATTTGGGATGTTACAGTATACTAGTGATTCTTGCCCTTGAAACTTGTCTAGTTTCACCTACGGCTATCATATCAATAAACACTTTGACGTCTTCATGACGTGGTTCATCTAGTCTACCTTCAAAGGGTACTTTGCATATTTCACAAAAATCTAATAGTGATATCTCCTTAATCACGTCATATAAGCGAAACTCCACCGTACGTGGTGTTTTCCTAGAATGAAAATGAAAGCTTTGTGTAAAAATATTGGTGAGTAAGAGATACTGCTCTTTTTGGTCATTGAGGAAGTCGGTGAGGCCCGCATTATTCGCCATCCAATAAAAGTCTTCGTAAATACCAGCGGACATCATGAAATTATTACAAGGCCAATCGCACGGTCGAACTTCCGCCATGCGAGGAAGATGATATTTGGGCTTCTTGTTTTCTTCTTTCTTCTTCTCCTCTGAGCTCTTGCTGGAAGAGCCCCTCAATATTCTTTTTAACATTTTCCTTTTCTGAAAATTTCTGAAATTTTTAGTAACTCACTAATAAAAGTTAACCAAACTCAACAAGATTGATAGCAACAACTCCTATAAGTTCCTAGAGACTATATCATGCATTAGAACTACTTGGGACCAAGAAAATTTAACATGCAAGCTCGAGAACAAGGTCACCACAGCAGCACAAATTTGCAACAAATAAAGCACTAGAACAAAAACTAATTGGACCAATGGAGGAGTCACATACCAAGGAACAATCTCCCCAAACAGTTTGGTGAATGGTGCTTTGAGCAAGGAGATCAAAAATGGCAGCAAAACAAGCTAGAACTTGGGTTTGAGCTGGTTGGGGATTTTTTTGGGAGGAAGAAGAAGAGCATGGGTGAAAGGATAAGTGGAGGGGGCCACGTGGGGCCCTCGAGGCAGGGGGCGCGCCATGTGAAGGGGGCGCGCCCTGTGCCCTCGAGGCCACGTGCTGGCTCCCCTCGCTGTGTGTTTAGTGCCATATTTTCTTAAATATTCTAGAAAAAATCATATTTCATTTTCATGGCATTTGGAGAACTTTTATTTTCGGGATATTTTTTAATGCACGGATAAGTCTGGAAACAGACAGATAATGCTATTTTCCTTTTATTTAACCTAATTAATAGAAAGTAAAAGAAGGGTACAGAAGGTTTGTGCCATCTAGATTCACCTATCCCATGTTCACCAAAAGGAATCCATTAACAAGGTTGATGAGGTCTTGTTAATAAACTCTTTCCGAGTAACACGAAACCGGAGAATTTTCGAATAATACTATGTTACCTCAATGGGGATTTGTATGTCCCCAACAATAAGAATGTCATAAGCCTTCTTGATAGTAGCAATAGGAAACTCAAAACCTCCAATAGTGATAATTGAAGTTTTTCCAATATAATTGATACTATGAACCTGAGGTTGTTTCCTCGGAAAGTGTACCGTATTGATGTAGGGTGGAACCCTAATCGGCAGATCATTCACGAGATGGAGGGGATCCCACGATGAACACGAAGAACACAAGGAAAACACGGAGGGATACACGAGAGGAAACGTTCAAATCAACACGAATACAGTCACACAGGTGCTAGATCCACGATACACATCAAGATACACGATCCATAGTCAACAACGGTGGTACAACGATAGTCTTCTCCTGGAGGAGGTCTTGGGTATCCCTTGGGATCTTCTCCGGTATGGAGGTCTTGAATCCGAGGTGGATCTTCTCCGAAGAGGCCGCGGTCTCGTAGGAGAGGAACCACAAAGGTCTATGATGAGCTATCCAAAAGTTGACAATAAAAGATGTGGGGAAAGGAGTATATATAGTGTTCAGGGCGAAGGGATACACGGGCCACGGCCCAAAGGAATGCGCGCAGGTGATACGTCCAAAATGCATCACTATTTTATATCGTAATTCATCCTTATTCATTGATATATTTCCCATTACGATGATGTTCTTATGTTGTTTTGGCCTATTTTACACAGTTTGCAACTTTCCGGTGCCAAAGCAGCAGACGCAGGATTCAGCGGTAAAAAGTGGGCGCTGAGTTGCTGAAGAAGAATACCTCCAAATTACCTGAAAATCGACGGAGGGAATTTTCCAGAAGGATCACGAAGATACGCAAAAGAGCAAACAGAGGGGGGCCACAGGGTGCCCAGGCGGCCACCTGGCGCGGCCCCCACCCTGGCCGCGCCGGGAGGGCGCCTGGAGCCCCTGGCCCACTCCAGGCTCCCCCCCTCTAGCCTATATACTCCTCGTCATCCAGAAACCCTAAAAGGAGGGGAGTTTACAGAGTTCCGCCGCCGCTCCGTGGCGGAAACCTACAGAGAAGAAAAGCCATCTCCGGCGGGCAGATTCCGCCGGGGAGATCACCTCCCGGAAGGGGAGATCATCGCAATCGTCATCACCATCGTCACGGGCATCATCGAGATCATCATCAACATCATCCCCAACATCAGCACCATCTCCATCTTCATCCAATCTCATCTCACAATTGCAACTTGTGTTGTAATCCGTACTATCTATCCTCTCTACCCTATCGGTGTTGATTACTACTTTGTGGTGAATGCTATTGAGTTTTGTTGGAGAAATATCATTATGTCCAGATTGTTTATCATCCATCTATCTCCACTGATCATGATCTCTTTTATGTCTTGTGAGTAGTTACTTTAGTTCTTGAGGACATGGGAGAAGTCTTGTTGTTAGTAGTCATATGATGTTGAAGTAATATGTGTTGTTTGATACTTAAGTTGTGTTGTTATTTTCCTAGTGGTGTTGTGTGAGTCGAACACTCAACAGTTCGCCTTATTAAGGACCTAGGGGAATACATTGTGTACAAAGAATGCTTACGGTGGGTTGCCGGAGTGACAGAAACCTGAACCCCAGTTCGCACACTTTTGCACAAGGGAACAATGGATCATCGATCGTATTGCTATGGTTAGGCTTTTGCCTTAAATACTATCTTGAATTTGCGGATGCTTGCAAGGTGTTTAATCATAAGAGTGCACTCATCTTAGTCTAGAGGGTGTACTAGCATAGATCCACCCACTCAACACTTATCAACACATCACATAGTACCGATACAGAATATGGCGAAAGCACATGACTACCTCTCCTGTGTGTCCTCAAGAACACTTTAGCCTGTATAAGTTCAGTTGCTAGGCCTCTCCTTTGCTCAGAAAGGATTGGGCCACTTGTTACTCTCTAGTGCCTTTTACTTTGCTCGCTTTTACTTTCCTGTTGCTTATATCAAGAAAACCCCTAAAAAGTTATCTTTCAGTGCTTGCAGTTATTCCTTGCTCAGAATCACTTATCAATACCTTCTGCTCCTCGTTGGGTTCGACACTCTTACTTATCGAAAACGCTGCAATAGATCCCTTGCGGTTGTGGGTCATCAAGTACCGTTTTCTGGCGCCGTTGCCGGGGAGTGTAGCGCTATTGCTAAGTGAAGCTGGTAAGGAAGTTTTTATATTTCTGTTTTTATTTTGCTATTGCTGCTCTTTGTTCTTATGGACAACCTTGCTATTGGATCGTTGCTTGTCGGAAGACGCCCCACATCTGTGGTGGTTGCTCCTCCCCCTACTGAAATTGTGCCCTATAAAATACCAGCTGGTATTATCGATTATGTTTTGGCTAATCGTTATGCAGGAGACAGACATCCCGGTGAACACTTGTTATATCTGTCACAACTATGTTCATTATTTAAGCTTGCAGGTGTATCAATGGAGTTTGTCATGAGGAAATTGTTCTCCGTATCGCTTATAGATAAAGCTTCAGATTGGTATAAGCTTCTCGATAACTCACACTTGCTTGATTGGCAAGAGCTTATGTCTCTCTTTTATACAAAGTTTTATCCTCTTCATGAAATTCATCGAGACAGGAACTATATCTATAACTTTAGGTCTCGTGACGGAGAAAGCATTGCTCAAGCTTGGGGGAGACTGAAGTCCCTAATGCTCAGATGTCCTATTCATGAGCTCCCCAAGAAAATTATACTTACAAATTTTTATGCCAGGCTTTCTCGTCAGGATAAGGAGATGCTGGATGCCTCCTCTAGTGGGGTATTTCAGACAAAGAGCGTTGAAGAAAGGTGGGATCTCATTGAAAGGATCTAGAGGAATAACGAAGATTGGGAAATCGATAAAGGTATTGAAAACGCTATAAATTATGAGCATGATTATATTGAGAGCTATGTGAAAACTGATTACTTCAATACCTTTTGCTCTAAGATTGGTCTTGATTCCCATCTAATGATTGATTTCTGTAAGGATTTTGCCTCTCACGTTGATTCTTTTAAAAAGAAGAGAGATCAGCATCATGAACCTTTCAAAGAGTTACCTGTTGATATTCATGTTGCTGACCCTATTTTGCCTGCAGTTATATATGAAAAGCCTCCTTTTCCCGAAAGGATAAGGGAGCACTCTCTTGTGACAGGCATAATAAATAAAAGTGAGAGAAGAATTGATGAGCCTGAGAACCAGATCAAGGTCGATCCTCAAGTTGCATTGGTTAAAGACCTTGTTACTAATGATGTTTTGGATTCCAATGTAAATTTTTGTGCTGTTTCCACTAACCTTGTCACAGCCAAGAATAAAGGCCCAATTTCAGGTACTCCAGTAGTATCTGTTAAAATAGGAGATCACAATTATTATGGGCTATGCGATTTGGGATCGAGTGCTAGTGCTATCCCCTATTCACTTTATCAAGAGATCATCGATGAGATTTCACCTTGTGAACTTGAAGAACTTGATGTTACCATTCATCTTGCAAACAGAGCAACTATCTCTCCTATCGGAATTGTGAGAGACGTTGAAGTCCTATGTGGAAAGGTAAAATACCCTACCGACTTTCTAGTACTTGGTTCAGTGAGGGACAATTTTTGTCCTATTATTTTTGGTAAACCTTTTCTCAGAACTTGTGGAGCTATAATAGATTGCAAGAAAGGTAAAGTTTCTGTTGAATTCAATGGTGAGCCATATGAATTTAACTTTTCTAAGTTCTCTAAGCAGCCTCGTGGTACCGATTTACCTAGTGATGATAAAATTATTGAAAGTATTGCTTCTATTGCTATTCCCCCTAATGATCCTTTGCAGCAATATATGGAGGACCACGAGAATGATTTGCATATGCGGGAAAGAAATGAACTAGATGAAATATTCTTGAGACAACCTGCTATCCTGAAGCACAACCTTCCGGTTGAACCTTTGGGAATTTTATCAAAACCAAAAGAAGACCCGGTGTTCGATCTTAAACCTCTTCCCGATACGCTCAAGTATGCTTATTTAGATGAAAAGAAAGTATATCCTGTTATTATCAACTCTAACCTTTCAGGATATGAAGAAGAGCGACTATTGGAAGTACTTCGTAAACACCGAGGTGCAATTGGCTATACCCTGATGACCTTAAGGCGATTAGTCCATCTATCTGTCAACATACTATCAACCTTGAGCCCGATGCTAAACCAGTTGTTGATCATCAACGACGGTTGAACCCGAAGATGATGGATGTTGTAAGAACTGAGATTCTCAAGCTTCTAGCCGCAGGTATTATCTACCCTATAGCTGATAGTAAGTGGGTAAGCCCGGTACATTGTGTTCCTAAGAAATGAGGTACAACTGTGGTTCCTAATGATAAGAATGAACTAATACCTCAGAGAATTATTATTGGATATAGAATGTGTATTGATTACAGGAAGCTGAACAAGGAAACCAGGAAGGATCACTACCCGTTGCCGTTCATCGACCAAATGCTTGAAAGGTTATCCAAAAATACCCAATTTTGTTAGCTCGATGGTTATTCTGGCTTCTCTCAAATTCATGTTAACACTGCTGATCAAGAGAAGACCACTTTTACTTGTCCCTATGGTACTTATGCTTACAGGTGTATGCCTTTTGGTTTATGTAATGCCCCTGCTACTTTTCAAAGGTGTATGGCTGCTATCTTTCATGGTTTCTATGAGGGGATTGTGGAAGTCTTCATGGACGATTTCTCCGTCTATGGAACTTCCTTTGACCATTGTCTCCACAACCTTAATAAAGTTTTGCAGAGATGTGAGGAGACAAATCTGGTACTCAACTGGGAGAAGTGCCACTTCATGGTTAACGAAGGAATTGTTCTTGGTCACAAGATTTCCGAAAGGGGAATTGAGGTGGAAAAGGCCAAGATCGAAGCAATTGAGAGGATGCCCTATCCAAGGGGCATCAAAGGTATTCACAGTTTTCTCGGTCATGCTGGTTTCTATAGAAGATTTATTAAAGACTTTTCTAAGACTTCGAGTGTAATGCCCAGGATGGGACAATATCTCCTACATGTCGAGGCACGACTTAAAGATATAAGCCCATTCTGGAATGATCGCAAGTTTGGTATCTTTGCACGACTCATGTAAAAGAGGGATTAAAATGCAAAAGGAGATAGTTGGCTTATACTCACCACTTCACAAAATACAATTCATAAGCAATACATCATTCAAAAACATCACAACCCGACTACGGGCGAAGAACCAAAAGAAAGATACCAAAACATAAAGCCACAGGTCTAGATCGAATCCTAGTAGAAACCACTACTGATCGTCGAAACGTCACAAACATACGGCCACTCTCTTCATCGAGCTCCCAGTGAAGTTCTGACCCTTCTTCTGCATCAATCTCGGCTGAACTTGCATCTGGTGTTGAAGTATCTGTGAGCCACGAGGACTCAGCAATCCCATAACCATGGGTATCAAGACTAGCAAAGCTTTATGGGTAGGAAGAGGTAAAGTGGTGAGGTTGCAGCAGCGGCTAAGCATATATGGTGGCTAACTTACGAGTACAAGAGTAAGATGAGCATCTACGCAAACGGTCGCAAAAGTAGTGATCGCTAAAGATCCTGAACTACATACGAATCAAACATAACCCCACCGTGTTCTCTTCTCAAAGTGAAAAGAGACAGTCACGGTTACTCACACAGTTGTGTGTTTTACTTCGGATCCTCTGTCAAGTTTTCTACAACCAGACATTAACAAATTCCAATCTGCCACATAATCGCGGGCACGGCTTTCGAAAGATCATAACCCTGCAGGGGTGTCCCAACTTAGCCCATCACAAGCTCTCACGATTAGCTGAAGTGATAAATATAATATCATCACTCCTTATCTTAGGGAAAACCGATCAGGCTCGGCATCCCGGTAGCACAAGACATTTCGACAATGGTAAAACAAGTCCAGCAAGACCTCCCGGCGTGCCGACACCCTGATAGTAGCCGCACGTATCTCGTCTCAGGCCACAACCGGATGGGACATCCTACAGGACCCAAACCTCGAGTTTCCCCGTGGTGGTTCCCGCAGTCTGCCGTTTGGGACCAACACCATCAGCACTCCTGCTATGTAGAATTAAGAACCCGGGGACGCGACCCCCTATGCAAAATTAATTAATTAATTAAGTTGTTATTATGAGGCAAAATTAAAACCAATGTTGGGCCTTGCTGGAGGAGTTTTATTCAAAGTCGAACTGTCAAGGGGTCCCCATCCACCCATCGTGTAAGGAACGCAAAATCAAGGAACATAATGCCGGTTTATCGGCGCCTAAGGTGGCATGAGTGGAACAAAACACCGAGCAAAAGGCCAAGCCTTCCACCCATGCCCAGTATATAGGTGTGTTAATAATAATTATAGATATTGTGATATTCCAACAACAAGTTCCCTCCTGGAACGAACTTCATCTTCACCTGCAACTAACAACGCTATAAGAGGGGCTGAGCAAGCGGGTAACATAGCCAAACAGTGGTTTTGCTAGGAAGGTTTCAAATGTTAGAGGTTTCATGGCAACAAGGAGAGGCTGACATACAAGATGGGTAGCGCGACATGTAACGATAGCATCGAGACAACTAAGCATGGCAATGGTAGTAAAGGTATCCAAGGGTATGATCATCTTGCCTGGGATTCCACAAGGGAGAAGAACGGATCCATGAAGTAGACGGAGCAACAAGTCGAGCGAATCCTCACAACTCCGGAACGAAACCGAAGCTAACCAGAGAAGCAACCGGAAAGAAGCAAATAACACGGTAAACACACAAGCATAAACATGGCATACGATGCACATCCAAGTATGATGCATGTTCGGTTTAATTATGCATGGCATGGCAAAGTGCACAAACAAGTACTACAAGTTAAGTGGAGCTCAATATGAGACGAGTTGCATATTGACGAAACACCACATTTTATTTATTTAGTTGACGCTCGTTATTTACAAGACAAGATTAAATGTTTTTAACATGGCAAGAGGTGAAGCATAATAAAACTACACTATTTAGGCATTTTAAATGAGGCCGAAAAATAACAACAACAATTCCGGGAAATCCCCATGAGCATGTTTAGTAATTTTTAAGCAAACAACAATTCACACATTTTTATGTTGTTAACATGATGTGGATGACATGAACAAGTTTTATGCAATTTATTAAAAGATGACATGAAGAAGATATGAAGTATGGTCACCGTGGTGGAAGAAAAGGGTGCCACGGAAACGATCCGAAAATGATGCAACGCAACATCTCGGTTCCGGTAACTCGTTGAGAGACCGGTGCAAAAGAAAAGGTGGCGTGAGTGAGCGAAACAAGATGGAAGGTGGGGTGATCCCGTCACCGGGTTCCCACGGGTCGGCGACGAGGCAACCGAGGAACATGTCAAAAGAGGGGCACAACGGGCACGGCGCAAACAAGGGATACATCTCATACAACACATGCATTCATCCACGGGCATTGTCTCGGGGTTATACCTTCGGAACAAACGTTCAGGGGGCGGTTCGAGTCGTCAAGGGACGTAGAGGAAGAAGTCATTCACGTGTCGTAGAGGAAGTAGTTGTTCCGTTCGTAGTTGTACACGTGGCGACGGTAGTGGTACTCGGTTCGTCGGCGACGGTCGTGGTACTTGCCGGTCTCGGTCTCAAGTCGTAGTTGAACTTGCGGGTCTTGGCGACGGTAGTGGTTCACGGAGCTCGTTTTCTGTAGATGTACACACTCGTAGAGGTTCGGGTCACGTGTAGAGGTACTTGGCGCATCGTCGTGGTACTTGGCGATTCCGGAAACACGGTAGATGAATTTGACGGTCCTCGTCGTCCTGGTGCTTGGCGTCAAAAGTGCTAAGCAGCAAAGGGTCAGTCTAAAGGAGGCAGAGGCCATGGCGCCATGAAGCAGAGAAGCAGCAGCGGCTCGGCAAGTGAAGCAGGCAGCAGCTATTCGAGCAGGGGAGCGGTCGCAGTGAATCCGGTCGAGACAAGGCTGAAGGCGGCGGATTCGCCGGAACGGGAAGCAGCGGCCTCGGCTCCAGCGGGTAGTTCCGGCAGGGCAGCGGTGTTGAGAGGCGTGAAGGCGGCGGCGGTCGAGGTGCAGGTGGTGGTGCAGAACGGAGGGAGGCGCGCAGGGAGCCAGAGGGCCGGTGGCACGGGTCGATGCCGAGAAGGGCCGACGAGGTCGGGGCGGTCGGCTGCTCCTGGCCAGCCCGCGGGGAGGGACGGCGAGGCGCATAGAGGAGGGCCTGAGGGCGAGGCAGAGGCCCCCGAGAGCGGCACTGGAGGTCGGGCGGCCGGCGCCCTGGAGGGATGAAGGCGCGGCGAGGCTCGGCCTTGCTGGAGGCGCTCGAGGAGACGGGAGCGGGTCGCCGCGCTGCTGGGCTCGGGGCCTGAGGACGGGGAGAAACGAGGGGGAGCGAGATGGGGACTAGGTGCGGGCTGCGAGGAGGAGGGATGCACGGGGTGACGAGGGGATCGGGCACGGGAACGAGAGGAAGGGGATCGATGGAAGGTGCGGGGCGATGGGATCGGGCTGCGGGGTGAGCGACGGCGGCTGAGGGAGATGAGGGAGCGGTTGGCTCGGGGAGCGGCTGCTAGGGTTAGGCATTGGTTGGGCCTGCGGGGAGGGAAGGGCAGTTGGGCCGGCCTGCAGCGCTGAGATGGCCTAGAGGCCTGAAGGCTGAGAAGGAATAGGCAGGCGCGGCTTGGGCCTTGGCTGGGCTGTCAGTCCCTCCTTGAGATTAAACAATACAGAGAATAAAAGAAAAGGAGAGAAGAAAAGAAAGGGGAAAGCTAGGCAAAGAATTTGCACATGAGGTTAATTTTCTCGAGCTCATAAAAATGAGCACGGTCCGAGAAGAATATAAATGGCAAGATCGAGATATAATTCAAACTTATTTGAATTTAAATCAAATGGGTTTGAACTAAGACTTGATTATTGAAGTGTCCAAAAATGTTCGGATTTTTGGAGGAGCCTCGATAAAATGGATAAGAATTGTTGGCAAGGTTTGGAAGTCAAAACTTGAAGTGAAAAAGGCATGGGGAATATTTGCAACTGTGTTTGGGTTAATTCCAAACAAATGGAATATTTATTATATAGCTCCCTAAATAATATTGAGAGGCTTTTATATGTTATAAAGAGAAGTCATTCTTCCCTCGATTTAAATGGACCGAAGGTCCACACAATTTATTTAGGTTGAGATGCAAAAGATATGACATGATGGCATGATGACATGATGCAATGCAAAATAAATAACAAGCACAAAAGAAACACACGGGAAACCCGGAACATCTGGAATCTTCTGGAATCTTCTGGGACGTCGGTCTTTGGGCGTCACAACTCTCCCACACTAACAGAGGATCTCGACCCGAGATCCTAGAGATGGCACCAGATAAAAACGGAAAAGGAGGAGGTAAAACAATGTTGCTTCTTTGACAGACGAGTGAGAAACCAAAGAACCTTGAGAGGTTGAACAAGTTGAATAAGAGTACAATGGAGATGAACGAAGATGAAAACACTCCGTTAGAAAAGAGGAACAAGGAGCATTGTGAGAACCTTGTAGGTTGAAAGACATGAAACAAGAGCTCACGGATGACGAAAGAATTTCAAAACCACTCCGGTTAACCAAGATTGAGAAGGAAAAAGAACGAAATAATTTGGACAGCACTCCGTCTGAAAAATGGAAGGAATTAACAAGAACTTGCCAAGTTGGGATGAAACTTGATGAAAACAACAACACACTGCCTCTGAAACAATTGAAAGAATGGCACAAGTGGTAAGAAAGATTCAGACAGCACTCCGGTTGAAAAGTGAGGCAAAACTTGATGAGATGAGAGAATTCGAATGGAGAATACAACGCTCCGGATAAATAGATAAACAAGGAAAGAACATGATCTCGATAAAAACGAGATGATGGTTTGGAGAGATCATCATCACAATGCCTCCGGAATGAAAGAATAGCATATAATCAATGAAGAAAAGAATGGAGATGAAAATGACAACTTCTCTCAAAATTGAATTTGAAAGAGCATCCTTACAACGATAAATTGAATAGAGTTGTCGGAAGAATCAACAAGCAAAAGATAGGCTTGATGTGGGCTTATGGAAAACATCTCAAAATTAAGAGGTGACAACCAGCCACTGACGAAAACAATTGATTTGATTGAGATCAACTAGGAGACTAAAGACTTATCTCACCGGAATGATAAATGAAGGACGTGGGTCATTTATAAGCACCACAATAGTGACAATCCTTAGGGAAAGCTTTTAGGTGAAATACAACCCAAGATAACTCCAACGAATAAATAAATGGTTTGAAAGATCTCCTGAACAAAGAAAATGATGGTTTTAAATATCTCATTCTTGACAACTTGTGAATCATGAAACATGAAGGAAAATTGTCAAAATGACATAACACCACCTCAAAAGATAAGGGGGCAAGAATTGCACTTGGAAAGCATGATGAAGAATGCTTGAGCACCGACAAGAATCTTAATGAAGACTTCGAGGATGAATTAAAACATGATGAACCTCCATGAAGAACTCCGGTAATGAAGCAAGAGAAGTGAAGGATGAAAGAATAAGATTCAAGGCCTGCGATGAATTAGATGGAGCTTTGAAATGATATAATTGAAATAACTTGGAGCTCCGGAAAACAAGATGAAAAACTTAGAACCAAGGATATGATATGATGAACAAGCTCCGAAGGAAGGGATTAAATCACCTTGAAGGAATAAGAATAAGAATTATGTCATGCATATCCTTCATCAAATTAAATTGATGACAAGCAACGGATTTGGCATGCTACTTATTCTCATTGGGAAGAATTAAAGAGAGATGTAGCACAAGCTTGGGTAAATCTTCAACGAACCACCGGTAGGATTATGAAAAGAACGAGTGAATTAATATGATAACAACGGAAGGGTAATCTTGAAAGAACCACCGTAAGAATATGGAGACGAACGAAGAGACATCAATGCATAATATTTGGAGGACGAAGTTGAAAAATGAGAATGAATAAATATTCTAAAATGATGGCCTTCGGAGGATCACAAAGAAAAGAATACATGAAATGCTTCGGACGGGTATGAAAATAATTCCTCACAATCAAAACGATAATGAGGATGGCATGAAGCTAGAACCACGAATCTTCAAGAGAACGGGCCAAGATTTAAGAGAAACACTTCTCCGGTCTTCAGATGTTGAAAGTGAAGACGAGAAATGCCATGAAGAATTTCGAGATACTCCGGACGACTGACAAGAGGAAGGTGGAGCTAAAGATGGAAATAATTGAAAACAAGCTTGGAGAAGGCATGTGACTGATGGAAATCATTCTTACGTCACACTTTGAAAAGAATTTTTAGAATAACTCCGGAAAAATTGGAAGAGTCAGGTAAGATCCTGGAAAAAGACCTGTGGGTTAGGGCCCACTAAAGAAATCACCGCTGAAAAAGATTGCTTAAGAGATATTGCACCGGTTGAATTAAATGGCTTGAATAAGATGACAATCTCTAAATAGTTAGAACGGATTAAGAATGGAATCACGAATCTTCTGAGATATCTTCAACACACCGGATATGAATAGCAAGAGGAGAATGATTAATTGGTGCACCGGAATAAGAAAGCATTGTGAAAAGAGGAAAAGGATAAGATCAACACCGAAATCTTGAATTACATCCACCGGCAGAATTTGAGAACAAAAGAATGATGAGCTTGAAGCTCTTGAGCATCTTCACGATAATTCACCGGATAAGAACATTGAAGGAAATGAATGAAGAAATATCACATTAATAAAATGGATATTTCATTTGAGAATTTCTGGCTCCACAAAGAAAAGGGTGGGAGGGTGGGAAAAACAAAGATAACTTGGGATGAATGAAACAGACAAATCGTCAGATTTCTCAACTGCGTCCGTATGGAATAACTTGAAGAGAAGGCACACCGGTTGAAAAGGATTAACATGAAAATCTCGATGGTCAAGAAGAATTAGCACTCCCATAGAAATATGAGAACAACGATTAGGAAAGGTATGGAATCAACATTTGACATCGAAGCAACTCGAATACCAGAATCAAAGCGAAACAAAGGATAGATATGTTTATGAAGAAGATTATGTTGCAACATATCTATCCGAACAGAGAATTGAACGAATGAATTCCGTAGGTACATCAACTTGACGAGAAGCCACTTGGGAGAACAAAAGATAAATAAAAGCAACAAGGAGCAGACAGAACAAATACAAGATAGAAGCTTCCTTCGACATATTCGTGCTGAAAGCTCATGGAACGTGTTACAAAAGGGTTTTGCAATCCCCGGATCAGCATAGCCAAGGACCCTTTAAGATGCAACTCCCGATCGGAACAAGCCCATAAAACCACTTCACTCAATGTTGAACCCCGAACTTCATATCATGCACTCATTGGAAGAATGCCTAGAACTACTAGATGAACCCACCTGTTAATTTCCGAAAGTTTCTAGTTATGCAATCAGGTGTTGGGGATACAGGGGAAGCACCGCGCACTCAACTCTAATCCTACATCCAGCTGTATCCATCCTTCAACACATAACCAGTCTTTCTCGGAAACTGTTTACCTCGGACCTTCGAAACGCATCCACTATACAAGCTATGGCAATACTCCCGAACTACCTCGCCAGTACTGGGTGATGTCCGGGTTATCTTGCCACTAACCGCATAGGAGAGTTTTCGATGTCGGCCGTCTTAAGTAATCTTGAACTGATGCGATGGATTTGTGACGACAACACCTCGGAGCTCAACTCCCCGGGAGACTGCCACAACCCCTAATGACAGGAGGCATTGAGAACAATGTTCTCGTCACAAAGACATCGAAACAATCCAAACAATACTCGCGTGATCCTAAAAAAAATTGGTGCAATTTTTGAAAGTAGAATAGGCAAGTGTACTCGTCAGGAGTCCTCACCAGAGTGAAAAGAGATGAGAAGCAAAAGAAATCCTACTCTCCGATATATATATAGGACTCAAAACATTTTAAGTGTGTGCCTAGACTCAACCGTCAACGATTCGATCAATCAGTGGGGGCTTCTAGGTCGGAGAAGGCTCTGAATACCAACTTGTAATGCCCAGGATGGGACTATATCTCCTACGTGTCGAGGTATGACTTAAAGATATAAGCCCATTCTGGAATGATCGCAAGTTTGGTATCTTTGCACGACTCATGTAAAAGAGGGATTAAAATGCAAAAGGAGATAGTTGGCTTACACTCACCACTTCACACAATACAATTCATAAGCAATACATCATTCAAAAACATCACAACCCGACTACGGGCGAAGAACCAAAAGAAAGATACCAAAACATAAAGCCACAGGTCTAGATCGAATCCTAGTAGAAACCACTACTGATCGTCGAAACGTCACAAACATACGGCCACTCTCTTCATGGAGCTCCCAGTGAAGTTCTGATCCTTCTTCTGCATCAATCTCGGCTGAACTTGCATCTGGTGTTGTAGTATCTGTGAGCCACGAGGACTCAGCAATCCCATAACCATGGGTATCAAGACTAGCAAAGCTTTATGGGTAGGAAGAGGTAAAGTGGTGAGATTGCAGCAGCGCTAAGCATATATGGTCACTAACTTAAGAGTACAAGAGTAAGATGAGCATCTACGCAAACGGTCGCAAAAGTAGTGATCGCTAAAGATCCTGAACTACATACGAATCAAACATAACCCCACCGTGTTCTCTTCTCAAAGTGAAAAGAGACAATCACGGTTACTCACACAGTTGTGTGTTTTACTTCGGATCCTCTGTCAAGTTTTCTACAACCGGACATTAACAAATTCCAATCTGCCACATAACCGTGGGCACGGCTTTCGAAAGATCATAACCCTGCAGGGGTGTCCCAACTTAGCCCATCACAATCTCTCACGATTAGCTGAAGTGATAAATATAATATCATCACTCCTTATCTTAGGGAAAACCGATCAGGCTCGGCATCCCGGTAGCACAAGACATTTCGACAATGGTAAAACAAGTCCAGCAAGACCTCCCGGCGTGCCGACACCCTGATAGTAGCCGCGCGTATCTCGTCTCAGGCCACAACCGGATGGGTCATCCTACAGGACCCAAACCTCGAGTTTCCCCGTGGTGGTTCCCGCAGTCTGCCGTTTGGGACCAACACCATCAGCACTGGCCCCCCTGCTATGTAGAATTAAGAACCCGGGGACGCGACCCCCTATGCAAAATTAATTAGTTAATTAAGTTGTTATTATGAGGCAATTTTAAAACCAATGTTGGGCCTTGTTGGAGGAGTTTTATTCAAAGTCGAACTGTCAAGGGGTCCCCATCCACCCATCGTGTAAGGAACGCAAAATCAAGGAACATAATGCCGGTTTATCGGCGCCTAAGGTGGCATGAGTGGAACAAAACACCGAGCAAAAGGCCAAGCCTTCCACCCATGCCCAGTATATAGGTGTGTTAATAATAATTATAGATATTGTGATATTCCAACAACAAGTTCCCTCCTGGAACGAACTTCATCTTCACCTGCAACTAACAACGCTATAAGAGGGGCTGAGCAAGCGAGTAACATAGCCAAACAGTGGTTTTGCTAGGAAGGTTTCAAATGTTAGAGGTTTCATGGCAACAAGGAGAGGCTGACATAAAAGATGGGTAGCGCGACATGTAACGATAGCATCGAGACAACTAAGCATGGCAATGGTAGTAAAGGTATCCAAGGGTATGATCATCTTGCCTGGGATTCCACAAGGGAGAAGAACGGATCCATGAAGTAGACGGAGCAACAAGTTGACCGAATCCTCACAACTCCGGAACGAAACCGAAGCTAACCAGAGAAGCAACCGGAAAGAAGCAAATAACACGGTAAACACACAAGCATAAACATGGCATACGATGCACATCCAAGTATGATGCATGTCCGGTTTAATTATGCATGGCATGGCAAAGTGCACAAACAAGTACTACAAGTTAAGTGGAGCTCAATATGCGACGAGTTGCATATTGACGAAACACCACATTTTATTTATTTAGTTGACTCTCGTTATTTACAAGACAAGATTAAATGTTTTTAACATGGCAAGAGGTGAAGCATAATAAAACTACACTATTTAGGCATTTTAAATGAGTCCGGAAAATAACAACAACAATTCCAGGAAATCCCCATGAGCATGTTTAGTAATTTTTAAGCAAACAACAATTCACACATTTTTATGTTGTTAACATGATGCGGATGACATGAACAAGTTTTATGCAATTTATTAAAAGATGACATGATGAAGATATGAAGTATGGTCACCGTGGTGGAAGAAAAGGGTGCCACGGCAACGATCCGAAAATGATGCAACGCAACATCTCGGTTCCGATAACTCGTTGAGAAACCGATGCAAAAGAAAAGGTGGCGTGAGTGAGCGAAACAAGATGGAAGGTGGGGTGATCCCGTCACCGGGTTCCCACGGGTCGGCGACGAGGCAACCGAGGAACATGTCAAAAGAGGGGCACAACGGGCACGGCGTAAACAAGGGATACATCTCATACAACACATGCATTCATCCACGGGCATCGTATCGGGGTTATACCTTCAGAACAAACGTTCACGGGGCGGTTCGAGTCGTCGAGGGACGTAGAGGAAGAAGTCATTCACGTGTCGTAGAGGAAGTAGTTGTTCCGTTCGTAGTTGTACACGGGGCGACGGTAGTGGTACTCGGTTCGTCGGCGACGGTCGTGGTACTTGCCGGTCTCGGTCTCGAGTCGTAGTTGAACTTGCGGGTCTTGGCGACGGTAGTGGTTCACGGAGCTCATTTTCTGTAGATGTACACACTCGTAGAGGTTCGGGTCACGTGTAGAGGTACTTGGCGCATCGTCGTGGTACTTGGCGATTCCGGAAACACGGTAGATGAACTTGACGGTCCTCGTCGTCCTGGTGCTTGGCGTCAAAAGTGCTAGGCAGCAAAGGGTCAGTCTAAAGGAGGCAAAGGCCATGGCGCCATGAAGCAGAGAAGCAGCGGCGGCTCGGCAAGTGAAGCAGGCAGCAGCTATTCGAGCAAGGGAGCGGTCGCAGTGAATCCGGTCGAGACAAGGCTGAAGGCGGCGGATTCGCCGAAACGGGAAGCAGCGGCCTCGGCTCCAGCGGGTAGTTCCGGCAGGGCAGCGGTGTTGAGAGGCGTGAAGGCGGCGGCGGTCGAGGTGTAGGTGGTGGTGGAGAACGGAGGGAGGCGCGCAGGGAGCCAGAGGGCCGGTGGCGCGGGTCGATGCCGAGAAGGGCCGACGAGGTCGGGGCGGTCGGCTGCTCCTGGCCAGCCCGCGGGGAGGGACGGCGAGGCGCACAGAGGAGGGCCTGAGGGCGAGGCAGAGGCCCCCGAGAGCGGCGCTGGAGGTCGGGCGGCTAGCGCCCTGGAGGGATGAAGGCGCGGCGAGGCTCGGCCTTGCTGGAGGCGCTCGAGGAGACGGGAGCGGGTCGCCGCGCTGCTGGGCTCGGGGCCTGAGGACGGGGAGAAACGAGGGGGGAGCGAGATGGGGACTGGGTGCGGGCTGCGAGGAGGAGGGAGCCACGGGGTGACGAGGGGATCGGGCACGGGAACGAGAGGAAGGGGATCGATGGAAGGTGCGGGGCGATGGGATCGGGCTGTGGGGTGAGCGACGGCGGCTGAGGGAGATGAGGAAGCGGTCGGCTCGGGGGATCGGCTGCTAGGGTTAGGCGTCGGTTGGGCCTGCGGGAAGGGAAGGGCAGTTGGGCCGGCCTGCAGCGCTGAGATGGCCTAGAGGCCTGAAGGCTGAGAAGGAATAGGCAGGCGCGGCTTGGGCCTTGGATGGGCTGTGAGTCCCTCCTTGAGATTGAACAATACAGAGAATAAAAGAAAAGGAGAGAAGAAAAGAAAGGGGAAAGCTAGGCAAAGAATTTGCACATGAGGTTAATTTTCTCGGGCTCATAAAAATGAGCACGGACCGAGAAGAATGTAAATGGCAAGATCGAGATATAATTCAAACTTATTTGAATTTTAATCAAATGGGTTTGTACTAAGACTTGATTATTGAAGTGTCCAAAAATGTTCGGATTTTTGGAGGAGCCTCGATAAAATGGATAAGAATTGTTGTCAAGGTTTGGAAGTCGAAACTTGAAGTGAAAAAGGCATGGGGAATATTTGCAAGTGTGTTTGGGTTAATTCCAAACAAATGGAATATTTATTATATAGCTCCCTAAATAATATTGAGAGGCTTTTATATGTTATAAATAGAAGTCATTCTTCCCTCGATTTAAATGGACCGAAGGTCCACACAATTTATTTAGGTTGAGATGCAAAAGATATGACATGATGGCATGATGACATGATGCAATGCAAAATAAATAACAAGCACAAAAGAAACACACGGGAAACCCGGAACATCTGGAATCTTCTGGAATCTTCTGGGACGTCGGTCTTCGGGTGTCACATCAAGACCCCTCACTAATCTTCTCCAGAAGGACGTTCCTTTTGTATTTGATGAAGATTGTAAGGAGGCTTTTGAAGTTCTTAAGAAAGCTTTAATAACCCCTCCTATAGTACAACCACCTGACTGGAATTTACCTTTTGAGATTATGTGTGATGCTAGTGATTTTGCTGTTGGAGCTGTTTGAGGGCAAAGGGTTGATAAGAAATTGAATGTTATACATTATGCTAGTAAAACCCTTGATACTGCTCAAAAGAATTATGCTACTACTGAGAAGGAATTCTTAGCTGTAGTGTTTGCTTGTGATAAGTTTAGGCAGTATATTGTTGATTCCAAAGTTATTATTCATACTGACCATGCTGCCATTAAGTACCTTATGACAAAGAAGGATGCCAAGCCAAGACTTATCGGATGGGTACTCCTTCTTCAAGAATTTGATTTGCAGATTGTTGATAGGAAAGGAGAAGACAATCCGGTGGCGGACAATCTTTCAAGGATGGAAGATATAGCACATGATCCCATCCTAGTCAACGACAGTTTTCCAGACGAGCAACTTGCCATTGTAAAAGTACAATCTCTTTCCGATCCTTGGTTTGCAGATTATGCTAATTTTATCGTTGTGAAGTATTTGCCTCCAGGTTTAACATTTCAGCAAAGGAAGAAGTTCTTTCATGATTTGAGGCACTACTTTTGGGATGACCCACATCTTTTCAAAGAATGTCCAGACGGGATCGTGAGAAGATGCATACCGGAACATGAGCAGAAGGACATTCTCAGACAATGTCATGATAGTCCCTATGGAGGACATCATGCCGGTGAGAGGATCGCACATAAGGTTCTTCAATCAGGTTTTTATTGGCCTACTCTCTTTAAGGATGCTAGAAATTATGTTTTAGCCTGTGATAAATGTCAGAGAGTTGGTAACATTAGTAGAAGGAATGAGATGCCTATGAATTACTCACTAGTGATTGAACCTTTTGATTGCTGGGGTTTTGATTTTATGGGTCCTTTTCCTTCTTCGCACAAGTACACTCACATTTTAGTAGCTGTTGATTATGTGACCAAGTGGGTTGAAGCAATCCCCACTGAAAGTGCTGATCACAAGACATCTTTGAAAATGCTCAAAGATGTGATTTTCCCTAGGTTTGGTGTACCTAGGTATCTCATGACTGATGGAGGATCACACTTCACGCATGTAGCTTTTAGAAAAGCTTTAGCCAAGTACGATGTCAATCATAGAATTGCTTCACCGTACCATCCTCAAACTAGTGGGCAAGTTGAGCTCACCAATAGAGAGATCAAGTTGATCTTACATAAGACAGTAAACAGAAATAGAAAGGACTGGTCAAATAAGTTAGGAGATGCTTTGTGGGCGTATAGAACTGCTTACAAAACCCCCATGGGCATGTCCCCCTATAAGATGGTTTATGGCAGGGCTTGCCATTTGCCATTAGAATTAGAGCACAAAGCTTTCTGGGCTGTTAGAGAGCTTAATGCTGACCCAAAGTTAGCTCGTGAGAAGCGTCTCATGAACTTGACTTCTCTAGATGAGTGGAGAAGTGAAGCTTACGAGAGCGCTAAAATGTTCAAGGAAAAGGTAAATAAGTGGCATGATAGGAGGATTCTGAAACGTGAATTTAATGTTGGTGATAAAGTTTTGTTGTTTAGATCCCGTTTCAGGTTTTCTCCAGGCAAACTACTTTCCAGGTGGGAAGGGCCATTTCATATTGAAGAACTCTATCGGTCTGGTGCAATCAAGATGAACAATTTTGAAGGCACCAAACCTCAAGTTGTGAATGGGCAAAGACTTAAGCATTACATAGCAGGAGACCCTGTCAATGTTGATGTGAATATGATATACACAACAACTCACGAAGAACATGTTGCAGCCCTGTTTCAGACACCAGCAGAAGCAGAATAAGAAAAGGTATGTATTACGGTAAGGAAACATCGCGAACCGCCATAAAAGTTCCATATTATGAGTTTTTGCAAAATTAGGAAAATTCTAAGCCTAAGTGGAGCCGGAGACAAGCTCCAGGGGGCCCAGGTGCCCCCCTGGCGCGGCCTACCTCCTGGCCGCGCCGGGAGGCCGCCTGGGCACCCAGGAGTCCGTCTCCAACCCCACTTTAGCTTGTTACCTTCCTTTCTGTGCAGAAATTTTTGCTATATATTTGCCCGGATTGTTCCGGCAACGTATCTCGCGATTTCGTGTGTTTTCTTTTCGATCTATTTTTGCCAGGAATCTTTTAGCTAGACCTAGGTGCCATGGCTTCCCCAAGTTCCCCCAAGGACAAGTTCGTCGTCAACGTCATCAACAATTACCTCGCTGAGGTGAAGAAGCACCCTCAGGTTGTTCGGATGGAGGACGGTGTCCTCCATCAAGAAGATCTGAAGGGACCTATCAAGGAGGGGAGCATCCAGGCCAGGCTAGAAGAAGTGGAGCAAGAAGTCTTCAAGTACAAGAAGATGATCGAGCGTGGTGTTGAAGCTAACTTTGACATCATCAACGAGCTGAAGACCTACTTCCTGAAGGAGATGAAGGAGATGTGGAAAAGCATCACCACATCTGAAGAAAGAATTGAAGAGCTCCAAGGGCAAATTTATGATCTACATCACCAGAATTGTGAGTATGAACTAAGGTTTATGCGCATGGGTATGGGTGCTGCATGCAGGATTCAGGAGACAAACTTCTCATATGAGACTGGAGAACCCCTTCCATGGAAGCGCTTCGCCGAGGACTACGTGATCAACGTCAACAAGAATGAGGAGTGAAATCTCCTTGGGTAATGGCATCCCCTTGGCTTGTTCCAAGCTTGGGGGAGTGCCCGGTATCTTTATCTTTATCTTTTGTCTTTTAGAGTCAAGTAGAGTCTTATCATGTCTAGGGAGGTTATTATATGAAATAGGTGTGTGCATTGAGGTCTACCACTCCTTCTGTGGTGAGATTGTATCCGTGAGTGTGGAGTCGTCTATGATGGAATATTAATGAGAAGTCTATTGGTTCCTTTGCTGCACTAGGTGTTCTCTTCACGCAATCGACCTTATATGATGATTCTTATGGGGAGTATTGACCTTATATCAGGTATGGCTTTGAAAACTTTATTTAATCTTGGCAAACATAGCTTTGGTCATAACAACAAGCATGATTTTCTTAAAGTATGGACATAGCCAAAACCTTTATGTTATTATGCTTGAAGTGTTATGCTGACAAGGAAGACAACTTGATGTGTTATGCTTATTTTAATGTTTATGCTTTATATTGCTTTGCATCTTAGTCATCATCAATTGTCTGTTCTCTCAAAGCCTTTGCTAGCCTAAACTCTATACTAAGCGGAATTCTGCTTGTGCATCCATACCCTTAAACCAATACCTTCCATATGAGTCCACCATACCTTCCTATTCGTGGTATTCCACTACCACCTCCTAAAGTATAGAATTTATGTGTTATCCTTAAATGTTCAAAATCTTCTATTTTGTGCCCCAGTTTTAGCTCATGAGGAAGTAGTAGTTAATTCATGAGTTTTTTAAGTTGGACAAGTTTCCCGGGATTGCATGTCCAATCTGCAAACCCCTAATACGAGGAGGAACTGGCATGAGTGCGCCCGGCTCATAAAAGATAATACAACAAACAAACCCTCCTTCACGCTTTGTTCATGAGAAATCAGAAAACTTTTGGCAGTGATAAACAAAGGAGATTAAGGGGATGTGATCGTCCCCGTGCGGGAGCCGTTCCTCGAAACTTGTCCAATTTGAGAAGTAATTGAGTTATCTATTAGCATTCGTTGACAAATCATGCACCTCTCAAAACTTGTTTTCATTCTGTTTGATTTAAGGATAGCACATGGGTTTTCCCTACTTCCCTATAGCAGGGCCTATCTCTTAGTTTTAGGTTGAGTCAGTTATTCCTACTTCCTTCTATTCTTAAAGAGAGCAGACATTTGATGTTGACGAGGATTCATTCATATAAAGTTGCATTAAGATTTGTCATATCATATCTTTGTTGACATTATCATTTGATAAGTAAGTTGTTTGTCAAGCCCAGCTAAAGCAAACATCTTCCTTTGTGTTAACACTTTCACTTCTTGCCTAATAACATGTTCTTTCAAAAGCTTCAATTAATCTCACCAAAACATAAAGAGAAAGAGCAAAAGTAAAAGCTATTAGTTGTTCTTTGACCAAAGGACATGTTGGCCATGATTTGATGAGTTTCCTTAGCCCTACTTTCGATTATAAGTGTTACCACTCTTTTATAAGGGCCTTATGAGTTGAAGATTGCTGTTGAGGATATTTGAGTTTGGTGAAGAAACTGTGATGCTTCTTGTCCGTATTCTATTTATCGACACTTCACTCTCTAAACTTGTGGACAGGTTTACCGAGCTCAGTATTCGCTTGGGGACAAGCGAGGTCTAAGCTTGGGGGTGTTGATACGTCCAAAATGAATCACTATTTTATATCGTAATTCATCCTTATTCATTGATATATTTCACATTACGATGATGTTCTTATGTTGTTTTGGCCTATTTTACACAGTTTGCAGCTTTCCGGTGCCGAAGCAGCAGACGCAGGATTCAGCGGTAAAAAGTGGATGCTGAGTTGCTGAAGAAGAATACCTCCAAATTACCAGAAAATCGACGGAGGGTATTTTCCAGAAGGATCACGAAGATACGCAAAAGAGCAACCAGAGGGGGGCCATAGGGTGCCCAGGCAGCCACCTGGCGCGGCCCCCACCCTGGCCGCGCCGGGAGGGTGCCTGGAGCCCCTGGCCCACTCCAGGCTCCCCCCTCTGGCCTATATACTCCTCATCATCCAGAAACCCTAAAAGGAGGGGAATTTACGGAGTTCCGCCGCCGCTCCGTGGCGGAAACCTACAGAGAAGAAAAGCCATCTCCGGCGGGCAGATTCCATCGGGGAGATCACCTCCCGGAAGGGGAGATCATCGCCATCGTCATCACCATCGTCACGGGCATCATCGAGATCATCATCAACATCATCCCCAACATCAGCACCATCTCCATCTTCATCCAATCTCATCTCACAATTGCAACTTGTGTTGTAATCCGTACTATCTATCCTCTCTACCCTATCGGTGTTGATTACTACTTTGTGGTGAATGCTATTGAGTTTTGTTGGAGAAATATCATTGTGTCCAGATTGTTTATCATCCATCTATCTCCACTGATCATGATCTCTTTTATGTCTTGTGAGTAGTTACTTTAGTTCTTGAGGACATGGCAGAAGTCTTGTTGTTAGTAGTCATATGATGTTGAAGTAATATGTGTTGTTTGATACTTAAGTTGTGTTGTTATTTTCCTAGTGGTGTTGTGTGAGTCGAACACTCAACATTTATCAACACATCACATAGTACCGATACGGAATATGGCGAAAGCACATGACTACCTCTCCCGTGTGTCCTCAAGAACACTTTAGCCTTTATAAGTTCAGTTGCTAGGCCTCTCCTTTGCTCAGAAAGGATTGGGCCACTTGTTACTCTCCAGTGCCTTTTACTTAGCTCGCTTTTACTTTCCTGTTGCTTATATCAAGAAAACGCCTAAAAAGCTATCTTTCAGTGCTTGCAGTTATTCCTTGCTCAGAATCACTTATCAATACCTTCTGCTCCTCGTTGGGTTCGACACTCTTACTTATCGAAAATGCTGCAATAGATCCCTTACGGTTGTGGGTCATCAGCAGGAAATCAGGGGCCGGACGTCCGGGCGATGGGCCAGATGTCTGGGGCTTCGCGGGTCGCTGGATGTCCGAGGCGATGAGCCGGATGTCCAGGCTGGAGGGGTCGAGTCTCGGGTGGCTTCTGTAGAGGGGCGCTGAATTTCCGGGCCCGAAGCCGGATGTCCGGGCCTTGCCTGGCCGGATGTCCGGGGTCTGGCCGGATGTCCGGGCCCTATAGCTTCGGCCGCTAGTACCCTACTGTAGTTGTTTGCCCACGGGTCCGATGTCCGGGCCAGGGGGCCGGATGTCCGGGGCCTGGAGCCTTCTTCAGCCCTTCTCGATGCAAAGCCTCGTCCATGAGCTTGGGGACTTCTCCATCTTCACGCACATCTCCAATGTGGTCTTCTTCACACCTGACTAGACAAAACACATCCGTCTGAGGTAGTAACCATGTCTCGCAAGATTCATATGGAAGTTGGGCTAGGAGTGACGTCACCTCGGTCTCGAGAGCTCTAGCACGAGCACGTGTCATTGGTCCTTGAGGCACTTGGTGAGACGATGAAGGGTCCATCGGGATGACCTTGGGATGCTCCGCATCATCTCCCCTCCCTTGGGAAAGATCCGACCTCGGATCGAAATCTTCATCACCATGGAAAGGAGATAGGTCCTTGATGTTGAAAGTATCGCTCACGGAGTACTTGTCTCGTGGGATGTCGATCTTGTAGGTGTTGTTGTTGTAGCGTGCTAGCACCTTGAAGGGTCCGTCGGCGCGAGGTTGTAGTTTGGACTTGCGCTCGTGTGGCAAACGGTCCTTCGAAGATGAATCCAAACAAGATCTCCCGGTTGGAACACCATTAGTGCCTTGTTGATGCTGATCTTTGTGGTGAGACGATGGACTTGTCGCTCGATCACTGCCCTTGTATCTTCGTGCACCTTCTTGAGATAGCTCGCTCGTGCACTTGCGTCCATGTTCGCGCGCTCTTGTAGAGGTAGAGGTAGGATGTCCAATGGGGACAACGGGTTGAAGCCGTAGACGACCTCGAAGGGGGACTTGCCGGTAGTTGAATGTCTTGCGTGGTTGTAGGTGTACTCGGCGATGGGCAAGCATTGCTCCCATTCCTTGATGTTCTTCTTGATCAACACGCGAAGAAGCATCGAAAGCGTGCGGTTCGTCACCTCCGTTTGGCCGTCGGTTTGTGGATGGTATGCCGAGGAGAAGAGTAGCTTGATTCCTAGTTTGGCGCATAGAGTCTTCCAAAAGTAGCTCAAGAACTTGACGTCCCTGTCCGACACGATCGTCTTGGGCACTCCATGTAGACGAATGATCTCCCAACAAAAAAGATTTGCAACATGTGAAGCATCGTCGATCTTGTTACAAGGAATGAAATGAGCCATTTTAGAGAATCTATCCACGACAACAAACACAGAATCTTTGCCATTTTGAGTCCTAGGCAATCCAAGTACAAAGTCCATGCTTATGTCTTCCCATGGGTTGTATGGAATAGGAAGTGGCATGTAAAGACCATGAGATTGAGCTTTTGACTTAGCTTTGCGGCATGTAGAACATCGGTTGGTGAGGCGTGAGACGTCACAGAGCATCTTGGGCCAAAAGTAGTTCCTTGAGAGCATAGCAAATGTCTTGTCGCGTCCGAAGTGTCCCATGAGTCCTCCTCCATGAGATTCCTGCAAAAGGAGCAAATGAAGCAAAGCCTCGGGGATCCAAAGTTTGTTAGCTCTCATAAGACATCTGTCCTTTATGTAGTAATGTTCCCAAGAAGTGTGAGTCAAACACTTAGCATAAGGATGTGCAAAGAAAGGATCACGCTCATATAAATCTTTGATGTGCTCAAAGCCAATCACATTCAACTCAAGTTGTGTAACAAGCATGCATTTGCGGGAAAGCGCATCCGCCACAACATTCTCTTTGCCTTTGATATACTTCATGACATAGGGAAAAGACTCAATGAACTCACTCCACTTATCATGACGATTGTTCAACTTAGTTTGACCCTTGAGATACTTGAGAGTCTCATGGTCCGTATGAAGAATGAATTCATGAGGTCTAAGATAATGTTCCCAAACACGTAAAACTCGCACCAAGGCATAGAGCTCTTTATCATAGACGGGGTAGTTAAGTTGTGCTCCGGATAACTTCTCACTAAAGTATGCAATTGGTCGCTTTTCTTGCATGAGCACGCCACCTATGCCGGTACCACTAGCGTCACAATGAATCTCAAACGGTTTATCAAAGTTTGGTAGGGCTAGAAGTGGTGCATGTGTAAGCAAGCTTCTAAGCTCATTGAATGCGGTGTCTTGCGAAGGACTCCAAATGAAGGGTGCGTTCTTCTTGCTCAAGGCGTGTAGAGGCATAGCGATAGTGCTAAAGTCCTTCACAAAACGTTGGTAGAAACCGACTATACCAAGGAAACTACGCACTTGCATGAGATTTGTTGGCTGAGGCCAAGTTTTAATTGCTTCAATTTTAGTTTCATCAACGTGAACACCTTGTGAAGAAACGACAAATCCTAGGAAGACGACCTTGTCAACGCCAAAAGTGCATTTCTCCATATTAGCATATAAGCGCTCTTTCCGAATTGTTTGTAAAACCATACGGATGTGAGTCACATGGTCCTCAAGCGACTTGCTAAAAACGAGGATGTCATCAAAGTAGACCACTACAAAGACGCCTATGTAGGGTCGTAGACAAAAATGCATAAGACGCATAAATGAACCGGGTGCTTTCGATAAACCCATTGGCATAACAAGCCACTCATATAACCCAAATTTGGTTTTGAAAGCCGTTTTCCACTCATCACCCTCTTGAATGCGAATTTGGGAGTAACCACTTTTAAGATCAATTTTCGAAAAGATGGTGGCACCACATAATTCATCAAGCATGTCGTCTAAGCGTGGGATAGGATAATGGTATCTAACGGTGATAGCATTTATAAGACGGCATTCGGAGCACATGCGAAAACTTCCATCTTTCTTAGGCACGAGAATAACCGGAACGACACAAGGGCTTAAGCTTTCATGTACATGACCTTTGTCGATGAGTTGTTGCACTTGCCGTTGTATCTCCTTGGTTTCCTCGGGGTTGACGCGGTAAGGAGCCATGTTTGGAAGTGGTGCGCCGGGTATGAGGTCGATGCGCTGTTCGATTCCGCGAAGTGGAGATAGACCCGGAGGTAGCTCATCGGGAAAGACGTCCGAGAATTCCTGCAACAATTGAGACAACACTAAAGGTAGAGGTGGTGAAGTGTTAGTAGGTTTGGCTTCCCCTCTGCATAAAAGCCAAGGTGAAAGACAGTCGATGGGTTCTCACACACTTCTCTCATCTCACTTTTTGTGGCAAATAGCACTAGTTGTTTCTTATCGCTCATCGTGGAGTCGCTCGTATTTGGCTTGTGGCTCTCACTCTCCTTTTGGTGGCTCACTCTCTCACCATTCTCTCCATGATGGTTGGTAGGTAAGTGCTTGTTGGCGGCTACTTGACTCGGAGACATGGGACGTAGCACGAACTCCTTGCCCCTCATCTTGAAGCTATAGTGATTGGTACGTCCATTGTGTGTGACTCCACGGTCATATTGCCATGGTCGTCCAGGTAGAAGGTGGCACATGGACATTGGAACCACATCACACTCAAGTGTGTCCTCGTAGGCGCCTATCTTGAAGGAGACTTGCACGGTGTGCTCGACTCGAAGAATTCCGGCGTCGTTCAGCCATTGGACCTTGTAGGGATGAGGATGCTTCATCTTGACCAAATGTAGCTTGTCGCAGAGCTCTTCGCTTGCCAAGTTGTGACAACTTCCTCCATCGATGGTAACCTTGACGGAGCGTCCATTGATGCCGGCCTTGGTATGGAAGATATGACATCTTTGGTCATCGTCTTGCTGGTGTTGGAGTGTCAAAACCTTGGAGACAACAAGATTGGAACTTGAGTCATTGTCGCAAAACACTTGGTGGTCTTCTTCTTCATTCACTTGGCGATGCATAGCTACATGCTCAAGGGCTTCCATCTCATCGTCGCTCATTGAGTCATAAGATCTGTCATCGTTGATCATCATGGTGCGAACGGTCTTGCACTCAAATGATTTGTGGCCTCGCCCTTGGCACTTGAAACATTTGATGGAACTCGTCTTGGAGTTGTCCTCGGTTGGAGTTGTAGATGATGAAGCTCTTGGCTTGAAGTTGCTCGTAGTAGGTGGACGACTCGATGTAGTTGCATTCTTGTAGCTTGACTTGTCGCCGAAGTTTGTAGATGGCTTGCTAGAGGTAGGGGGAGTAGCCGAAGTCGATGAAGCTTGGTTGTAGGAGCCGAAGTTCTTGGAGTTGAACTTGGAGTACTTGTAGTCCTCTTGAACTTGTCGCTCCGCTTTGGTTTCTTGGTGTACTACCTCGAGGAGATTGGTGTATGGTTGAAAGTCCGCAATCTTCTTGATAGGATAGTTGAGTCCATTCAAGAATCTCGCCATCATTTGCTCTTCATCTTCCGTGATGTTTGCTCGTATCATGGCAATCTCCATCTCCTTGTAGCACTCTTCAACCGACTTGGTACCTTGCCTTAGGAGTTGTAGCTTCTTGAAAAAGTCACGGTTGTAGTGTGTTGGCACAAAACGTGCTCTCATGACTTCCTTCATTTGAGCCCAAGTGGTGGTAGGAGGTTCGCCTTTTGCTTCTCATCTCTCTATGATTTGGTCCCACCAACTGAGAACATAGTCTTGGAACTCAAGGGAGGCCATTGCGATCTTCTTCTCTTCATTGAAGTTGTGAAGGCGAAAGATCTTGTCAACCTTCAATTCCCATGAGAGGTAGTCTTCGGGATCAATGCTTTCGGAAAACTTTGGCATGGTGAACTTAAGCTTGCCATAGCGATGCTCTTCATTGTTTCCTTGCCTATTGGGAGGGATGTCTTGATTGGGGCCATTAGCAATCTCATGTTGCTCTTGTCGGAGTAAATGTCCATTGTCGTGGTGTACTTGCTGAGCTTGTGGTTCTTGTTGGGTTTGTTGCTCTTGCCGCGCTTGAGGAGGAACTTCTTCTTGCATTCTTGCTTGGTGGCGCCTCTCTTGCATCTCATCGCGAAGGAAATCCTCTTCTTGACGAGTGCGTCGAGTGCGAGCTGCCACATTGCGATGTGAATCACGTAATGCTCGTTTTGCCTCAAGAGCTTGAGCTTCTCGATGTTGTTGTGCTTGACGATGGGCTTCGGCATCTTGTTCTTCTTGATGTTGACGTGCTCGCTCTTGTTGTTGTTGGCGTAGTCGTTGCCGATCTTGCGCTTGCTCAAGTGTAGCTTGGTTGTGACGATGTCGACTTTCTTGCTCTTCCAATAGCTCTTGTGAACTCTTGTCATGAAGTGGATTCCAGTTGTCATGTCGAGCTTGACGTGCGGCTTGACAAAGAGTGTTTGATGTAGGGGCACCTGAGCCTTCTGAGGATTCGGTATGCCGACTTGAGCGGCTTCGTCTTTGAGAAGATGTGGAAGAAGAACGTCGGTTGACTATCAAAGTCCGTAGCTCATCAAATTGAGTAGACATGTTGGTGTTGATAATGTTGAATTGCTCTCTTGTTCTTGCTTCAAATTGGCGCGCATCCTCGGCTACTTGACCAATGTACTCGCGCATAGCTTCACTTTCTTGATGGAGAGCTCGTTGGACACCGAAGAGATGTAGTTTGGTGACGTAGTTGTTCGCTTCTTGAGGATCGTCGAAGATCGAGTTCGAAGATGTACTTGGCCTATCCATCATCACAAGCAAGTATGTGAGTGGGAGAAAGGACAAGACAATACCAAATGTACCTTAACCGAAGTTGAAAATGGATCAATGATCACTCAATAATGTAACCCGGAAATAGCACTATTGGTACCACTTCGTGTCGATTCTCACACCTACACAAGTAAAGCTTTGAGAGGAGCTTGGTTAGGATGGTGACTCAATGATGTTGAAAATGGTTCACAATTTGCTCATGCAACAAGTAGATCACAAGCAATAAATAGCACACGGAACACACGCACGAATAGATAAATGTGGTTGTGCAACCAAGGGTGAGCGAAAAATGTGGAATTCACGGAAAATGCTCGTGTTGCACAACACTAGAGAGACGCTAACCGATTGCTTAATAGGCGGATACGCACTTGTGCACGACCTATAAGAGGCAAAACGTAACGACTATCTATCACAAGTATGCTATGAGTGTATGATGTGCCGATGCTTTAGCACAAGATGGTATTACTATTTCATATGTTCTCTTTTGATGCAAGGCGTATGATGCTATTTTCCTTTTGCTTATAAGCTTTGTGTGGCTCTTTTGCTTAAAAGCTTGTGAGCTCTTTCTTTGGCGACTTATGCATGCTTCTCGGATCAAGGTAGCTATTGTGTATACGGGACACTTTTGTGTCACACGGAGATATGATGATGTAGTATGCAGTATCTATGACTATCACTAATGTGCACTAGTGTCGTGGCCCGGCAATACTCAAATGGCTAGTCTCAATGGGAAAGCTACGCAAAGATGGTCCATAGGGTGACAATGCAATTGCAAGGTAGAATGAACAAGGTGTCGTCGATGTTACCGTCCTTGCCGAAGTTGAGCGGTGGTGTTGTCGAAGTCTTGCCGTTCCAAGGTAGCCTAAACATCCAAGGAAACGGTGAAACCACAAATGAAGTATCCAAGGCAAAGGGAGACAAACTTTTCAAATCGTAGCGGTTAATCGATGGTGGTTGCGGAAGTGGTGGTGATGTGCGGAACGTTTGGTGGGATACCGAACGAAAATGGCGGGGGAAAATGCAAGGTGGAGTGGATGGTGGGTTTTGTGGCTGCGGGAGGCCGGATGTCCGGGCCAGGCCGGATGTCCGGGGCACGGGCCGGATGTCCGGGGTGCCCGAGGCCGTGATGAACTCCTTGCACAAGGTGACTTTGGGGCCAAAAAAAATCGTCGGATTTTGCGGAGAAAAATTTGGGAAAAGATAGATCCACTCGTGGCACAACAAATCCATGGAACAAATTCAACAAAATCTTGCCAAATCGACAGATTACAAAAAACATTTGGGGCTCTTTTTGTGGGGAATTTTTGAATTTAGGAAGAACACAACAAAAACAAGCTAGAAAACAAGGTGTGGGGCTCCAATTTCGTGATCAACCTATGCTCATGATACCATAAAGATGTAGGGTGGAACCCTAATCGGCAGATCTTTCACGAGATGGAGGGGATCCCACAATGAACACGAAGAACACAAGGAAAACACGGAGGGATACACGAGAGCAAACGTTCAAATTAATACGAATACGGTCACGCAGGTGCTAGATCCATGATACACATCAAGATACACGATCCATAGTCAACAACGGTGGTACAACGATAGTCTTCTCCCGGAGGAGGTCTTGGGTATCCCTTGGGATCTTCTCCGGTGTGGACGTCTTGAATCCGAGGTGGATCTTCTCCGAAGAGGTCGCGGTCTCGTAGGAGAGGAACCACAAAGGTCTATGATGAGCTATCCAAAAGCTGACCCTAAAAGATGTGGGGAAAGGAGTATATATAGTGTACGAGGCAAAGGGATACACGGGCCACAACCCAAAGGAATGCGCGCAGGCAATCAGGGGCCGGACGTCGGGGACGGGCCGGATGTCCGGGGCTTCGCGGGTCGCCGGATGTTCGAGGCGAGGAGCCGGATGTCCGGGCTGGAGGGGCCGAGTCTCGGGTGGCTTCTGTAGAGGGACACCAAATTTCCGGGCCCGAGGCCGGATGTCCGGGCCTTGCCTGGCCGGATGTCCGGGCCCTGAAGCTTCGGCCGCTGGTACCCTTATGTAGTTGTTTGCCCTGGGGTCATATGTCCGGGCCAGGGTGATGTAGGGTGGAACCCTAATCAGCAGATCTTTCACGATTGGAGGGTATCCCACGACGAATACGGAGAACACAAGGAGGAAACGGGGAAAAACACGAGAGGAAACACTCAAATGAACACAAAGATGATCACGCAAGTGCTAGATCCACGATACATATCGAGATACATGGTCCATAGTCAACGACGGTGGTACAAGGATAGTCTTCTCCGTGAGGAGGTCTTGGTATCCCGTAGGATCTTCCCCAATGTGGAGGCCTTGAATCCGAGGTGGATCTTCTCCGAAGAGGCGCGCGGTCTCGTGGGAGAGAATCCACACAAAGGTCTCAAATGAGCTATCCAAAAGCTAACCCTAAACCGAATGGGAGAAAGAGTATATATAGTGTACGGAGCGAATGGGTACACAGGCCTCGGCCCAAGGGATGCGCGCAGGCAAATCAGGGGCCGGACGTCCGGGCGTCGGGCCGGATGTCCGTGGCTTCGCGGGACGCCGGATGTCCGGGGCGAGGGGCCGGATGTCCGGGCTAGAGCGGTCGAGCCTCGGGTGCTCTCTGGACAGTGGCGCCGGATTTCCGGGCCCGAGGCCGGATGTCCGGGCCATGCCTGGCCGGATGTCCGAGCCCTGTAGCTCCTGTGGCTGGTGGCCTTCTGTAGCTGCTCGTCCAGGGGCCGGATGTCCGGGCCAGGGGGGCGGATGTCCGGGGCCTGGAGCTTCCTTCTGCCCTTCTCGATGCATCAGCTCGTTCGTGAACTTGGGGACTTGTCCGTCTTCACACCCTTCTCCAATGTGGTCTTCTTCACACCTGAGCACACAAAGCACATCCGTCTGAGGTAGCAACCATGTCTCGAAAGATTCGTATGGAAGTAGGACTAGGAGCGACGTCACCTCGGTCTCGAGAGCTCTAGCACGAGCACGTGTCATTGGTCCTTGAGGCACTTGACGAGGTGGAAGAGGGTCCATGGGGATGACCTCGGGATGCTCCGCATCATCTCCCCTCCCTTGGGAAAGATCCGACCTCGGATCGAATTGTTCATCACCAAGGAAAGGAGATAGATCCTGGATGTTGAAAGTGTCACTCACGGAGTACTTGTCGCGTGGAATGTCGATCTTGTAGGCGTTGTTGTTGTAGCGTGCTAGCACCTTGAATGGTCCGTCGGCGTGAGGTAGAAGTTCGGACTTGCGCTCTTGTGGGAAACGGTCCTTGCGAAGATGTAGCCAATCGAGATCTCCTGGTTGGTACACCATTGGTGCCTTGTTGACGTTGAGCTTGGTGATGAGGCGATGTACTTGTCGCTCGATCATTGCTCTTGTATCCTCGTGCACCTTCTTGAGATAGCTTGCTCGTGCACTTGCGTCCATGTTCGTGCGCTCTTAGAGAGGTAGCGGTAGGATGTCCAATGGGGACAACGGGTTGAAGCCGTAGACGACCTAGAAGGGAGACTTGTCGGTGGTCGAATGTCTTGCGCGGTTGTAGGCGTACTCGGCGATGGGCAAGCATTGCTCCCATTCCCGGATGTTCCTCTTGATCAACACACGAAGAAGCGTGGAAAGCGTGCGGTTTGTCACCTCCGTCTGGCCGTCCGTTTGTGGATGGTACGCCGAAGAAAAAAGTAGCTTGATTCCTAGCTTGGCACATAGTGTTTTCCAAAAGTAACTCAAGAACTTGACGTCCCGGTCTGACACGATCGTTTTGGGCATGCCGTGTAGACGAAGTATCTCCCTACAAAAGAGATTTGCAACATGTGAAGCATCGTCGATCTTGTTACAAGGAATGAAATGAGCCATTTTAGAGAATCTATCTACCACGACAAGCACAGAATCTTTTCCATTTTGAGTCCTAGGCAAGCCAAGTATGAAATCCATGCTTATGTCTTTCCATGGGTGGTATGGAATAGGAAGAGGCATGTAAAGACCATGAGATTGAGCTTTGGACTTAGCTTTGCGGCATGTAGAACATCGGTTGGTGAGGCGTGAGACGTCACGAAGCATCTTGGGCCAAAAATAGTTCTTAGAGAGGGTAGCAAACGTCTTGTCGCGTCCAAAGTGTCCCATGAGTCCTCCTCCATGAGATTCCTGCAAAAGGAGCAAACGAAGCGACGACTCGGGAATGCAAAGTTTGTTAGCTCTCATAAGATATCCATCCTTTAGGTAGTAATGTTCCCAAGAAGTGTGAGTCAAGCACTTAGCATAAGCATTTGCAAAGAAAGGGTCATGCTCATATAAATCTTTTATGTGCTCAAAGCCAATCACATTCAACTCAAGTTGTGTTACAAGCATGCATTTGCGGGAAAGCTCGTCCGCCACAACATTTTCTTTGCCCTTGATGTATTTGATGACATAGGGAAAAGACTCAATGAACTCACACCATTTAGCATGACGCTTGTTCAACTTAGTTTGACCTTTGAGATACTTGAGGGTCTCATGGTCTGTATGAAGAATGAATTCATGAGGTCTAAGATAGTGTTCCCAATCACGTAAAACTCTCACCAAGGCATAAAGCTCTTTATGAAGGGTGCGTTCTTCTTGCTCAAGGCGTGTGGAGGCATAGCAATGGTGCTAAAGTCCTGCACAAAACGTCGATAGAAACCGGCTAAACCAAGAAAACTACGCACTTGCATGAGATTCGTTGGTTGAGGCCAAGTTTTAATTGCTTCAATTTTAGTTTCATCAACGTGAACACCTTGTGAAGAAACGACAAATCCTAGGAAGACAACCTTGTGAACGCCAAAGGTGCATTTTTCCATATTAGCATATAATTGTTGTTTGCGAAGGGCTTGCAAAACCATACGGACATGGTCAACATGTTCCTCAAGCGACTTGCTAAAGACTAGAATGTCATCAAAGTAAACCACTACAAAGACGCCTATATAAGGTCGGAGAACAAAGTGCATAAGACGCACGAATGTGCCGGGCACTTCCGATAAGCCCATCGGCATGACCAACCACTCATATAGTCCAAACTTGGTTTTGAAAGCTGTTTTCCATTCATCACCCTCTTGAATGCGAATTTGGTAATAGCCACTTTTAAGATCAATTTTGGAAAAAATTGTGGCACCACATAATTCATCTAGCATGTCATCTAGTCGTGGAATAGGGTGACGGTATCTAACGGTGATAGCATTTATCGGACGACAATCGGAACACATGCGAAAACTTCCGTCCTTCTTAGGCACGAGAATAACCAGAACGGCACAAGGGCTTAAGCTTTCACGTACATGACCTTTTTCGATGAGTTTTTGCACTTGCCGTTGTATCTCCTTTGTTTCCTCAGGGTTGACGCCGTAGGGAGCCTTGTTTGGAAGTGGTGCACCGGGTATGAGGTCGATGCGGTGTTCGATTCCGCGAAGTGGAGGTAGACCCGGAGGTAGTTCATCGGGAAAGACGTCCGAGAATTCCTGCAACAATTGAGACAACACAAAAGGTGGAGGTGGTGAAGTGTTAGTAGGTTTGGCTTCCCCTTTGCATAAAAGAACAAAGTGGAAGACGCTCGATGGGTTCTCACACACTTCTCTCATCTCACGTTTGGTGGCAAATAGGACTAGTTGCTTCTTGTCGCTCATCGTGGAGTCGCTCATATTTGGCTTGTGGCTCTCACTCTCTTTTTGGTGGCTCACTCTCTCACCATTCTCTCCACGATGGTTGGTAGGTAAAAGCTTGTCGGCGGCTACTTGACTTGGAGACATTGGTCGGAGCACGAATTCCTTGCCCTTCATCTTGAAATGATAGTGATTTGTCCGTCCATTGTGTCTGACTCCACGATCATATTGCCATGGACGTCCAAGAATAAGGTGGCACACGGACATGGGTATCACATCACATTCAAGAGTGTCCTCGTAGGCGCCGATCTTGAAAGAGACTTGCACGGTGTGCTCGACTCGAAGAATTCCGGCGTTGTTTAGCCACTGGACCTTGTAGGGGTGAGGATGTTTCGTCTTGACCAAATGAAGCTTGTCGCATAGGTCTTCGCTTGCCAAGTTGTGACAACTTCCTCCATCGATGATAACCTTGACGGAGCGTCCATTGATGCCGGCCTTCGTAAGGAAAATGTGACATCGTTGGTCGTCATCTTGTTGGTGTTGGAGTGTCAAGACTTTGGAGACAACAAGATTGGGGCTTGAGTCATTGTCGCAAAACACTTGACGGTCTTCTTCTTCATTCACTTGGCGATGCATAGCGACATGCTCAAGTGCTTCCATCTCATCATCACTCATGGAGTCATAAGATCCGTCATCATTGATGATCTTGGTGCGAACGGTCTTGCACTCAAATGACTTGTGGCCTCGTCCTTGGCACTTGAAGCATTTGATGGAGCTCGTCTTGTTGTTGTCTTCGGTTGGAGTTGTAGTTGAGGAAGCTCTTGGCTTGAAGTTATTTGTAGAAGGTGGACGACTCGATGTAGTCGCATTCTTGTAGTTTGACTTGTCGCCGAAGTTTGTAGATGGCTTGGTAGAGGTAGGAGGAGTAGCCGAAGTCGTTGAAGCTTGGTTGTAGGAGCCGAAGTTCTTGGAGTTGAATTTGGAGTACTTGTAGTCCTCTTGAACTTGTCGCTCCGCTTTGGTTGCTTGATGTACTAGCTCGAGGAGATTTTTGTATGGTTGGAATTCCGCAATCTTCTTCATGGGATAGTTGAGTCCATTCAAGAAACTCGCCATTGTTTGCTCTTCATCTTCCGTGATGTTTGCTCTTATCATGGCAATCTCCATCTCCTTGTAGTACTCTTCAACGGACTTGGTACCTTGCTTGAGGAGTTGTAGCTTCTTGAACAAGTCACAGTTTTAGTGTGTTGGCACAAAGCGTGCTCTCATGACTTCCTTCATTTGAGCCCAAGTGGTGATAGGAGGTTCGCCTTTTGCTTCTCTTCTCTCTATGATTTGCTCCCACCAAATGAGAACATAGTCTTGGAACTCAAGGGATGCCATTGCGATCTTCTTCTCTTCATCGAAGTTGTGAAGGCGAAAGATCTTGTCAACTTTCAATGCCCAAGAGAGATAGTCTTCGGGATCAATGCTTCGGGAAAACTTTGGCATGGTGAATTTGAGCTTGCCATAGCGATGCTCGTCATTGTTTCCTTGCCTATTGGGAGGGCGGTCTCGATTTTGGCGGTTTGCCATATCTTGTTGCTCTTGTTGATGTAGATGTTCTTGTTGGGGTTGTTGCTCTTGCCGTGTTTGAGGAGGAGCTTCTCTTTGCATTCTTGCTTGATAGCGTCCCTCTTGCACCTCATCCCGAAGGAAATCCTCTTCTTGACGAGTGTGTCGAGTGCGGGCAGCCACATTGCGATGTGCATCTTGTAAAGCTCGTTGCGCCTCCATAGCTTGAGCTTCTCGACGTTGTTGTGCTTGGCGATTAGCCTCGGCATCAAGGTCTTCTTGGTGTTGACGTGCTCGCTCTTGTTGTTGTTGGCGTAGTCGTTGCCGTTCTTGTGCTTGCTCAAGTGTAGCTTGGTTTTGGCGGCGTCGGCTTTCTTGCTCATCAAATAGCTCTTGTGAACTCTTGTCATGAAGAGGCTGTCGGTTGTCATGTCGAAGTTGACGTGCGGCTTGACGAAGACTGTTAGACGTAGGTGTACTTGAGTCTTGTGTGGAGTCGGAATGTCGACTTGAGCGGCTTCGTCTTTGAGATGATGTTGAAGAAGAACGTCGGTTGATTATCAATGTCCGGAGCTCGTTGTATTGAGTAGTCATGTTGGTGTTGATGATGTCAAATTGTTCTTTTGTTCTTGCTTCAAATTGACGCGCGTCCTCGGCGACTTGACCAATGTACTCGCGCATAGCTTCACTCTCTTGATGTAGAGCTCGTTGGACACCGAAGAGATGTAGTTTGGTGACGTCGTTGTTCGCTTCTTGAGGATCGTCGAAGATCGGGTTGGAAGATGTACTTGGCCTATCCATCATCACAAGCAAGTATGTGAGTGGGAGAAAGGAGAAGACAATACCAAAAGTACCTTAACCGAAGTTGAAAATGGATCAATGATCACTCGATAATGTAACCCGGAAATAGCACTATTGGTACCACTTCGTGTCGATCTCACACCTACACAAGTAAAGCTTTGAGAGGAGCTTGGTTAGGATGTGGTACAAATTCAATGTAATCGTCAAAGTGACTCAATGATGTTGAAAATGATTCACAATTTGCGCATGCAACAAGTAGATCACTAGCAAAGTAGCACACGGAACACACGCACGGATAGATAAATGTGGTTGTGCAACCAAGGATGAGCGAAAATGTGGAAACCATGGAAAATGCTCGTGTTGCACAACACTAGAGAGACGCTAACCGATTGCTTAATAGGCGGATACGCACTTGTGCACGACCTATAAGAGGCAAAACGTAACGACTATCTATCACAAGTATGCTATGAGTGTAGGATGTGCCGATGCTTGAGCACAAGATGATGTTGCTATGATGTATGATCTCTTTTGATGCAAGGCGTATGATGCTATTGTCTTTTTGCTTTGGTTTGCTCTTTTGCTTAAAATCTTGTGAGCTCTTTCGTTGTGCACTTATGCATGCTTCTCGGATCAAGGTAGCTATTGTGTATGCGGGACACTCTTGTGTCACACGGAGATATGATGATATGGTATGAAGTATCTATGACTATCACTAATGTGCACAAGTGTCGTGGCCCGGCAATACTCAAATGGCTAGTCTCAATGGGAAAGCTACGCAAAGATGGTTCATAGGGTGACAATGCAATTGCAAGGTAGAAGGAACAAAGTGTCGTCGATGTTACCGTCCTTGCCGAAGTTGAGCGATGGTGTTATCGAAGTCTTGCCGTTCCAAGGTAGCCTAAACATCCAAGGAAACGGTGAAACCACAACTCAAGTATTCACGGCAAAGGGAGACAAACTCTTCAAACTCTGAGCGGTGAAGCGATGGTCGTTGCGGAAGTGGTGGTTGTATGCGGAAAGTTGGGTGGGTTACCGAGCGAAAATGGCGGTGGGGGAATGTAAGATGTGGTGGAGTGGGGGAAAAATGGTTGTGGGAGGCCAGATGTCCGGGTTAGGGGTCGGATGTCCGGGCCGGGCCGGATGTCCGGGGCACGTGCCGGATGTCCGGGGTGCCCGAGGCCACGAAGAACTCCGTGTAATCGGTGATTTTGGGGCCAAAATTCGTCGGATTTTGCGGATGAAAATTGGTGAAAAGTGGAGGAAAAGCTAGATCCACACGTGGCACAGCAAATCCTTGGAACAAAGTCAACAAAATCTTGCCAAATCAACAGATCACAAAAAAATTTGGGGCTCTTTTTGTGGGGAATTTTCGAAATTGGGAAGAACACAACAAAAACAAGCTAGAAAACGGGGTGTGGGGCTCCAAAATCGTGATCAACCTATGCTCTGGATACCAAGATGATGTAGGGTGGAACCCTAATCAGCAGATCTTTCACGATTGGAGGGTATCCCACGACGAATACGGAGAACACAAGGAGGAAACGGGGAAAAACACGAGAGGAAACACTCAAATCAACACAAAGATGATCACGCAAGTGCTAGATCCACGATACATATCGAGATACACGGTCCATAGTCAACGACGATGGTACAAGGATAGTCTTCTCCATGAGGAGGTCTTGGTATCCCGTAGGATCTTCCCCGATGTGGAGGCCTTGAATCCGAGGTGGATCTTCTCCGAAGAGGCGCGCGGTCTCGTGCGAGAGAATCCACACAAAGGTCTCAAATGAGCTATCCAAAAGCTAACCCTAAACCGAATGGGAAAAGGATTATGTATAGTGTACGTAGCGAATGGGTACACGGGCCTCGGCCCAAGGGATGCGCGCAGGCAAATCAGGGGCCGGACGTCCGGGCGTTGGGCTGGATGTCCGGGGCTTCGCGGGACGCCGGATGTCCGGGGCGAGGGGCCGGATGTCCGGGCTGGAGCGGTCGAGCCTCGGGTGCTCTCTGGACAGTGGCGCCGGATTTCCGGGCCCGAGGCCGGATGTGCGGGCCATGCCTGGCCGGATGTCCGGGCCCTGTAGCTCCTGTGGCTGGTGGCCTTCTGTAGCTGCTCGTCCAGGGGCCGGATGTCCGGGCCAGGGGGCCGGATGTCCGGGGCCTCGAGCTTCCTTCTACCCTTCTCGATGCATCAGCTCATTCGTGAACTTGGGGACTTGTCCATCTTCATGCCCTTCTCCAATGTGTTCTTCTTCACACCTGAGCACACAAAGCACATCCGTCTGAGGTAGCAACCATGTCTCGCAAGATTCGTATGGAAGTAGGACTAGGAGCGACGTCACCTCGGTCTCGAGAGCTCTAGCACAAGCACGTGTCATTGGTCCTTGAGGCACTTGACGAGGTGGAAGAGGGTCCATGGGGATGACCTCGGGATGCTCCGCATCACAGGGGTCCGGATGTCCGGGGCCTGGAGCCTTCTTCAGCCCTTCTCGATGCAAAGCCTCGTCCGTGAGCTTGGGGACTTGTCCATCTTCACGCACATCTCCAATGTGGTCTTCTTCACACCTGAGTACACAAAACACATCCGACTGAGGTAGTAACCATGGCTCGCAAGATTCATATGGAAGTTGGGCTAGGAGTGACGTCACCTCGGTCTCGAGAGCTCTAGCACGAGCACGTGTCATTGGTCCTTGAGGCACTTGGTGAGACGATGAAGGGTCCATGGGGATGACCATGGGATTCTCCGCATCACGTATGCTCATTACCATTGACATGAAAAGTGACATTGCCTTTGTTGCAATCAATAACAGCCGCTGCAATATTAAAAAAAGGTCTTCCAAGAATAATAGACATACTATCATCCTCGGGAATATCAAGTATAACAAAGTCCGTTAGAATAGTAACATTTGCAACTACAACAGGCACATCCTCACAAATTCCGACAGGTATAGCAGTTGATTTATCAGCCATTTGCAAGGATATTTCAGTAGGTGTCAACTTACTCAAGTCAAGTCTACGATATAAAGAGAGAGGCATAACACTAACACCGGCTCCAAAATCACACAAAGTAGTTTTAACATAGTTTCTCTTAATAGAGCAAGGTATAGTAGGTACTCCTGGATCTCCTAATTTCTTAGGCATTCCACCCTCAAAAGTGTAATTGGCAAGCATGGTGGAGATTTCTACATCGGGTATTTTTCTTTTGTTGGTAATAATATCTTTCATATACTTGGCATAAGGATTTGTTTTAAGCACATCAGTCAAACGCATATGCAAAAAGATAGGTCTAATCATTTCAGCAAAGCATTCAAAATCTTCATCATCCTTTTTCTTGGATGGTTTCGGAGGAAAAGGAATGAGTTTCTGAACCCATGGTTCTCTTTCCCTACCATGCTTCCTAGCAACAAAGTCTCTCTTATCATAACGTTGATTCCTTGATTGTGGGTTATCAAGATCAACAGCAGGTTCAATCTATACATCATTATCATTGCTAGGTTGAGCATCAACATGAACATCATCATTAATATTACCACTAGGTTCATGTTCATTACCAGAGAGTGTCTCAGCAACAGAAACAGATATATCATTGGGATTCTCAGGTGGGTGAGCTACAGGTTCACTAGAAGCATGCAAAGTCTTATCATTTTTCTTTTTCTACTTTTTAGAATAACTAGGTGCATCTATATTAGCTCTCTGAGAATCTTGCTCAATTCTCTTAGGGTGGCCTTCGGGATACAGAGGTTCCTGAGTCATTTTACCACCTCTAGTTGCAACTCTAACATCATAGTCATTATTCTTACTATTTAATTCATTGAGCAAATCATTCTGAGATTTAAGTACTTGTTCTACTTCAGTGGTGACCATGGAAGCATGTATACTAATAAGTTTCAGTTCATCTTTAGCACTAGACAGATAATCACTCAAGCGTTCAATCATATGGGCATTGTGTTGTAATTGTCTACCAACATAAGCATTGAAGTTTTCTTGTTTCACAATAAAATTATCAAACTCATCTAAGCATTGGCTAGCAGACTTATAACGAGGAATATCACTTTCATCAAATCTATAAAAAGAATTTACCTTTACTACCTGTGTCGGGTTATTAAGACCATGTATTTCCTCAATAGGCGGTAAATTCTTAACACCTTCAGCTTTAACACCTTTTTCTTTCATAGATTTCTTTGTCTCTTGCATATATTCAGGACTAAGAAATAGAACACCTCTTTTCTTCGGAGTTGTCTTAGGGGCTGGTTCAGGAAGTGTCCAATTATTTTCATTGGTCAGCATATTATTCAATAATAATTCAGATTGTTCTACTGTTCTTTCCCTGAAAACACAACAAGCACAACTATCCAGGTGGTCTCTGGAAGCATCGGTTAGTCCATTATAAAAGACATCAAGTATATCATGCATATCAAGAGGATGATCAGGCAAAGCATTAAGTAACTGGAGAAGCCTCCCCCAAGCTTGTGGGAGACTCTCTTCTTCAGTTTGAGCAAAGTTATATATTTCCCGCAAGGCAGCTTGTTTCTTATGAGCGGGAAAATATTTAGCAGAAAAGTAATACATCATATCCTGGGGACTACGAACACAACCAGGATCAAGAGAATTAAACGAAGTCTTAGCATCACCCTTTAACGAGAACGGAAACAACTTTAGGATATAGTAATAGCGAATCTTTTCATCATTGGTAAACAGGGTGGCTATATCATTCAACTTGGTAAGATGTGCGACAACAATTTCAGACTCATAGCCATGGAAAGGATCAGATTCAACCAAAGTAATTAACTCAGGATCAACAGAGAATTCATAATCCTTATCAGTGACACAAATAGGTGAAGTAGCAAAAGTAGGGTCATGTTTCATTCTAGCATTTAAGGACTTTTCTTTCAACTTAGATAATAACTTCTTAAGATTATATCTATCATTGCAAGCAAGAAAGTCTCTAGCAGTTTCTTCATCCATAACATAACCCTCAGGCACAACAGGCAATTCATATCTATTGGGAGTAGTTTCATCATCACTTTCATAAATATCATCAACTTTTGCACTCTCCCTAACCTTAGCAATTTGTTCATCTAGAAATTCACCTAGTGGCACAGTATCAGGCATAGACGTAGTTTCATCATACATAGAAGAAGTAGCATCATCAAGAACATACGACATATCAGATTCAATAGCAGGAGTAGGTGTCGCAAGTTTACTCATAACAGAAGTAGAATCTAGTGCAGAGCTAGATGGCAGTTCCTTAACTCCCCTCGTAGTTGAGGGTAAGATCTTGGTTTTTGAGTCCTTGAAATTCTTCGTAGTGATAAACAGATATAAATCCCAAGTGACTTAAAGAATAGAGCTATGCTCCCCGGCAACTACGCCAGAAAATAGTCTTGATAACCCACAAGTGTAGGGGATCGCAACAGTTTTCGAGGCTAAAGAATTAAACCCAAATTTCTTGATTCGACACAAGGAGAGCCAAAGAATACTCTTAAGTGTTAGCAGCTGAGTTGTCAATTCAACCACACCTGGAAACTTAGTATCTGCAGCAAGATAGTTTAGTAGCACAGTAATATGATAGTGGTGGTAGCAGCAATAAAAGTAAAGATAGTGTTTTTGTAGTTTTGTGATAATAGCAACGGAAAAGTAAATAAGCGGCAAGCAATATAGGTAAAGCTCGTAGGCATTGGATCGGTGATGGGAAATTATGTCGGATGCAATACATCATGTAGAAGTTGTAACCTAGGGTGACACAGAACTATCTCCAGTTCATCAATGCAATGTAGGCATGTATTCTGAATATAGTCATACGTGCGTATGGAAAAGAACTTGCATGACATCTTTTGTCCTACCCTCCCATGGCAGCCGGGTCCTATTGGAAATTAAGGGATATTAAGGCCTCCTTTTAATAGAGTACCGGACCAAAGCATTAACACACAGTGAATACATGAACTCCTCAAACTAAGGTCATCACCGGGAGTGGTCCCGATTATTGTCACTTCAGGGTTCCCGGATCATAACACATAGTAGGTTACTATAGACTTGCAAGATAGGATCAAGAACACACATATATTCATGAAAACATAATAGGTTCAGATCTGAAATCATGGCAATCGGGCCCTAGTGACAAGCATTAAGCATAGCAAAGTCATAGCAACATCAATCTCAGAACATAGTGGATACTAGGGATCAAACCCTAACAAAACTAACTCGATTACATGATAGATCCCATCCAACCCATCACCGTCCAGCAAGCCTACGATGGAATTACTCACACACGGCGGTGAGCATCATGGGATTGGTGATGGAGGATGGTTGATGATGACGATGGCGACGATCTCCACTCTCGAAACCCCGAACGGACTCCAGATCAGCCCTCCCGAGAGAGATTAGGGCTTGGCGGCGGCTCCGTTTCGTAAAACGCGATAATTCTTTCTCCTTGATTTTTTTATCCACGAAACGGAATATATAGGACCTGGGGATACGTCGGCGGGGCACCGGGCTACCCTCGAGGCAGGGGCGCGCCCTGGGAAGGGGGCGCGCCCCCACCCTCGTGGACGGCCCGTGGGCCCCCAGGTGTGGATCTTCTTGCCAGTATTTTTTATATTTATAAAAGAAATCTCCATTGATTTTCAGGCGATTCCGAGAACTTTTTATTTCTGCACAAAAACAACACCATGGCAGTTCTGCTGAAAACAGCGTCAGCCGGGTTACTTCATTCAAATCATGCAAGTTAGAGTCCAAAACAAGGGCAAAAGTGTTTGGAAAAGTAGATACATTGGAGACGTATCAAAAGTGCATGAAGAAACTCCATGCTGATGGACTTTTGGACTCACTTGATTATGAATCATTTGATACTTTGAAATGATGCCTCATGGGCAAGATGACTAAAACTCCGTTCTCCGGAACAATGGAGCGAGCTAATGACTTATTGGAAATAATACATATCGATGTATGCGGTGCGATGAGTGTTGAAGAACACGGCGCGTATCGTTATTTTCTCACCATCACAGATGATTTGAGTAGATATATGTATATCTACTTGATGAAACACAAGTCTGAAAGATTTGAAAAGTAAAAAGAATTTCAGAGTGAAGTAGAGAATCATCGTAACAAGAAAATAAAGTTTCTACGATCTGGTCGCGGAGGCGAATATTTGAGTTACGAGTTTGGTCTTCATTTGAAACAATGTGGAGTAGTTTCACAACTCACGCCACCTGGAACACCACATCATAATGGTGTGTCAAAGCGTCGTAACTATACTCTATTGGATATGGTGCGTTCTATGATGTCTCTAACCGACTTGCCTTTATAATTTTGGGGTTACGCATTAGAGACATCTGCATTCATGTTATATAGGGCACCGTGTAAATCTGGTGAGACGACACTGTATGAACTATGGTTTAGCAAGAAACCAAAGTTGTTGTTTCTTAAAGTTTGGGGTTGCGATGCTTATGTGAAAAAGCATCAGCTTGATAAGCTCGAACCCAAATCGGAGAAGTGCGTCTTCATAGGATACCCAAAAAACTGTTGGGTACACCTTCTACCACAAATCCGAAGGCAAGACTTCTGTTGCTCAGAGTGGGTACTTTCTAGAGAAGTAGTTTCGCTCGAAAGAAGTAAGTGAGAGGAAGGTAGAACTTGATGAGGTAATTGTACCTTCGCTCGAATTGGAAATTATATCATTAGATAAAACTGTTCCCGCAATGCCTACACCAACTAGAGAAGAAGCTCATGATAATGATCATGAAACTTCCGATCAAGCTACTATCGAAGGTCGACCAGAACACATACCGCACCAAAGTGGTATGGTAACCCTGTCCTGGAAGTCATGTTGTTAGACGATGGTGAACCTTCGAACTATGAAGAAGCTATGATGATCCTAGATTCCAAAAAATGGCTTGAGGCCATGAAATCTGATATAGGATCCATGTATGAGAACAAAGTATGGACTTTGGTGGACTTGCCCGATCATAGACAAGCCATTGCGAATAAATTGATCTTCAAGTGGAAGACAAGCGCTGATGGAAGTATCACTGTCTACAAAGCTCGACTTGTCGCAAAATGTTTTCGAAAAGTTCAAGGAGTTGACTATAAGGAGACCTTCTCACCCGTAGCGATGCTTAAGTCTGTCCGAATCATGTTAGCAATTGCCGCATTTTATGATTATGAAATTTTGCAAATGGATGTCAAAACCGCATTTCTTAATGGATTTCTAAAAGAAGAGTTGTATATGATGCAACCCGAAGGTTTTGTCGATCCTAAAGATGCTAACAAAATGTGCAAGCTCCAGCAATCCATCGATGGACTGGTGCAATCATCTCGGTGTTGGAATATACGCTTTGATGAGGTGATCAAAGCATATGGTTTCATACAGACTTACGGTGAAGCCTGTATTTACAAGAAAGTGAGTGGGAGCTCTGTAGCATTTCTGATATTATATGTCGATGCCATATTATTGATTGGATATGATGTAGAATTTCTGGATAGAATAAAAAGGATACTTGAATAAGAATTTTTCAATGAAAGACCTCCGTGAAGCTGCTTATATGTTGGGCATCAAGATCTATAGAGATAGATCAAGACGCTTAATAGGACTTTCACAAAGCACATACCTTGACAAAGTTTTGAAGAAGTTCAAAATGGATCAGTCAAAGAAAGGGTTCTTGCCTGTGTTACAAGGTGTGAAATTGAGTTAGACTCAATGCCCGACCACTGCAGAAGATAGAGAGAAAATAAAAGTCGTTCCCTATGCCTTAGACATAGGTTCTATGATGTGTGCTATACTGTGTCCCAGACCTGATGTGTGGTTCTATCATGTGTGCTATGCTGTGTACCAGACCTGATGTGTGCCTTGTCATAAGTTTGGCAGGGAGGCCCCAAAGTAATCCAGAAGTGGATCACTGGATAGAGGTCAAGAACATCCTAAAATACATGAAAAGAACAAAGGATATGTTTCTCGTTTATGGAGGTGTCAAAGAGCTCGTCGTAAAGGGTTATGTAGATGCTAGCTTCAACACAGATCCGGATGACTGTAAGTCATAGACCAGATACGTATTATCTTGAATGGTGGAGCTGTCAGTTGGTGGAGTTCCAAGTAGAGCGTCGTGGCGGGATCTACGTGTGAAGCGGAGTACATAGCTACTTCATAAGAAGGACATGAAGGAATTTGGATGAAGGAGTTCATATCCGATCTAGGAGTAATACCTAGTACATCGAGTCGAATGACATTCTTTTGTGACAACACTGGAGATTTTGCCTTGGTGAAGGAATCCAGGTTTTACAAGAGAACAAAACACATAAAGAGACGCTTCAACTCCATTCGTGAAAAGGTCAAGGATGGAGACATAGAAATTTGCAAAGTACATACGGATCTGAATATTGCAGAACCGTTGACTAAGCCTCTTCCATCGGTAAAACATGATCAACACAAAGACTCCATAGGTGTTAGATTCACTACAATGTAATCTAGATTATTGACTCTAGTGCAAGTGGGAGACTGATGGAAATATACCCTAGATGCAATAATAAAGTTGTTATTATTTTATATTTCCTTATTCATGATAAAGATTTATTATTCATGCTAGAATTGTATTGACCGGAAACCTAAATACATGTGTGAATACTTAAACAAATACCGTGTCCCTAGTAAGCCTCTACTTGACTAGCTCGTTAAGCAAACATGGTTAAGGTTTCATAACCATGGACATGAGTTGTCATTTGATAACAGGATCACATCATTGTGAGAATGATGTGATGGACGAGACCCACCCATTAGATTAGCATTTGATCGTATAGTTTATTGCTATTGCTTTAATGTATGTCAAATACATATTCGTTTGACTCTGAGATCATGCAACTCCCGGATGCCGGAGGAATACCTTGTGTGCTATCAAACGTCACAACGTAACCGGGTGAATATAAAGATGCTCTACAGGTATTTCCGAAGGTGTTTTGTTGGGTTGGCGAGAATCGAGATTATGATTTGTTACTCTGAGTATCGGAGATGTATCTCTGGCCCTCTCGGTAATGCAGATCATAATAAGTCTTGCAAGACAATGACTATAGTTAGTCATGGGATGATGTATTGTGAGGCCCCAAGACCGACGCTCCACAAGACTTCCATATATTTTGATGTCTCCGTGTGTTTCTTTTGCTTGCTCTATTTATATTTGCATTGCATCATGTCATCATGCCATCATGTCATTTATTTTAAAAAACTCAACTAACTAAATTGCATAGATCTTTTGATCTATTTAAATCGAGGGAATTCACATGTTGTTTTCTCTTTATAACATATACTTCCAATAGTATTAGGGAGCAATATTAAAATTGCCCATTAACTTGGCATCACCTATAACACATTTGCACCATTCTTCAATTTTCTTATATCCAACTCAACTTGTTTTTCTTCCTTTGATGCCTTTAGTAAAATTGAGTTGCAATTTTACTTTATCCATGGATGTCCGAAATCTTCCCATAAATCACATCTAGTGTGTAGGGTCACCTCCTATAATTTCAACCCATTTGGAGTTCATTTGAATGGGTTTCAAAATGCAAACATGTCGAGTTAAATTCAACATGTTTGGATTTTACTTCCTCTAAAAACCTCAGGCCATTTTTGTTAAATTCCTCCTATTTTTTATGAGTCCAAGAAAATTGGCCACCTATTCAAATTCTTCTTCCATCTCTCTCTATATTTCTAAATCCACTATTCATTTGCTAAACAGGGAGAAGAATTTAGAGGAGAGAGAGCTTCTCTAGGCCTCTAGCCTTTTCCCTCTCCACGGCCTGGCCCAGCAGATCGAGCCGGCCTAAGGCCCAGTCGGGCCTTCTCTTAACCATATATCCCTTTGCTTGATCCCCTTGCTTCTCCATCTTGTTCCCATCGAGCTCCGCCACCCGATGCCCCTACGCTCCCTTGTCCTCCTCCTCGTCACCGCACGCCTCCCCGAGAGCCACCTCCGGCGCCTGCTGTCAGGGATATGGTTAATAGGTATAAACCGGATATTGTAAACCGGCTTAACTATATCGTACTTGATTTATTATTAGTAGAGATTACGGCCCATAAGATTTCAAGGCCCATGTATAGAAATACGGTTTGTGAACCGCCAAAGAGATGTAACTTGAGAGATAAGAAAGGAAGAGCAGAGACCGAGGCGGACACGATTATGAGCCGGCCTCGGGATTCTGTAAACCGAACCAGGCGTCACCTCTATATAAAGGGACGACCCGGCACCGGTTCAAGGACAAGCAACAATCAATCCGTCGAGACGCAGGCAAGCGATTCCGCTCCCTGTAATCCGACGCCCAAGTAATACCAAACCAACTAGACGTAGGCTTTTACCTTCTCGAAGGGGCCGAACTAGTATAAAACCCCTTTGTGTCCTTTGTGTGCCATGAACCCTTTCAAGCTAACCCGTGCGATGGTTCCATCATCAAGTCCGTTAAACCGGACATCTGCCGTGTTAATTCCACGACAGTTGGCGCCCACCGTGGGGCCTGCGCACGACGGTTTCGAGTTCTTGGAAGGCGGCCTAAAGGGGTTAAAGGGCTACGCAGTCGGCCGGATGACCAAGAGTCGTCGCGGCCGGATCTACATCGACGACGCAGGTTGGGGACCGGAGGCCGATTCGATTGAATACGGGTACCGGGTCCCCTTCGGCAGCATCCAAGTCTTCATCGGAAAAATCGGTGGACCGGGACCTGAGCCGGACACCTTCCCCAACATCGTCGAGCCGGCTCAGCGTGCGAGATCGACCCGGATTCAACCTGCCATGAAGCATGTGTTCGTTGGAACGATTCACGGAGGACAAGCTGAGGACGGGTCGGAATCTGATGGTGCAACTGTCGTCTATTCAGATGACGAATCTTCATCCGGGGAAACTGAATCCCTGTATCAGTTGCGGGACGGCCGGTCTGAGGGTGAGTCCGACGGAAATAGTATTTCGGGCTCCTCCGACCCGCCAAACCGGGTGGCGGTTTTCATGGCCGGTTCACAACCCCCGACGAACGGAACAACAGCGGAGGCTGGCGCAGGGGGAAGCGGTTCAAATCCCTCCGTTACTGCGGTTCTATCCACCTTGATGGAGGAGTTCGCGGCTAAGGCAGTAGAGGTCGTAGCTCCAACAGACAAGGCGCAACATGATGCAGTGCTGCTTCAGTTGAAGGCCCGGATCGATCAGTTAAAGGAGGATTTAAAGGCAGAAGGAGAGATGCTGGCGATAAGACAAGCGGAGTTGGATGAACAAGCTTTTCACTTAAGGATGGAACAGGCTTCCATGGAAGGGGTAAGAGGACGAAAATATCGATCCCGCCTGCCGCCGGGTTACGAATCTGCGAATTTGTTCAGAACACCGGGGGCGGGAGCCAGTAACAATCCAGTCTTAAACCGGAGAAGCCCACCGGCTCGAGAGGAACCGGTTCGGCAACCCGCCGAAGAGCGGGAGCGAAGGATTACATCGGCGCCTTATGTTCCGGTCCCCCCGGGACACTATTCGAACCCGGTGGATAATATCGCTGCAGCGGCAGCACGGTTGGCCGCTTTACCGGTGGAAGAAACATCCCCTGTAGCGATAGAGGTGCGCAGGGCCCAGAGGTTACTCAACACGGCGTTAATACAGCAGCAAGCGTACTCTCACAGCAGGGAAAGGTTGCATTCAACACCACGTCCCAACCGAAGTTACTCTAGACATTGGGAGGAGCCCGAAGTATCTAGCAGCGAACGGAGGAGACATCAGCACAGGCAGAATAATCCGGCAAGGGCAGAGATGCCAGCCCCGGATCGAAACCGGCCTAGATCGGATGCCAGGGAGGAGATCCGCCAGTCGACGCCGGTTTACACCGGTGCTACGGGGACAGGAGCGACAGCGAGCGGTTTTGGGATACAGTGTCTTGTCCCGGCCCTGCGGAGTGTTAAGCTGCCCAAGGATTTCAAAGGACCTCGCAAAGTGCCCAATTACACAGCCGATTTACCGCCCGAGGCTTGGGTGGAAAGCTACGAGATGGCTATGGAGATGCTGGACGTGGATGAATCGGCTTGTGCCAAATATTTCACTATGATGCTTGAAGGAACGGCCCGGACTTGGCTAAAGGGACTTCCTCCGAATTCCATCAGATCATGGGGGGAGCTGCGTAGTCAGTTCATCAAAAATTTCAAGGATACATGCAAGCAACCTATGTCGGTGATAGATTTAGCAGCATGCGTGCAGGGAGAACAGGAGTCTACAGCAGCTTGGGTACGCAGAGTGGCAGAGATCTTGCACTCCTCAAACGGTATTAATCCGAGCACCGCAATTGTAACCTTGGAGAACAATTGCCGGTTTGAATCTTTGAAATTGAAACTCGGACGTCTCAAACGAGAGTGCAATGACATGGGGACTTTAATGAGTGCCTTGGTGAAGTACGGAGACTCAGATAATACCAAGTATCCGGAGCCAGAAGGAGATAAAGCGGGAAAGGCCAGCAAGACTGGTAAACCGGCTTCAGCCAGTCCGATCACTTCAGGTGTGTTGGGCAAACGGAAACCGGAAAGCAGCTCCGATTTTGTGGCTAATACACAGGTTCAAGGCGGTTTTCAGGGAAATCAGCGGGGTCCCGCTCGCCAAGCCGGTGGAGGAAATCCGGGTTGGGAGCAGGATTTGGATCAACCCTGCATAAAGCATAGCGGGAATAAGGGGCCTGCACGGCACACTGCAAGAGAATGTCTGAACCCCACGATAGCAGGGAACGGCCGTTTTAATCCGCATAGCCGGCCCCCGAATGCCGGTTTAGGGCCCGGGTTTTATGGCCCGGGTTACCAAGGGAACAATTTCGGTTCAGGATATAGGGGCAACAGCGGTTATCAAGGGAACAACGGCGGTTATCAATCCCGGCCAGGCGGCCCAGGCGGTCAAGGAAACTATAATGGTCAAGGAAGCCAATCACATTATCAAGGTGGTTATCAGAATCAGGGAAATCAGCCGTATCATCAAGGTGGTTACAACAATCAGAATAATCAGCAGCAGGGCCAAGGGAGTCACAATAACCAAGGAAATCAGCAGCAGCAGCGTCCGCAGCAACAACAGCAATCCGGGTACCAGAGTAATCCAAAGGAGTTGAGCAGCGGCCAATATCATGTTTTCACCACAAGTCTATGCAAAAGAGACCAGAAGGTTTTAAAGCGGACTGTTAATGCGGTAGAACCGGCGACACCGCAGTTTCTACGATGGTCAGAGCAGCCCATTGTTTGGAGCAGGGAGGACCACCCGTTATGGGTAGATAATCCGGGACATTTAGCCTTGGTAGTAGCACCTCAGGTGGGAGGATACCGGTTCACTAAAGTCCTCATGGATGGAGGTAGCAGTATCAATATATTATATTACGAGACTTTCCGTCGTATGGGTCTGACAGATAAACAATTAAGGACATCAAACACAGTGTTTCACGGGGTGGTTCCAGGTAAGTCAGCTTATCCGGTTGGTAAGATTGACTTAGAAGTTACCTTTGGAGATGAGCATGACTCTAGATCGGAGATGATCACCTTTGAAGTTGTCAAAATCAAAAGTCCATATCATGCTTTGTTTGGGAGGACAGTTTATGCTAAATTTATGGCTAGGCCATGTTATGTTTATCTGCAGCTCAAGATGCCGGGTCATAAAGGCACGATTACGGTGCACGGCAGTCGTAAGATAGCAGTGGAATGTGAAGAAGGTGATGCAGCTTATGCAGAAGCGGTATGTTCCGCGGAAGAGTTAAAATTTTATAAAGATAATGTTGATCCGGCGGACATGACTCCGCTGAAGAAGCCAACCACTGAGCATGATCCGGCTTTGAAGTTCAAATCAGCGGAAGAGACTAAACAGGTCGATTTTGTGCCCGGAGATTCATCCAAGCAGTTCACCATCAGTGCTAACTTGGATCCTAAATAGGAAAGCGCGCTCATCGAGTTCATCCGTGAGAACCGGGATATCTTTGCATGGAAGCCCTCTGACATGCCTGGTATACCGAGGGAACTCGCTGAGCACAAGTTAAATATTGATCCGAAGTTTAAACC
>LR738713.1:272404372-272421547 GCA_902687465.1 Secale cereale | reverse complement strand
TATCATCGTAGCACCTCTGGAGTATTTCAACGGTGTGTTTCAGCTGAGGAAGGTTGTGAGATTCTAAGGGAGATTCATGAAGGGGATTGCGGTCATCATGCCGGATCAAAATCTTTAGTGGCTAAGGCTTTCAGACATGGCTTTTATTGGTTAACCGCACATGCAGATGCAGCAGACCTGGTCCGCAAGTGTGACGCTTGTCAGAAGTTCTCAAGACGTGCCCTTGTTCCGGCACAAGAGCTCCGGATGATACCAATCACTTGGCCTTTTGCAACTTGGGGGCTTGACATGGTTGGTCCTTTCAAGAGGTCCCAAGATCAAAAAACTCATCTACTAGTGGCAGTAGACAAGTTTACAAAGTGGGTTGAAGCGGAACCTATAAGCAAGTGTGATGCGGCAACGGTGGTTAAGTTCATCAAAAAAGTAATATTCCGGTTTGGTTTTCCACACAGCATCATCACCGATAACGGTACCAATTTATCTCAGGGTGAGATGGAAGAATTCTGTCAACAAGAGCATATTCGTTTGGATGTATCTTCTGTGGCTCACCCCCAATCCAATGGTCAAGCAGAAAGGGCAAATCAGGAGATTTTGCGTGGAATCAAGCCCCGGCTTATGACACCTCTGCAGAGAACCCCAGGGTGTTGGGTGGAAGAATTACCCTCTGTCCTTTGGAGCATTAATACTACACCAAACCGGTCTACAGGTTATACACCTTTCTTCATGGTTTACGGGGCAGAAGCAGTTCTTCCAAGTGACATACGCCATGATTCCCCAAGGGTGGCGGCCTATGTAGAAGCTATCAACGAAGAGTCAAGACAGGATAGTTTGGATCGGTTGGATGAAGAGCGTGACATAGCTGCAGCACGGTCAGCGATTTATCAGCAAGACCTGCGCAGATATCACAGCCGCCGGATCAGAACCAGGACATTCCAGGAGGGTGACTTGGTACTCCGGCTTATCCAAGATCAAACAGACATGCACAAGCTATCTCCGCCATGGGAAGGGCCCTTTGTGATCAGCAAAAATTTACACAACGGGTCATACTATTTGGTGGACATTCGAGAGCACAAAGATTCACGGACATCAGAAGAGGAGACGAAAAGGCCGTGGAACATTGCTCATCTACGGCCATATTATACTTGAGCCATAGGCTCCCATGTATCCTATGTATATATTATGAATAATGAATAAACCGGCACCCTCGGTAAACCGGGGGCTCAGCCCTTTTTCCACATACATCAAATTTGAGGCAAATGTCCATATCAGTTTGTTATCAAAGAAACATATTTCAATATTAGCTGGTTTTTAGAAACTAATCTTTGCAGGGTATGTGAAGGAGCTGTAAAACTCACAGGAACAAAAGATCACGTCCGGTTCAGGAAGAAGAAAGCCCTGCATAAAGAAAAAGGAAAAAGAGGAACATTAGAGGCCCCTGAGGACAGTGGTTCACCCACACACCCCTTGAATGGCTATATTATGAATTTTTGGGTTCCCTGAACAATGGTATCGCCCATGTTCAAATGATGACCCGGCCCCTGAGGACAGTGGTTCACCCACACACCCCTTGAATGGCTATATTATGAATTTTTGGGTTCCCTGAACAATGGTATCGCCCATGTTCAAATGATGACCCGGCCCCTGAGGACAGTGGTTCACCCACACACCCCTTGAATGGCTATATTATGAATTTTTGGGTTCCCTGAACAATGGTATCGCCCATGTTCAAATGATGACCCGGCCCCTGAGGACAGTGATTCACCCACACACCCCTTGAATGGCTATATTATGAATTTTTGGGTTCCCTGAACAGTGGTATCGCCCACGTTCAAATGATGACCCGGCTCCCTGAACAGTTTTTGAGCCTGGCAGCTCTTTGAAAAAGCCTCGATTGCATAGTTTGATTTACAATAATTATGTGTTTCTTGATGATTTCTGTGTTTCATAACCTTTCTAACCAAGGGGAACAGCTCTAGAAGTTGACCGTATATCTAGTGTTATAAGTCTGGATTATGAACACCAGAGAAAGTTAAACCGGCGTTCATCGTAACACGGTTCGACTTCATGATGAGCTGACAATTGGCAGCACGAGGTCAGATACAAGTTACAAATTGCTGAACCAAGAAAAGAAAAATTCATGGACAAGTTAAGACTGAAGAGTTTCAAGGGCTTATTAGAATAAATGAAGGCTGATTAAGGTAATTTCAAAAAACACCTTGCCGGTTTAAGGTATTTTGGCTAAATGCAATTAAGGTATCACAGTTATTTATCAAAGATATGCTTGTTTATTATATCAAGAGAGCAAGTTAATCCGTCCAGTGGTCAAACCACTAGGACATATTTTTCATCTTTTTTATGGACAGGGCAAGAAATCCGCATCAATCAACAAGTCAGCGAAAGAGTACTTTATAAACGACCAAAAGCCGGATCACAGTGCATTAAATTTCAGCTAAAGCCTATTACAAGGCATGAAAGCCAAATAGTTGGAAGCATTGTTTATGGAATAGCAATTGTGATTACAGCAATAACATTCAAGATTCCGTTCCTCCCTGCCGGGATGACTGGCCACCATTTAGTTCCGGAACATCTTCCTCCTCGTGAAGCGGCGGGAAATCTGGTGCACGCCAATCAATCTTGGCCAAGGCACGGAAATACACTTCATCGTTGATCAACTCAGCAGGATCAATATCAGGAGCAAAAGTGTGAGGACGAACCGGCGGAGTTAAGTTTGCAACATCATAGACCGGTCGTTCCACACGCTCGTTTTGAAGATCATATGCTGGGTGGTATCGGGACAAATCAGTTTCCACCGCAATCTTGCTAGAAAGTGGACGCATTTCCTTTGTCAGAGCATATAGATCTCTCTCGCCAAATGCTGAACCGTCTTCCTTGGTGTCAGGAAACCCGGTTAACACTTCTGCCGGATCAATGTCTGGAACCCAAGCTTTAGCCCTTGTCAGGGCCAGAAGAGCACCTCCTCGGGCAGCCGATTTCTTCACCTCTTCAAGACGAGTTGGCAGAATTGACAAGCTGTTCAAAGTAGCCTTGATGGTTGAAGGAGCCGGTTTACCAAAGGAGGTAGCGCTGATAATCCTTTGCGCTCCAGAATATAGTTGCTCCACCAAAGTATAGCAGGCCTTCAGTTTCTTCCGTACATCATCCCCAAGATGGGAGACACGGCGTCCTACATGCAACAAGAAAAGTTAAACCGATACAAATCATAGATTGCAAAGATAACAGACAAGAATTCAGATTATGTTTACCAAAGATAGCAGAGGTCATCAAATCAATCTGGCATTTTAACCCGGTCAATTCTTCAGTAACCGGGTTAAGTGCTCCTTCGGCATCCTGAATACGTTTTTCAAGATCCTTCTTCTGGACTTCAAAAGCAGTCCGTTCTTCATCAAAGAACTTCTTCAAGTCCTCGGCAGTTTTTAAACTGACTTGAAGTTCTTTCTTCGCCTTTGAAGCGGCTGCCTCAGTCTCTATAAGCCGGCTTCGAAGCTCACTGTTTTCCACAGCATTCCGGTTCAGCTCGGCCTGTAGACAAAAGTTCAAAGGTAAGATTAGAAATTACAAGTCTCAAGCACACAACCAAGTTGTATACTTGACACTTGGGGGCTAATGGCAGTTGAAGCAATGCATCAGAGATAATTTTTACAAGTCTCAAGCATACAACCAAGTTGTATACTTGACACTTGGGGGCTAATGGCAGTTGAAGTAAAGCATCAGAGACAATTTTTACAAGTATCAACTACATAACCAAGTTATCTACTTGATACTTGGGGGCTAATGTATGGATCAGCAGTTTAAAACTACAAAGTTCCGGATTACCTTCAATAAAGAAGATAAACCGGAACTTGGGGGCTGGTAGAAGATAAAGATGCGTCAAAACAAAGCAAAATCAGAACAGGAAAACTTACTTCGTATTTCTCTCTCATCAAGTTTACTAAGCAGGCTTCATAGTCCCGGCTGCTGTGGAGCCGGCTCAAATATCCGGAATAAATGTCTTGAGCACTCATACTCGAAAGACTGGATATATCTGTACTCCACTTCCCCTTTTCCTGAGTTACTTTCTCCGCTTTAGCAGTGTGCTTTGCTAAAACGGTGGGTTTGGCTGGCGCAACATAAGCAGCGCCAGTAACCACAACGTCAGGGGAAGTGGGTGCATTGGGAGGTGTAACTTCAGCTTGAGCCGGATCAGGAGACCCCGGGTTAACTTGAGGAGAGTTAACCCGGGCCGGACTTGGTGGATCTTGGGCAGCATCAGTAGCAGGAATATCAAGAACAGGTTCTTGAACCGGAGTGACAGGAGTATCTTCAGGAGGGATAGCTGTTGACGGCTCAATTACTGGTTCATCAGTAGAAGGATCAGCAACAGGCTTCTTACCCTTAGCTCTTTTGCTGGGTTTCGGTTTGCTGGAAAAACAAGCAAAGATAAGTCAGCATTATAAAGAAGAAGAAGATTATAAACCGGAAGAAGTAAAGAGAATTACCCTGGGACAGTCTTCAAAGGTGGAAGCTGTGTCGCGGTTGATTCGCCAGATGAAGACAGTGGAGTTTCCTGATAATCAGGATCAGTCGGTTTAAGTGGTTTTCTGATAAGACCGGCCTTGGGGTGAAGAAGAGTTGGAGAGAGCATCACCTCAGCGCGGCGTTTTCGAGCCGGAGTTAGCGAAATTCCAGAGGATTCCACTGCCAAGCCGCTATGGCGAGTGGTCCGGCGCAAGGTTTCGTGCTGTTGTTTCTTCAAAGTAAAATTGGGATCCAACTTAGCATAAGGATGAGAAAATTGATACTTTCTAACAGTCCGACGGCTCTTTTGAGGAGGGGGTTCTGAATCGGAAGAAATAAGGGTTACCTCAATCTCCGCCGGGTTATCACCTTCGAGTGGATCCTGTGAAAAGGGCATCATTAGAGATATGAACAAGTATATAAAGACAAAATGTAAACCGGAGTAAGGCGTACCTCGGAGTCCGGATCATCATCTTCAGAAGGAGAACCGGCGTCAACGGCTGCTTTCCTTTTCTTATTTGCAGGAGTCTTTCGGCGAGTTTGCCTTGCAGGTTTTTCCTGAGGTTTCCTCCTCCAGAAAGGATCATCAGCCTAAATGAAAAAAGGGAAGGCAAGTAAAAGACGGTTCAAAAAAGGACGGTTTATAAAGTACAAGTTAAAGACACTTACCTCAGGCTGCTTATTTTTCTTGAAGTATGGGGCCAAGCCAACTCTACTGCAGTCTGTTAAAGCAGGGTTGACAATCTTCTTGGCCGATTCAATTACTTCTGATTCAGACAATTTCTCCTTAGAAAATCTCTGAGGGTCATCCGATTTACCGGAGTAATTGCACATCAAATCAGGGCGCCGGCTTAAGGGAAGGATACTCCATGATAACCAGCAGCGAAGGAAATCTGTGCCGATCAGGCCATTGGCCATGAAAGCTCTCAGCTTGGAGAGTTGAGGAGAAAACTGGATCCGTTCAGTAGCACTTAGTCGTTGTGGCAGGGGGTGATTTGCCGGGATACGAGTTTCACGATAACCCGGCAAAGGATTTTCACCTTCAGGAGATGTGTCTACGCAGTAAAACCAGGACTTGTTCCAGTCCTTTGGATGAGTGTGCAAGGAGGCGTGAGGGAAAACTGCATCCCTCCTTTTCTGAATACTGATACCACCAAGCTCTTGGTGAGGCCCGCTGGTGAACTCAGTACGCCGGTTTGCATGGAAGAAATCCCGAAAAAGATCAACCGAAGGCTCTTCTTGCAGATACGCTTCAGAAAAAACTTGGAAATCACAAATATTGGAAACGGAGTTCGGCCCGATGTCCTGTGGATGCAGCTGGAAAGTGGCAAGGACGTCCCGGAAAAATTTTGAACCGGGGGGAGAGAAACCCCTGGAGATGTGATCCAGAAATACGATCACTTCCCCGGACCTAGGAGTGGGAGGACACTCATTACCCGGAGCGCGCCATTTCAATTCAGCCCGAGGACCTAACGTGCCAATGCTTGATAATTTGACTAAATCTTCTTCAGTCACGACAGAACGAACCCAGTCGCACGAAACATATTGCTTAGCCATTTGAGCAAAGTGCTGAAGAAGAGAAAGTGCAAAGACGGATTATGAAAAAGCAACGATCCGGGATTTGTTCATGATATGCAATGGTTAAAACGGAGAATTATTTGGCAAGATTAAACCGGTAATTATGAAACAGATTTTTATCATTTCCGGTTTAAATGGCAGTTGAAGAAGAATAGTTTAAAGTTATTGCATCAGGTTACATCATTTCCGGTTTATGACATGATGATCTAAACCGGAGCATACTTAGCAGATCTATTGAAGAGAAAAACAGGTTTTCAATGCATTATTAAGAAGGAATAGATCTGAGCATAAGGGGATAAAGAAACGAAAATTGGGCGGAAAATCTACAGAGGTCCAAATCAGAGCAGATAAGTTTACAAGATGTACATAGAAAGGAGACCTAAAGCAGGCAACAGCAGAAATAAAAATGGCAAGATCTAAAGTACCTGACGCATCTACAGCAAGATCAGAAAGGTAAAGATATTACGGAGTTGCAGGTTTCAGAGAAAGAACAGTATGAAGCTCGCGGAGAACTCTAATGGCGGAACGTATAAAGCTACAAGGTCACTATGACGAAGATCTAATCTGATGCTAAGCGAGAGACCTATGGACTAGGGTTTGAAGATTACAAGATTTCTATGAGAAAAAGATCTACGAAGGGACGGAGCTTCATCGGAAGCCCTAATGGCGGAAGAACACAGGCGAAGTAATGGCGGACACAGATCTACAGAGAGGTGGATAAACGTACCAGGGACAGCGAGAATCGGCGGCGGAGAGAATCTGGTCAAAGCTCAGGTTGATGCAGCGGCCGGTCGAAGGCTGAAGATCCTGCGGTCGTCGGTGGCGTTCTTGAGCTCAAGCAGCAATGGAGGTTTGCGGGTCAGGAAGCGGAAGGAGGAAGAAGACGCGAGAGGGAAGAAGGAGGAGGAGCGGCACTATTTATAGACAGGGAGGCAGATATGAAGCGACAGGTGCGGTAATCAAGGGAGAAAAATCGGATAAAGATCCGTTGAACGCCTCGATTCTCGGGATAACCATTAAAAACAAACTACAGTACAGCTCGCGGCGTTGAATGCGGAGATGATGTCATTGTCAGACTTTAATGATTTTGGAGGATGACGTCAGAGCCGGTTTACAAAAAATGAAGACAGAAGAGAAATTGCAGGAGACGATGGAGACTGATATGAACGAGTTCAAATCATTCTGGGGCCTAATGTCAGGGATATGGTTAATAGGTATAAACCGGATATTGTAAACCGGCTTAACTATATCGTACTTGATTTATTATTAGTAGAGATTACGGCCCATAAGATTTCAAGGCCCATGTATAGAAATACGGTTTGTGAACCGCCAAAGAGATGTAACTTGAGAGATAAGAAAGGAAGAGCAGAGACCGAGGCGGACACGATTATGAGCCGGCCTCAGGATTCTGTAAACCGAACCAGGCGTCACCTCTATATAAAGGGACGACCCGGCACCGGTTCAAGGACAAGCAACAATCAATCCGTCGAGACGCAGGCAAGCGATTCCGCTCCCTGTAATCCGACGCCCAAGTAATACCAAACCAACTAGACGTAGGCTTTTACCTTCTCGAAGGGGCCGAACTAGTATAAAACCCCTTTGTGTCCTTTGTGTGCCATGAACCCTTTCAAGCTAACCCGTGCGATGGTTCCATCATCAAGTCCGTTAAACCGGACATCTGCCGTGTTAATTCCACGACACCTGCGCCATGAACCGCAGCCGCCCTCGTTCCTTCGCCTTGCCTAGCTCGCCGAGCCCCGCCATCGTTCGAGCTTCACTAGCGCCGCCTCCATCTCCGGCCACCGCCAGCGAGCAGCTCCACCGAAGCCACGTCCGCTCGCCGCCCCTCCTGCGTCTCCGTATCCACCTCGCCACCACCGGGGACTAAGGCTGCTGGAGCAGACCGGCCACTTCGTCCCTGCCCCTCTATTCCGCCCCCTGCTTGGTGCTCGTCCACGCCGGAGTTCGTGCCTCCCCGACGCATGGCCTCTTCCTCGCCCCGCCGACGCCATGTCCCCACCATCCTTCTCCTCCACCGTGTCTCCACGTCCGTCACGCACCAGCGGGATGTGCGCCCAATGTCCATGGCCCCTCCAGCCTCCAAACGATCCGCCTCTCTTGCTCCATGCCAAGGCCAATGCCGTCCACTTCATCCTGCTGCTGCTTCTTCCCGTGCTGCTCCGCCATCGACCTCCTATTGCTGCAGGACCCTCCCCATCGTGCACCGTTGCCGTTTTGTTTCATCTATGTCAAGGCCGAGAGTATGCCAAGTACCAGGATGATGAGAACCACCAAGTTCGTCTACCACCATTTTCGGAATCGCCAAGTACCTCTACCACGACCCTGGATGTCTACGAAAATGTGTACCACTACCGTCGTTGAAGACCCGTGTACAACTACCGTCATCGTGTACCACTACTTCCACTACCGATGCCATGTGAACGACTACTTCCACTACGACACGTGTACCACTACTTCCCTCGACGAACTCAAACCGCTCCAAAAATGCACACTTCAAAGGTATAGGCGCCGAGACGATGACCCATGGACGAATGCATGTGTTGTATGAGCTGCCCGAGTTTGCACTGTGTCTAAGTTGTCACTTGCACGTTCCTCCTCGTATTCCTTGCCACAGACATGTGGGGCACCCAGTATTCGGGAGAACCCCACCACACGCTTCCGTTCTTTTGCATCGGCATCTCAATGAGTTGTCGAAATCGGAACGTTGCTGTGGCACCGTTTCCGTTTTCACCGCCATGACACCCCATTCTTTCCGTCGTGGCGACCAATTGCCCCATATCAACTTCATGTCAACTTTTTCACGAAATTGCATAAAACATGTATATGTCATCCGCATCATGATAACAACACTTAAAATGTTTAAAATTGTGGTTTGCATTAAAATTGCTAAATGACATGTGGAGATTTTCCGGAATTGTTGTTTGTTGTTTCCGGCCCCTTTTAACTCGCGTAAATAGTTAGTTTACTTATGCTTCACCTCTTGCCTTGTTAAGAACATTTAAACTTGTTGGGTTCACAACGAGAGCAAAGTAAATACTTGAATGTGGAGATTCATCAATATGCCACTCGTTGCATATTGGGCTCCATTTAACTTGTAGTATTGTTTGTTGCACTTTTCCATGCCATGCCTATTTAAAACGAACATGCATCATACTTGTTTGTGCATCGTGCCATGTTTATGCTTGTGTGTTTACCATGTTGTTGGCTTCTTCCGTTTTGCTTCTCTTGTTAGCTTCGGTTTCGTTCCGGAGTTGCAAGGATTTGTTTGACTACGTCCGTTTGTCTTCATCATGGACTCGTTCTTCTTCCTTGTGGGATACCATGCAAGATGACCGTTCCTCGATATCACCTCTATCTTTGCTTTGCTAGATGTCTTGCTCTATAGCTATGTCGCGCTACCCATTCTTGTTTTGTTAGCCTCCCATGTTGCCATGAAACCCTCTAACCCCTTCCTAGCAAACCGTTGATTGTCTAAGCTACTCTTTTGCTCAGCCCCTCTTATAGCATTGTTAGTTGCAAGTAAAGATGGAAGATGTTCCATGTTGGAACATGGGTTCTTTGGGATAACACAATATATACTTATTTAATTAATGCACATATATACTTGGTAATGGGTGCAAGGCTTGGCATAAACCGGTGTTATGTTCCTTGATATTGCGTTCCAAACACCGTTGGGGTTCATGGGCCCCCCCTCGATAATTTTCTCTGTTGAAAGCTTTTCCAGCAAGGCTCAACCTTGGTTTTACCATTTGCCTAATAACTAAAACTTGCATAGGGACCGGCTAGCACCCGAGGACTCTTAATTAACCCCCGGGCCAGTGCTCCTCATGCGTGTTGGTCCAACCCAGAGCACTGTGCGTGGCCACCCCTTGGCAAGTTGGGTTTTTGGCACCTGTACGCATAGCTTATCCGATCGTGGCCTGAGACGAGATATGCGTGGATCTTATCAGGGTGATGACATGTTGGGAGGTCTTGCTGGATTAGTTTTACCTTTGTCGAAATATCTTGTGCACGGGATTCCAAGAACACTCGGGTCTTCCCAACATGGAGTTGTTACTCCGCTAATCGCGAGAGCTTGTGATGGGCTAAGTTGGGACACCCCTGCGGGGTTATGATCTTTCGAAAGCCGTGCCCGCGGTTATGTCACAGATTGGAGTTGTTTATATCCGGTTGTAGATAACTTGACACCATAACTCTATAAGAGTACACTACCTGTGTGAGTAACCATGATGGTCTCTTTACGAAGGGGTTCGGAAAGTGAACACAGTGGGGTTATGTATGAACGTAAGCAGTTAGGATCACTTCTTGATCACTTCTAGTTGCGACCATTGGCATATATTCTCGTCTCGCTCTGACTTCGTAAGCTAGTCTCATCATATGCTTAGTGCCTGCTGCAGCCACTTTATAACCTCTCCACACCTAAAAGCCTTGATAGTTTTGATACCCGGAAACGAGATTGCTGAGTCCTCATGACTCACAGTTTACTACACAAACCAGATGCAGGTACATCAGAGTTTGACACAGGAGATGTGCAAGAGCTTCAGTGGGAGTTTGATGAAGAGTGTGGTCGTATGTACGTGACATACGACGATGATTAGTAGTGGTTCCTACTAGGGCCGATCGGGGTTAGCCTGTGTGGTATATTTTTCTTCATTTGATTTCGTCTGTGGTCGGACTTTGTGTTCTCAGGATGAATATATGTTTATTGTATTAATTGTGTGATGTGGCGAGTGTAAGCCAACTATTCAACTCTCTTTCATCCTATTCATTACATGGGTTGTGTAAAGATACCATTCTTGTGACCATTCTAGAATGCAGTTATGACTCTAAGTCGTGCCTCAACACGTAGGAGCTATAACCGTATCCTGGGCGTTACAAGTTGGTATCAGAGCCTTCCCCGACCTAGGAGCCCTTGCTTGATCGAACCGCTGCCGATGTTGAGTCTAGAAACAAAAATTGTTTTGGGTCTTAGGAATATATATATCGGAGAGTAGGAATTATTTTACTCCTTATCCCCTTCGTTGCTTTGGTGAGGACTCCTAACGTAGAAGTTTTGACTTCCCTATCTTCTTTTCACTATTTTTTTAGGATCACGCAGGTATTGTTGGGATCGTTACGATATCTTTGTGACGAGAATTCTGTCTTGGTGCCTCCCGTATGTTTGGATTGCACCCGGGGCGTTGAGCTCTGAGGTCTTGTCGTTACATTGTGTATCGTTACAGTTCTGGAATACCAGAGGTCGTCGACATCAAAACATCTTCTTTGCATGTCTGGTGGTGAGATAACCCCGACGTCAACCAGTACTGGGGGGGGGGGGGTAGTTCAGGAGTATTTCCACATCTATTATAGCGGATGCTTTTCGAAGGTCCGAGGTACACTGTTTCCGATGGTGCCTGATTATGTGTTGACGGATGGATACAGTTGGATGTAGGGCTTGTTAGTTGTGTGAGATATTGTTCTTCTCCTGTATCCCCAACACCAGATTGCATAACCAGAAATTTTCGGGAATTTGTAGGTTGGAATTCAACCAGCTCTAGGATTTCTTCCGACAAATATATGATATGAGGTTGGGATTGAACATCTAGTGATCCGCTTGTCACGTTCGATTTTACAGTGGTGTCATTGCGTCTTAAAAAATCCTTGGCTATGCTGATTCGAGGACGCAATGTCTGCTGTAACGTCATGCCCGGGGGGGCTCATCACAAAAACTTTGGATGGAATCTCTATCATATGTTTGTTTTGGCTAATTCTGCAAGCCAAATCCTTAGTTTTGTTTTGAGTTGTGGTATTCGAGTTGCTTCAATGTCAAGTGTTGATTCCATACCTTTCCTAAGCGGTGTTCTCATATTTCTATAGAGTGCTAATCCTTCTTGATCATCGAGATGGTTATGTTAAATTATTTTCAACCGGCATGCTTCTCTTCAAGTTAACCCGATCCTTTCAATATGTGCAAGACCAATTCTGATTTTTTTCTCAATGGTGTCCGTTTCATTCATCTCAAGTTGCCTTTGTTTTTCGCACCCTCACACCCTTTTTCTTTATGGAGCTAAAATTCTTAGTCAAGTATCCATTTTATTCATGTCATGTCTCTTCATTATTTCCTCCGATGTTGTTTATCCGGCGATTCTCAGGAAGATGCTCAGGAGTTACAAGTTTATCATCCTCCATTCTCATTTCTTCTCTGGTGGATTTAGTTCAAGCTTTGATGTTAATCATATCCCTTTCTTTTGCTAACGCTTTATTATGTTCGAATTCCTTATAAAGTTTCTCTTGTTTAATCAACTCCCTCTAATTCTTCTCCGCGGTGCAGAAGATATCTCAGAAGATTTGTGTTTCCATTCTTAATCTGTTCAAGCTATCTTGAGATTGTTATCACATTCGAGCCATTTAATTCAACCGGTGCAATCTCTCTTTCAAGAATCATTTCCATCGGTGTTTATTTTGAGTGGGCCCTGACCCACAGGTCTTTCCCAGGATCTTACCTGACTCTTCTAATATGCTTAGTGCCTGCTGCAGCCAATTTATAACCTCTCCACACCTAAAAGCCTTGATAGTTTTGATACCCGGGAATGAGATTTCTGAGTCCTCGTGGCTCATAGTTTACTACACAAACTAGATGCAGGTACCTCAGAGTTTGACACAGGAGACGTGCAAGAGCTTCAGTGGAAGTTCGATGAAGAGCGTGGTCGTATATATGTGACATAGCCCGGCGATCAGTAGTGGTTCCTACTAGGGCTAATCGGGATTAGCCTATGTGGTATCTTTTTCTTCGTTAGATTTCGTCCGTAGTCGCACTTTGTGTTCTCTGGATGAATATATGTTTATTGTATTAATTGTGTGACGGGGTGAGTGTAAGCCAACTATTAAACTCTCTTTCATCCTGTTCATTACATGGGTTGTGTAAAGATACCATGCTTGAGACCATTCCAGAATGCGGTTATGACTCTAAGTCGTGCCTCGACACGTAGGAGCTATAGCCGCATCCTGGGCGTTACATGTATTGAAGAACGAGTAAAGAGACTTGCCGGTAACAAGATTGAACTATGTATAGAGATACCGATGATCGAATCTCGGGCAAGTAACATACCGACGGACAAAGGGAATTGTGTATGTTGTCATAACAGTTTGACCGATAAAGATCTTTGTAGAATATGTAGGAGCCAATATGGACATCCAGGTTCCGCTATTGGTTATTGACCGGAGAGGTGTCTCGGTCATGTCTACACAATTCTTGAACCCGCAGGGTCCGGACGCTTAACATTCATTGATGGTATAATATTATTTGAGTTATGTGATTTGGTGACCGAATGTTGTTCGGAGTCCTAGATGAGATCACATACATGACGAGGAATCTCGAAATGCTCGAGAGGTAAAGATTGATATATAGGACGATGGTATTCAGACACATGAATTGTTCCGGATGACATCGGGTACTCATCGGGTCACCGGAAGGAGTTCCGGGCACTCCCAGAAAAAGGTATGGGCCAAGAGGGGAAACACACCAGCCACATGGGGCTGGTGTGCCCCCATTTGGGCCGGCCTATGGAGGAGAAGGAAAGGGGAGAAGGGAAAGGAAGCTGATGAATAGGATTCACACTTCCTTCCCTCAACTCCCTCTTTCCTTCCCTCTCGAATAAATAGGACAGGGGGCGCAGGGCAAGGCAAGCCCCTAGGGGGCCGGCGGCCAGCCCTAGGGCATGCCCTAGCCTCTCCCCTCCCCTCCCACCTATATATATGAGGGAGAGGGGGTGCCTAGAACACGCAACATCATTTGTTAGCCGTGTGCGGCGCGCCCCTCCATAGTTTGCACCCCGGTCATATTTTCATAGTGCTTAGGCGAAGCCCTGCGGAGATCACTTCACCATCACCGTCACCACGCTGTCATGCTGACGGAATTCATCTACTACCTCATCATCTTGTTGGATCAAGATGGAGAAGGACGTCACCGAGCTGAACGTGTGAGGAACGCGGAGGTGCCGTGCGTTCGGTACTTGATCGGTTGAAGCGTGAAGAAGTTCGACTACATCAACCACGTTGTGAAATGCTTTCACTTACGGTCTACGAGGGTATGTAGACACACTCTCCCCGTCGTTGCTATGCATCTCCATGGATAGATCATTGCATGTGCGTAGAATTTTTTTTGGTTTCCATGCAACGTTTCCCAACAGAGTCCACAATAGAAAGTGCATCCTGGCACGCCAAAGATGTTGGTGCGGGATGACCATCTATGGGGCTGTCATGCCCCTTTGTTGGTTCGGCTTGGGAGATGCACAAAATACAAAGAGCAGAATCAATAAAAGACGCAGAGATTTACCTATGTTCGGGCCACCCGATGGTGTAAAACCCTACTCCTGCCTTGGTATTTTGCATGTGTTTGGAAGAGCACAGGCACCAGGAGCGCTCTTCGGCAAAGTGCGGGGGGTGAGCAGCTACACGTTTGTTTGCGCAAAGGGTCGATTGATGCCAACCCCTGGAAATGTTGCCATGGCCCTCTTTTTATAGCTTAAAGGGGTTGCCATAGTGGCAAAATAGTAATTATCTAGCGATTAGATAGCAAACGTTCCAATCATACCTAACTCTACTAGTTAGGACAAATTGTTGCACCGCTTGCCTAGCTAACTCGTATTAGCTTGACACACCATTTGGACGGGTGTCAATAAAGGTAAAACTCCTTCGAGCATGCTGACACATGTCCGACAAGCCTCACTAGCTACTCGATGAGGTGGAGCGCTGGTAGCTCGTGGGAGCCTTCGCCTTGCCGGCCCAGCTTTGCTCGCAAGGGCTGCTTTAAGTGTTGATCTTGATGGTTTGGCTTGTTCTTCTCTTTAGCCAAGTTGATTAACTTGGTCTTCTTGATGCGCTGCTTGATTAGGCTCAGCTAATAGTGAAGCTACTAATTGTCTATGCGTAAGTCAGGGTATAAAACACCATGTTTTATACACTGACCTAAGGCCTCCTCCATTTCCTCGGTCCACCCCACGTTAGCACGACATGGGGCAGGAGGTGGGGGTGGTAGGACCTCAGACCTCGACACTATAGTGTCGGCTATGGGGGTCTTCAGCTGCGGCACCAGAGTTGGAGCAGACTTCGACTGGTCGATTATTGTCTCAGCTCCTCCTTTTTGACCTCGGGGACCTCATCCCCTTGGCCTTGTGGGACCAAGGTCCCAAACTTGTCCATGACCTTTGAACCCCCGGCCCCCGTTGTGTCAACGTGGGGGACTGGAGTAGACTTTGTTTCCCCTAGCCCTTCATGAGCTCTGGAGGAGTGGCGGTATCCGATATCCTGCTGGCGGATGGCATCCTGCTGGAAGAGTCGCTAGGGCGCACCTTTGGTGGACTGTGGAAAGATGCTTGGGTGAGCTTACTCTTGCTGAAAGGACCCGATGATACATAAATTTAACAATAATAACGCACCCCAGGGTGTCAGTTTCTTCCTCCACATCACGAGGGGACATTCTTCGGATTCGTTGGTGAGTATAATTTTCTCCGACATCATGGGCTTGCTGGCGGCCCCGACCGAGTTTCCCTTCAATCTCTTTTGGCCCTTGGGTCGTGCTCCGACCTCGGCGTCCTCCGCCTCCGCCTTCTTCCCTTTAGGGGAGGGCTCTCCTTTTTCTCACCCTCCTCTGTGTCATCTTTGTGGGTGGAGGAGGTGTCGGTCTCCTCGGAATAGGTGACCGAGGTCTCCCGATCCAGAGACCCGCCATGTCCTTCCGGGACTTCAACCCCTTAGGGACTACCACATGCAGCTCATTGACTAGGAGCGTCGTGAGGAGGGTGTTTCTTTCCCCCTCTGGCAGTTGGGTCAGGCACACCATTTGCGGTGCCTTGGTCACCTAGTTCTGCATAAACAAGACGAACTGGTGCATCAAAATCCGTCTTACTTAATGAGAAAGTAAGATTATGAATGTGTGCATTAAACACTTACCGGTGGGGTGTCATATCCGACCTCGAAGCCGAGATCTTCCCCTTCCTAGGGGATGTTGTCCATGTCCACCTTGAAGAGTTGTGTCCAGATGCCAGCCAATGTGGAGTAGAAGAGGTGGAGGACGGCCCGCACTTCCTTGGGTTTATGCTCCCACATCAAGGTGGCCTGGAGTTGGAGCGGGCGAATGCGCGGCGGTGGAGTCATGCGTGACGTTGACTATGTCCACAAGCTGAAGGTCTTTCTTGGTAGACCACCACTTGATCTTCTTGATCGGTGCCTCCACCTCCTGTGGGTTTCCCCAGATAACACCCTTCTCCATCGAGGACTTGAGATTCCTTGGAGGCCCGGCCAAGAAGGTTGGGACTTTGGTCTCGCGGCGGCAAGAGGCTCGGTGCTGTAAACCCACTCGCACTTCCATTCCTTGACCATCTCGATGAAGGTGCCTTTGAACCAGTCGGAATTCTGGTTCTTGCTAACCATGCCCCCTCCGCCCTCCACCATATCGGAGCCGCTGGACTTCTACTTAATGCCAAAGATCTTCATCCACATGCCGAAGTGTGGTTCAATTCAGAGGAAGACCTGACATACCGTGATGAAGGAAGCGAGGTGTAAGATGGAGTTCGGGGCCATGTGGTAGAAGTCGAGCCCATAGTAGAACATTTTTATGTGCAAGAACGGGTGCAGTGGGAACCCTAAGCCTCTGATGAAGTGGGAGATGAAGACTACTCGCTCCCCTGGGTTGGTAGCGGGCACTTGTTGGCTGGCACTGGGAGCATGGATGGCGATGTTGGCGGAGATGTATCCGACACTATACAACTCCAAGATGGTGTCATCCATCATGATGGAGCCACCCCAGTGCCCTTCGAGGGTGTCGGCCATGATGGTGTGAGGTTGCTTGGGTGTCACTAAGGAGGAAGAAAGCGAGATTAGATCTGGGCGCTTGAGCTCAAGAAGGCGGCAGACATGTGAAATGAGAGCATGCTTGTTTGCTCTGTTGATTTCATACTCTTATGGGCTGATGAAAGGCCAAGAGTCCCCCTTACCGTGCCGATAAAAACACCACTCCCCCGCAAAATTTTCTGTTGTGCATATGGGGGCGGAACAAAATCTTGATGATATTGAAAGGATCGA
>LR738713.1:272375226-272404274 GCA_902687465.1 Secale cereale | reverse complement strand
GGGGGGTGGGTGATTAGAACCTTAACAAGTAAAAGTTGTAGTTTTTAATTTCTTCAAGTTAAGGTTGAGTTTAGCATTAGTTAATGGGCACACAATACATTTTACACAAGCATGGCAAGATTATGAGCAGCGGAAGGAGTAAAGCATGCAAGTGCCAGAATGTAAAGGGATAGGATTGGAGTGTGCAAATGCAATGGAGACTCGGATAATTTTTGGCATGGTTTCGATAGTTTGTGCTATCATACATCCACACAGATGGAGACTTCAACCCCCGAAGAGTAACAACTGCACAAGTCCACGGAGGGCTCCACCCATGAAGGGTCCATGAAGAAGCAACCTTGTCTATCCAACCATGGCCATCGCCCACAAAGGACTTGCCTCACTTGTGTAGATCTTCACGAAGTAGGCGATCTCCTTGCCCTTACAAACTTCTTGGTTCAACTCCACATCATGTTGGAGGATCCTAAGCGACACCTAACCAATCTAGGAGACACCACTCTCCATAAGATAATAGACGGTGTGTTGATGATGAACTCCTTGCTCTTGTGCTTCAAATGATAGTCTCCCCAACAGTCAACTATTTCTCGCATATTAGATATGGTGGAAGAAGAATTGGAGTGAAAAGCAACATGGGGAAGGCTAGAAATCAAGGTTCAAATGGTAGTAATGGAATCTCTTGAGCTCAACACATGAGTATGTGGTTCTCTCTCAAAAAATGAATGGCGAAAGTGTAGGCACGTTCTGATGGCTCTCTCTCTTTGAGTGAGAGGGGTGGATAGGTATATATAGACTCCACACAAAATCCAACCATTACACAATTTTAACCAATCTCGATGGCACCGATCTGTGCAAAAATATGAACATTAGGAATCTCGGTGGGATCGACTGGAACAACTCGGTGGGATCAGTGTACTAGGGTTTAGGGCAAACTTCATCTCGGCAGCATAGATAGCGTGATCTTGGTGAGACCGAAATAATTACAATAGGGCAACAGAGAATTGGTCAAGCCATCTCGTTGAGACCAATTGCAAGTTTCGGTGGGACCGAAATAATTGCAACAAGTGTAACGCCCAGGATGCGGCTATAGCTCCGACGTGTCGAGGCACGACTTAGAGTCATAACCGCATTCTGCAATGGTCCCAAGCATGGTATCTTTACGCAACCCATGTGTCATATTCAGGGCGCCGCAAAACCCTTCTAGGTTCAAACCCTGGGGTGCGCGCGAAGAACTCAACCTCACCTATCTACCTACTCACCATCCCACGAACTAGCTTGATGAATAGGAATGTAAAAGAGACACGAGGCAGTTTATCCTGGTTTAGGCCACCTTGCGGTGAGTGGCCCTACTCCAGCTGTGTGGTGGATTAGCCTCGAGATGGGCTGAGGATGAACTAGTACAATGGGTGAAAAACCTCCGAAAGTGTGTTCTTGCTTTGTGGTGGAGAGGAAGGTCTAAGTGATCTGTTCCTTGCTGGGTGGTGTCTATCCTACTTATATAGTGGCCTTGGTCCTCTTCCCCCGAAATGTTGGCGGGAAGGGATCCCACAATGGCCAATTTTGAAGGGAGACAACTAGTACATCTTATCCTGACTAAAGGTGGTCTTTGCCTGCAAAGCCACTGATCCTGATGCCATGGTGGGCTCTGTGATAACCTTCGTCCTGCCGTCTTGGTGGTCTGCGTCTTGTTGCATGGAAATGAAAACCTTTGGTAGATTCCTCAGGACTCTGCGTCTGAGCCTCCTTCCTTAGCACCAAAGGGGAAACTGATGTACTACGCCCACTGGCGCCCACCTGGCCTTGGTCGTCATGGCTTGCGTCATGCAAACCTCGCGAGTTGGGGCTTGCATAGAGTTCTCCGTTCCTTAGGAGCCAGCTAGACGAGGCTGCCCCTTCTAGAGGTCTTGATGTTGTTCGCTCTATGAGGCTTGACCCCTCGCGAAGGTCTTGACTGTCGATGCTGAAGATGGGTCGTATCAGGCCTGAAGAGGAGACATGTCGCGGGTCGCATGCACGCAAGTCTGGGTACCCTGGTTCCCAGAACAGCGACAGTAGCCCGCGGGCCCAAGGCGCGCTCGTACTTTGCTACGAGGCGAAGCCAAAGGGCAAGGGTGAGGCACCGCGGGCCCCAATCGCCTGCGGACCTAGTAGACACGTGGTGCCTGGATTGGACGTGTGCGTCTCCACTTCCCCACGTCGCCTTGGCAACCGTTCGACTTTACTGGAGCCTGCTGCATGTAGAAAAAAGGTCATCATTACCAGTGATCATGGGAGCTAACGGTTTGCCTCCCTCTTGCTATAAATGGTAAGGGGCGGAGTCGCCTCCGCTCATCTACATCTCCTTGCGGCTTGCTCCTCTTCGCTTCAGGTATCCATGGTGCCACCGAGGAAGTCTCCGCTGTTGAGAAAGGCAATGCCCGCAACGAGGGCCCGGATGTTCCCTGAATGAAAAGGGGCCGTGGGCGCCCTCGCAAGTATGCTGCAACCCCAACTGCGGCCTCCCGGGGGCGCGGGCATGCTTCTTCGCGCTCGGGCGTTCCTTCCGGGATTCACGGTGTCGCTTCCTCACGTGGCAAGGACCGCGACGAACGGGGTGGTCTTTGCCACGAGGGAAAACGTGACGTAGCCGTTCGGCCTTCACGACCGCGCTTCCGCTTCGCAGACGCCTTTCCGGAGTTCGTCGTGCGGTCGGAGAGGCCCACCGCACCTAGCTTCCGCTCCCGCACTTCCTCGCGAGGTCATTGCCGAGGAGGCTTGATGGCCTATGGCTACAAGCTGACGGGTGCTACAGCAAGGCCTCGTGGGTCGGGTCGAGGTCGCTGCCACGGGCGGCGTGTCCTTGACCCGCGGCTGGCAGATGTTTGCCCGCGCACGGGGCCTGAGCGAGAGGTGCACACTTCACTTCAAGAACGACGGCCTGGCGACCCTATTAGTGAGGGTGTTTGGCGAATACGGCCGGCGCGCGGGGTGCTGCCCCGAGGAGGACAGCGAGATGGCAAGTGCGCCCTTGAAGACGTCGCGACTCTTCAACAACGGTGGCTTCTCCTCGAGAAAAAGCGCTAGCAGCATCGGCTCTGATGAGCCGCCGCACCACCAAGCCCGGATCGGGGGAGGCGACGAAGCATCAAGCCGTCGTGCCGTGGTGAAGTGGGAGGGGGGCTCAGACTGAGCCCCCATATTGCTGATGCCGTGCCTCAGGAGCTATCGCGGGCGTACCTCTCCTGATATAGGGTGGAACCCTAATCGGCAGATCTTTCACGAAAGGAGGTTATCCCACGACGAACACGGAGAACACAAGGAGGAAACGGAGGAAAACACGAGGAGAAACACTCAAATCAACACAAATACGGTCACACAGGTGCTAGATCCACGATACACATCAAGATACACGATCCATAGTCAACAACGGTGGTACAAAGATAGTCTTCTCCCGGAGGAGGTCTTGGGTATCCCTTGGGATCTTCTCCGATGTGGAGGCCTTGAATCCGAGGTGGATCTTCTCCGAAGAGGCCGCGGTCTCATAGGAGAGGAACCACAAAGGTCTATGATGAGCTATCCAAAAGCTGCCTCGAAAGGATGGTAGTCAACGAGTATATATTACATGAGATGTCGCCGTCGGGGCATACGTCCGCTGGTTACCGGACGTCCGGTGGTTCCGGAGGGACCGGACGTCCGGTAATCCTCGGATTTCCGCTATTTAGCTTCTGTGATCGATGTCACAGACGTCCAGTGGCTTCCGGTCGTCCGGTCGTCTGGGAGACGCCGGTCGTCCGGTGGACGCCGGTCGTCCGGTGCCTGGAAGTCGCCGGTCGTCCGGTGTGGGCCGGACGTCCGGTGCCTGTAGCATCTTTAGCCGAACTTCTTCTTGTTCCAAGCGCTTGTCGGTTCCGCCGTCTTGTCCGCTGTGTAGAGCTGTCATGTGGTCTTCACCCAAGTACCTGAGTATGCATAGAGTTCCTGATGAGGGTAGAAGCCATGTCTCATGTGCATCGGAAGGATGTAGAGGAAGGAGCGAAGTCACCTCGGGCTCGAGTCATTGGTCCTTTGGGCACTTGGTGAGGCGATGAAGGGTCCATGGGGATTACCGTAGGATGCTCCGCATCATCTCCCTTCGGTCCTTTCCTGCATTTCCAAATAATAGATCCCATTGGGATATGTAATGGACTATGGCGCGTGTGCCAATATATTATGTTATGTTCTACTGTTCATGTTGCATCTTGATATTTGCGCTACCACTAAGTGAGGATAGGATAACTTAGCCTGTCGAGCTCCTGGTAGGCATTGGATTCCGCAGGTCTTTTCCCGAAGCTCCCTTCCTGTCAGCCTTGAAGCCATCGAGCCTCCGAAGGCGTGGGTCGTGGTGCTACTGCAAAATCAGGAAATCTCATGAGGCATCTTGTCCTTACTTGCCCAGCCAATTTTGGCCGACGGCTCTTGGATGCGGTGCACGGAGTCACAGACTTGGAGAAAGCATGCGTGCGCCGAAGCTCATTCGAGCATGTCCCGCGAGGATAAAAGACGCTGAAGCACTAGGGTACCTAGGCTTGAGGAGGTGTGACTACGGGCTAGCCCGAGCATACTCACCTACTAAGCCCCTGCGAGCGGAACATGCTTAGGAGGAGCGACGGGCAACTGCCGCTCTTACTGGGGTAAGGACGAAAGAGGCGAGCAAAACCAAAAAGGAGGGGGAAATTCAAGCTGTCGAGAAAAAAAGCAAACTCTTCCAAAGTTCATTCAAGGAAAAACAAACCAGCTACACAAAGCAAGCAAAAGAATAGCTGCGTTCGGCACCTAGGCTAGTCTTCATCTTCTCACCAGCACGGAGCTAAGTGCTGCCACTGAGACGTGGGAAGGAGCCCCCGTGAGGCCCCAGGGCGATGCTCAGGGGACTCCGGGGCGTGTACAGCCCCACTCATTATTACGTGAGAGTGTCACGAGCAGAGACCTTCACAAGCACGGGGCCTTGCTTCATGGGTAGAACTTCCAAAGGTGTTGGATGTTCCTGGCATTCTCGATGGGGACCCCATCCTGCATCTCCAGGCACACGACGCCAGGCCTGGAGAGTAAGCGATCCTGAATGGGCCCTCCCACATGGGCGAGAGCTTATGCAACCCTTCCCTGGAAAGTACCCGCCTTAGGACGAGGTCGCCCACCTCGAGCGCCCTGGAGTAGACATTGCGGCAGTGGTATCGCCGCAGCGCCTGCTAGTACCTCGCTTCTCGGAGCGAGGCTTGACGACAACGCTCCTCCCCCAGCACAAGGTTCGTCCCCCACGAGGCGTCCTGGCGTGCCTCATCAAACACCAAGACCCGCGCGGAGCGATGTTTGACCTCGTGCGGGAGTACCGCTTCAGTTCCGTAGATAAGAAAAAACGGGGTCTCGCCCATTGGCTTGGTCGCGGAGGTGCGGATGGACCACATCATGAACTGGAGTTCATCAAACCAGCCCCTACCGCAAGCCTCGAGCTTCTTCTTGAAGGTCCTCGTCTTGAGGCCTCTCAGCACATCGGTGTTGGCGCGTGATAACCCACAAGTGTAGGGGATCGCAACCGTTTTCGAGGCTAAAGTATTAAACCCAAATTTGTTGACTCGACACAAGGGGAGCCAAAGAATACTCTTAAGTATTAGGAGCTGAGTTGTCAATTCAACCACACCTGGAAACTTAGTATCTGCAGCAAGATAATTTAGTAGCAAAGTAATATGATAGTGGCGGTAGCAGCAATAAAAGTAAAGATAGTGTTTTTGTAGTTTTTGTGATAATAGCAACGGAAAAGTAAATAAGCGACTAGCAATATAGGTAAAGCTCGTAGGAATTGGATCATTGATGGGAAATTATGTCGGATGCAATTCATCATGTAGAAGTTATAACCTAGGGTGACACAGAGCTAGCTCCAGTTCATCAATGCAATGTAGGCATGTATTCCGAATATAGTCATACGTGCTTATAGAAAAGAACTTGCATGACATATTTTGTCCTACACTCCCGTGGCAGCAGGGTCCTATTAGAAACTAAGGGATATTAAGGCCTCCTTTTAATAGAGTACCGGACCAAAGCATTAACACATAGTGAATACATGAACTCCTCAAACTATGATCATCATTGGGAGTGGTCCCGATTATTGTCACTTCGGGGTTGCCGGATCATAACACATAGTAGGTGACTATAGACTTGCAAGATAGGATCAAGAACACACATATATTCATGGATACATAATAGGTTCAGATCTGAAATCATGGCACTCGGGTCCTAGTGACAAGCATTAAGCATAGCAAATTTATAGCAACATCAATCGCAGAACATAGTGGATACTAGGGATCAAACCCTAACAAAACTAACTCGATTACATGATAGATCCCATCCAACCCATCACCGTCTAGCAAGCCTATGATGGAATTACTCACACACGGTGGTGAGCATCAAGGAATTGGTGATGGAGGAAGGTTGATGATGATGATGGCGACGATCTCCACTCTCCGGAGCCCCGAACGGACTCCAGATCAGCCCTCCCGAGAGAGATTAGGGCTTAGCGGTGACTCCGTCTCGTAAAACGTGATAATTCCTTCTCTCTGATTTTTTCTCCCCGAAACGGAATATATAGGACCTAGGGATACGTCGGTGGAGCATCGGGGGGCCCTCGAGGCAGGGGGCGCGCCATGGGAAGGGGGGCGCGCCCCCTACCCTCGAGGATAGGCTGTGGGCCCCCCGGTGTGGATCTTCTTGCATGTATTTTTTATATTTTCTGAAATAATTCTCCGTTGATTTTCAGACGATTCCGAGAACTTTTTATTTCTGCACAAAAACAACACCATGCAGTTCTGCTGAAAACAGCGTCAGTCCGGGTTAGTTCCATTCAAATCATGAAGTTAGAGTCCAAAACAAGGGCATAAGGGTTTGGAAAAGTAGATACGTTGGAGATGTATCAACTCCCCCAAGCTTAAACCTTTGCTTGTCCTCAAGCAATTCAGTTGATAAACTGAAAGTGATAAATAAAAACTTTGACAAACTCTGTTTTCTCTTGTTGTTGTACACATGTAAGCTAGCATTCAGGTTTTCAACAAGATCATGAACTAACCATATTCACAATAACATTCAGGTCTCAAGACTACTCATATCAATGGCATAATCAACTAGCGAGCTATAATAATAAACCTCGGATGACAACACTTCTCAAAACAATCATGATATGATATAACAGGATGGTATATTGCTAGCCCTTTCTGAGACCGCAAAACATAAATGCAGAGCACCTTTAAAGATCAAGGACTGACTTGACATTGTAATTCATGGTAAAAGAGATCCAGTCATGATCATACTCAATGCAAATTAATAGTAATACATGCAACGAGAGAGGTGCTCTCCTACTGGTGCTTTTTGATAAGAGGGTGATGACTCTGCATAAAAGTAAATAGATAGGCCCTTCGCAGAGGGAAGCAGGGATTTGTAGAGGCGCCAGAGCTCGTTTTTTAAATAGAGAATGAATAACATTTTGAGAGGTATACTTTCATTGTCAACATAACAACCAATAATCTTGATATCTCCCATGCTACGCACATTATAGGCGGTTCCCAAACAGAATGGTAAAGTTTATACTCCCCCAGCCACCTACAAGCACACTCCACGGCCAGCCGAATCCACGGGTTACCGTCCAAACAAGCAAAAGCCCTGGGGGAGTTTTGTTTAATTATTATGATTTTGAGCATGGGACTGGGCATCCCGGTTACCGGCCACTTTCTCATGAATGATGAGCGGAGTCCACTCGTCGTGAGAATAACCCACCTAGCATGGAAGATATAGACAACCCTAGTTGATACATGAGCTATTCGAGCATACAAAACAGAATTTCATTTGAAGGTTTAGAGTATGGCACATACAAATTTACCCGGAACGCCAGTAAATACCGCATATAGGAAGGTATGGTGGACTCATAAGGAACAACTTTGGGGTTTATGGAAGTGGATGCACAAGCAGTATTCCCGCTTAGTACAGGTGAAGGCTAGAAAGAGAATGGGAAGCGACCAGCTAGAGAGCAACAACGGTCCTGAATATGCATTAAAATTAATCAACAATGAATGCAAGCATGAGTAGGATATAAATCACCATGAACATAAATATCATGAAGGCTATGTTGATTTGTTTCAACTACATGCATGAACATGTGCCAAGTCAAGTCACTTGAATCGTTCAAAGGAGGATACCACCCATCATACCACATCACAACCATTTTAATATCATGTTGGCACGCAAGATATACCATTATAAACTCTCAGTTAATTAAGCATGTCATAAGCAGCTATGATCTCTAATTGTCATTGCAAATATGTTTCATTCATAACAAGGTGAATCAAGAACGATGAGCAATCATATTTACAAAAACAAGAGAGGTCGAGTTCATACTAGCTTTTCTCATCTCAATTAGTTCATCATATATCATCCTTATTGCCTTTCACTCGCACGACCGAACGGTGTGGATAAGAATAATAGTGCACGTGCATTGGACTAAGCTGGAATCTGCAGGCGTTTAATACAAGAGAGAAGACAAGGTAATAAGGCTCAAGGTTAAATCAACAATAGAGAATATGAGAGCCACTAAGCATTTTCAATCATGGTCTTCTACTCTTAACCCCTAAAGAAAATAAAAGAAACTATTTACACGGGAAAGCTCCCAACAAGCAAAAGAAGAACGGGAAATCTTTTTGGGTTTTCATTTTTAGTTACTACTACAGGCAAAGAAAGTAAACTAGCTAGAAGCTACAACTAATATTTTTATGTTTTTCTGTGTTTTTCTAGCACACAAGAAAAAAACCAAGAAAAAGAAAATGAAGCTAAGCACGGATGGTACAGTGAGAGAGTGTGAGCACCGACAACTAGAATAAGTGTGTGAACATGAATGTAAAGTCGGTCAGAAACACGTACTCCCCCAAGCTTAGGCTTTTGGCCTAAGTTGGTCTATGGCCACGGATCGAAGCCACTCCCTCTAGTGTACTGAGATGTGTCCTCTGGGCGCCACTGGTTGGCGAGCTCGTCCAGCTCCCACCCATAAACAGATTGACGGGAAGGATCAAGTGGTGGTTCTGGCTCAGGCTCTGAAGCTTGTGCCTGGCCTTGGTACTTGTAGAAGACATCTGAGGTGATGAGGAATACGCATGTAGATAGATCAAACAAAGAAGGTGCAGGCAAGGTAACAATTTCACATTATATTTCATCAAACCTCAATTTATAGTGGAGCTGCATATTTTTGTCTTTAACAATAAAGTCATGAGCTACCATGCTCTTGTAGTCTAGATGAAGAGGGCAAGCAATTTTTTTTCCTTCTCATGATGCCTAATGGGTATATTAAAATGTTCAGCAAGGCGAGAAGCAAAGATGCCTCCAAAGACGGGCCCTCTTGAGCGGTTAAGACTTAACCGTTTGGCAACGACAGCGCCCAAGCTAAAAGTTGTGTCGCGAAACAAATCATGGCGTAAAATGATAATTTCGGGGGCACTAAGATTCCCACTGTTCCCGCGACCAATTAAACATCCACTAGAAAATAAAGCAAAGTAGCGCAGAACAGGGAAGTGTATACTAGTGATTCTTGCCCCTGCAACTTGTCTAGTTTCACCTACGGCTATCATATCAATAAACCCTTTGACGTCTTCATGACGTGGTTCATCAAGTCTACCTCCAAAGGGTACTTTGCATATTTCACAAAAGTCTAACAGTGATATCTCCTTACTCACATCATATAAGCGAAACTCCACCGTAGGTGGTGTTTTCCTAGAATGAAAATGAAAACTTTGCGTGAAAATATAGGTGCGTAAGAGATACTGTTCTTTTTGGTCGTTGAGGAAGTCGGTGAGGCCTGCATTATTCGCCAACCAATAAAAGTCTTCGTAAATACCGGCGGACGTCATGAAATTATTACACGGCCATTCGCACGGTCGAACTTCCGCCATGCAAGGAAGATGATACTTGGGCTTCTTATTTTCTTCTTTCTTCTTCTCCTCTGAGCTCTTGCTGGAGGAGCCCCTCAATAATCTTTTTAACATTTTCCTTTTTCTGAAAATTTCTAAAATTTGTAGTAACTCACAATAAAAGTTAACCAAACTCAACAAAATTGACAGCAACAACTCCTACAAGTGCCTAGAGGCTATATCATGCATTAGAACTACTTGGGACCAAGAAAATATGACATGCAAGCTCAAGAACAAGGTCACCACAGCAGCATAAATTTGCAACTAATAAAGCACTAAAACAAAAACTAATTGGACCAATGGAGGAGTCACATACCAAGGAACAATCTCCCCAAACAGTTTGGTAAATGGTGCTTTGAGCAAGGAGATCGAAAATGGCAGCAAAATGAGCCAGAACTCGGGTTTGAGCTAGTTGGGGATTTTTTTGGGAGGAACAAGAAGAGCATGGGTGAAAGGATAAGTGGAGGGGGCCAAGTGGGGCCCTCGAGGGTGGAGGGAGCGCCTTAGGCAGGGGGGCGTGCCCTGTGCCCTTGAGGCCATGTGTTGGCTCCCCTCGCTGTGTGTTCAGTGCTATATTTTCTTAAATAATGTAGAAAAATCATATTTCATTTTCATGGCATTTGGAGAACTTTTATTTTCGGAATATTTTTTATGGCACGGATAAGTCTCGAAACCGACAGATAATGCTATTTTTGTTTTATTTAACCTAATTAACAGAAAGTAAAAGGAGGGTACAGAGGGTTTGTGCTATCTAGATTCACCTATCCCATGGTCATCAAAAAGGAATCCATTAACAAGGTTGATCAGGTCTTGTTAATAAACTCTTTCCGAGTAACATGAAACCGGAGAATTTTCGAATAGCACTATGTTACCTCAATGTGGATATGTATGTCCCCAACAATAAGTATGTCATATGCCTTCTTGATAGTAGGAATAGGAAACTTAGAACCTCCAATAGTGATAGTTGAAGTTTTTCCGATATAATTGATACTTTGGACCTGAGGTTGTTTCCTCGGAATGTGTACCGTATGCTTATTACCATTGACATGAAAAGTGACATTGCCTTTTTTGCAATCAATAACAGCCCCTGCATTGGACCTGAGGCTGGGATCCGATGGATTATGAGATTATGTTCAGATTGATCTTGAGTAATATATTTGATTCACCTCTTTTATATTTTAGTTCATAAATAATTCTTGCATGTTCTCCGTTGTTACTTATTGCTTTGGCCGAGTAGTAGGTAGTGACTCAAAGAGGGAACGTTATGCTCGATTGTGGGTTCATGCCCCTCGATGACTAGCTTGAGTGACAGAAACATGAGTCTAGGGGATGTGCTGTTGCCACAAGGGGGAAAACAACGGTGCTTGTGCCCGCGGGTGCAAGGATTGTTTACTTTACGCAAAGTTCTTTTAATGCAGTTATCTGTTGCATTGAGTTTACACTATGGGTGGGACTCGCAACTTAATACCAGCGAGATGTTCTGGATAGATATCTCAAGGTGGATGATTAGTAGTAGATATTGATGGATTTCGGTCTACTTACTTTGGCGTACCGCCCATGCTTTGAACCTCAACCTTTCTTGCAATGTAGTCAGCATTGGTTTGCGTTCGTGGTCCTATCAATTGCCCAGCTGTAATTTGTTTACCTCACATAGCTGTTTTATCGTCTTTTGGGAGAGAGACATCACTAGTGAACATCATGAGACTCCGGTCCATATTACCATCATTGATCAAATCCGCTATTTATTTCCCGTTATTTACCTACTATTGCAAAAACTATCTATCACTACTATCATTGCTTTTAACCCTTTGTGAACTACAAGGCCGGAGAGATTGACAACCTCTCTGTACTCGTTGGGAGCAAAGTTATTTGTATCTGTGTGCAGGTCCACGTTGATTGCTACTAATCTGGCGCCGTAGCAATTGACACCTACTTGTTGAACCTAGGAGTCTCTGGGGAATCGATCCTTGGCATCTTTGCTAGGGGAAAACACTTCTACTTACTGCATCTTACACCTTCCACTTGGGGTAACCAACGAGGGGTTTGAGGCCCATCAAGGAGTATTTTCTGGCGCCGTTGCTGGGGACTCCACTCTTCAGGATAGGGGAGTTGCATGCTATCTTTTACCTTTGCTTTTTAGTCTTGTTAGTTTACCTTTCATTTTTGCTTTAGTATCTTTTTTCAAAAATCACAAAAAAAATTATTTGTCTTTTAATTAGTAGTCCTTTCTGTTTAGCCAAACATGTTAGGATTTGGTGCTTTGAGGGAATCAGAAGTTTTAGATTTCCATCAAAGGGATGGAGAAAATATGAAAAAGGCATGGGACAGAATTTCTGATGCACATAGGAGAATTATGCCTTGGATACCTATAAAAATTGTGCTTAGGAATTTTTACCATGGTCTTTTTAAATGGTGTAAACACTCCCTTGACATTATAGCTGAGGGAGATTTCTTAGAATGTGATGAAGCTAGAGCTCTTGAGATTATACATGGTCTATCTAGTTACTTTGTTTATGATCATAACTTTGATACTATCATAGATAGACTTGCTACTATTGAGAAAAGAATGGATGCTCTAGACTTAATGAAGGTAGAGAAACCCAAACCCAATAAGAGAGATATTTTGGAAATAGATAATGACTGGGAACCTCTTGTTAGGATTAGCATCTCTAATCAAGACTTCCTTGCTTATTGTGATATTGGATCTATGGTTTTTACTATGCCAAAAATTGTTCATGATTCTTTAAAATTTAACATGGATAGATTACCATCTTATCATGAACATACTAATGGAGATATTTCTGAAATCCAGGGAAAAATAAAAGAAGTACCGGTTAAATTCCTTAAAGGGATTGCAATGATTGATTTCTTCATCGTGGAGCCAAACCAAGCAAATATAGTGCTTGGAAGGGACTTCCTCCGAGCAGTTAAAGGCTTCATCGATATAGGTAAGGGACAAATCCGCTTACGCGGGAAGGCAAAAGGTGTGTACCCATTTCCTAGAAGGAACAAGAATGAACTTATTGAGGAACCATTTGAAACAATTTATAACTCCGATTATTATGATGATTATTGATTCCTCTATGCATTATGCCTAGCTTAAAGGCATAAAAGAAAGCGCTTTTGGGAGGCAGCCCACATGAATAAAGTTGTTGTTTTTTTGTGTCTTGATGTTGTTTACTGATGTATCATCATCATTGTATCTTTGCTTTTCATATTTGTGCCAAGTATAGCCTCTGATTGCTAGAAAGTTCAAAAGTTGTGAGGTGCTGTCCAGGAAACAGATTCTGTCCTTGGATAGAAAAATTCGTATAAAATCACCAGATCATCGTTTTGGTCTGAATTTTTTCGACAGCGTTCTCTATATAATTGTCTTTCGTGCGTCAGTTCTGAGTTTTTTGATTTGAGTTGCAGAAGTATCCCGAACAGATCAATTACTGCCTGCTGTTCTGTTTTTCTCAGATTCTGTCCTGTTTTGCCTTACCTTCACTTTGCAAATTAAGAACTTGCTTTTTCTTTGCAAAAACCTTTTGACAATCTTGAGAAATAGTAGAACTTCAAGAATATCCTTATTTCCAGGAAGGTATAATTATTTTATTAAGGGTACTAACCTCGCTAATCAGATTATGATGAGTTATGTATGAAGGGAGTTTTCAAGTGTGCGAGGGAAGATGATAAAAAGATTCAGGAGTGTCAAGCGCTCAAGCTTGGGGATGCCCCCGTGCACCCCCAAGAAATATTCAAGAAGACTCAAGCGTCTAAGCTTGGGGATGCCCCCCGTGCATCCCCTTCTCCATCAACACTATCAGTTCATCTTTCATTTTGCTATATTTTTATCACTTCATGTGTTATGTGCTATGCTTGGAGCATCTTGCTTTTAGTTTTCTTTTTAGTTTTTCATAAGAAGTCAGAACCCAGCATTCCTTTATGTGGGAGAGAAACACGCTCCACCTCTACCTAGAACATTACATAGAATTTTCATGTCTATCTATGCTGTGTGTGTTCTTTGTCTTTTAATAGCTACTATCGTGCTCTGCTCTTAGTATTCATGCTTATCTTTTCAAGAGCTTTTATTTAGTTGGTTGCTTGAACTCTCTTTAATTACCATGCTCACCTTATTAAGAGAGTTTGCTTCCGTTGCATTGGTTAATGTGTCTATGATAAAGATGCTACTTTCATGATGGTGCTTAGTAGTTCAGGTTTTCTTTTGGTTAATCTCAAATAGCTGGGGGGTTCCCAATGTGTTATTGAAGTACCAACTTGGTTTGTTTGCCTATGATATGGTATGGTTTAGTAATATCTTCCTTCGAGAATTTATTTTGATTGACTTGGCGTATGCTCACGCATATTCAAGACTGTAAAGAAAGTCTGTCAAGCCTTGATGATCTTTTATTTCTGAGTAGCGATATAACTACCATGCCTGATTCAATATTTCTTTGTCGCTCTGCATGATTATGACCGTCATTGCTCTCTTAGTTGGTCGCTCCCAGTCTTTTGCCAACTTCCACCTGCACTAAGCAAACTAACCATGCAATACATAGCTCATGGGAAAGTAGCCTAAAACTATTGTGGTAAAGAATATGTTGCTTATGTATCTTATTTCTTACAAGTTGCTTGCTGAGCGGTAACCATGTTTCTGGGGACGCCATCAACTGTCACACTTTTGTTGAATATCATGTGAGTTGCTATGCATGTTCGTCTTGTCTGAAGTAAGGGTGATTTACCGTGGGTTGAATGACTATGCATATTGTTAGAGAAGAACATTGGGCCGCCAACCAAAGCCATGCATCATGGTGGAAGTTTTAGCTTGAACCTTAATCCTCAATCTCTCATGAGAATATGCTTATGCATTAAAGAGGAGTCCATCATCTATTTTCTATGTTGTCCCGGTATGGATGTCCTCAAGTTGAGGTCTATCAAAAACGAGAAATCAAATGCGATATATCTCCTTGGACCTTTGTACAGGTGGCATAGAGGTACCCCTTTGTGACACTTGGTTAAAACATATGTAATGCAATGATAACCCATGGGGATCCAAGCTAATTAGGACAAGGAGCGAGCACTATTAGTATTCGATGCATGAGGCTTGCAACTTATAGGATGTTTTATGCATGACACATATGAAGTACTACTACCGTTGACACAATTGCTTCCATGTTTTCAAAATAAAAAGCTTTAGCACTTAACCTTTCTTTTACTTTTATGTTAAAGCACCAACTACTGAGAGCATGATTGTCATTCCGAGTGTAATGTGCATTGTCCCAAAGTAGCATTGTCTTTTGCATGATTGTGATATCGTTTATTCTGAAATGATTGTATATAGTCATCACTTAAACCTTGAAGGTGCCCCTGCATTTATGTTTTGCATCACTAAAGGGGGCAAGCTAGATATCACTTTATCATATTTGCACATCATGTCCATTGCAAATCTTTTTGATGTTTCAGTTTCATGTTGTAAAACTTTCAGTCATTTGTGATTTTCTCTTCAGACAACTTAATTACTGTAGAATCATTGTCTCAGTAAGCTTTTGTCATATGACTATGAGAAAGTCCTATATGGTTAATAGCATGTCACCACAGAAATTATTCTTGTTATCATTTACCTACTCGAGGACGAGCAGGAATTAAGCTTGGGGATGTTGATACGTCCAAAACGTATCTATAATTTCTGCTTGCTCCATGCCACTTTTGGGTGATATTGCTATGATATTCATACACTTCCATACACTTTTGATCATATTTGGACTAACGTACTAATCCAGTGCACCCCAGTGCCAGTTTCTATTTTCGGCTGTTTTTGTATTTCAGGTTTTCACGTTTCGAGAACTGCCCAGAAAAATCCAGAAAAATTATATAAAAAATCAGCGATCCGGAAACAACACTACGTCTGAAGGGCAGCCTGGGGGGGCCACAGGGGCTCCAGGCGCCCTGAGGGCGTGCCCCCCCTGGGCCGCGCCGGGGGGGCGCCTGGTCCCCCCGAAGCCCGTCCGGTGCCCCCCTTTGGCATATATTTAGAGGGACCTCCGAAACCCTCAGTACAGAAACTCTTTTCGCGATCCCATCTCTGTTCCGCCGCCGCCGCCGCTTCCAAGATTGGGAGCACCAGGAGAACTCTTCCCGGCACCCTGCCGGAGGGGAGGATCACCACCGGGAGCTTCTCCACCACCATGGACGCCTCCCGGATGACTCGTGAGTAGTCTCCCTTGGACCATGAGTCCATGACCAGTAGCTATGTGATGTTCTCCTCCCGTTCTTGTGCTTCACTAATTAGTCCTCGTGAGCTGCCCTACATGATCGAGGCACCTATGTAATCCTTATGCTATTGCTATGTTGAGTTTGCTGGGATCCGATGGATTATGAGATTATGTTCAGATTGATCTTGAGTAATATATTTGATTCACCTCTTTTATATTTTAGTTCATAAGTAATTCTTGCATGTTCTCCGTTGTTACTTATTGCTTTGGCCGAGTAGTAGGTAGTGACTCCAAGAGGGAACGTTATGCTCGATTGTGGGTTCATGCCCCTCGATGACTAGCTTGAGTGACAGAAACATGAGTCTAGGGGATGTGCTATTGCCACAAGGGGGAAAACAACGGTGCTTGTGCCCGCGGGTGCAAGGATTGTTTACTTTACGCAAAGTTCTTTTAATGCAGTTATCTGTTGCATTGAGTTTACACTATGGGTGGGACTCGCAACTTAATACCAGCGAGATGTTCTGGATAGATATCTCAAGGTGGATAATTAGTAGTAGATATTAATGGATTTCGGTCTACTTACTTTGGCGTACCGCCCATGCTTTGAACCTCAACCTTTCTTGCAATGTAGTCAGCATTGGTTTGCGTTTGTGGTCCTATCGATTGCCCAGCTGTAATTTGTTTACCTCACATAGCTGTTTTATCGTCTTTTGGGAGAGAGACATCACTAGTGAACATCATGAGACTCCGGTCCATATTACCATCATTGATCACATCCGCTATTTATTTCCCGTTATTTACCTACTATTGCAAAAGCTATCTATCACTACTATCATTGCTTTTAATCCTTTGTGAACTACAAGGCCGGAGAGATTGACAACCTCTCTGTACTCGTTGGGAGCAAAGTTATTTGTATCTGTGTGCAGGTCCACGTTGATTGCTACTAATCTGGCGCCGTAGCAATTGACACCTACTTGTTGAACCTAGGAGTCTCTGGGGAATCGATCCTTGGCATCTTTGCTAGGGGAAAACACTTCTACTTACTGCATCTTACACCTTCCACTTGGGGAAACCAACGAGGGGTTCGAGGCCCATCACGCTCGCATCAGTAATGGCCCCCCTCTTCATCCCCCGGTCTTGCACGGGAGGTACTTCATCTTCCTCCTCTTCCTCCTCATCATCTTCCTCTGCCTCGTCGGAGGAAAGAATATGGAGGTCCTCGGGCTACTTGCCCGCAGGACGGGGGCTATTTCCAGCCCCCTTGCCCTTTGTCTTCTTGGGATTCTTGGTCGGCGCCTTGTACGGTGCTGGAACCAGCATTGCCATCAATAGAGGCAATGCTGGGTCTTCGGGCAGAGGTGCCGGACGCTTGATCCAGGTTGCCTTCTTCATCCAAGCCTGTATATCACATAAAAGTTCCAACTCCTATTATCATTTAGTAATAGGATAGGACAAGTGTTCGACAGAGATCATTATTACCTCGGTGGTGGAAACTTCGGTACTAAAGCCCGCATCCTCGTTCTCTTCGAGCCATTCCTCCTGGCTCTTGAAGAAGTGCTTCCAGATCTCTTTGTGTGTGGAACCTAAGAGATGCTTTAGCTGCTTGTCTCCTACCAGATCGACCTCCCATAGGGAGGAGTCCTGGCTTTGGCAAGGGAGAACAAGTCGGGTCAGCATCACCTAGACCACGGAGGAGAGCAGGTGCCCCTTGGAGATCACGTCGGACATACGGCCCACGAGAGTCGTCACCTTAGTGGGCGACCCCAGTTCAGACCCTTTTTGGTCCAGGAGGTTTGCCTCTCTAGGGGACCGGATCTGAAAGCAGGCTCCGCTGCCCAGTTGGTGTCGCGAGGCTCGGTGATATAGAACCACTCCCGTTGCCAGACATTGTTCGTCTCCACAAACGAGCCCTTGGGCCAAGTTGCATTCGGGAGCTTACTAATCATAGCTCCCTCGCACTCTGCGTGTTCCTCATTGACCACCTTCGGCTTCACGTTGAAGGTCTTAAGCCACAGGTCGAGGGGTGGGGGGACGCGAACAAAAGCTTCACACATCACTATGAATGTGGATATGTGAAGGATTGAGTTCGGATCTAGATCTTGGAAATCTAGCCCGTAGAAAAACAACATACCTTGGACGAACGGGTGGAGTGGAAACCCTAGCTCCATAACAAAATGAGAGGTGAACACTACCCTCTCGCCCGCCTTAGGGACGGGAGTCACCTGGCCCTTAGGAGGGACTCGGTGTGCGATGTCGTCGGCGAGATACCCCGCACTCCGTAGATCCTTCACGGTCTTTTCGATGACCTTAGAAGCCTCCCACTTGCCTGTGGCACCAGATCCAGCCATTGTTGGGAAAGGGAGTAGTGGTTGAGGAACGAGGAGTTGTGGGTGCCGGAGATGAGAGTACAGGGAAAGGGAGATTGGAGAGCTCGAGCTTGAGGAAGGCGTGGGGTTGATGAAAGGGATTGGTGTCCTTTTATAATGCTGCAAATACAGAGCATCCCCCCACCTTAGCCATAAAACTCGCCGGATCCCAAAGCGGTCGTGCGTAATGCGGGGCGTAGGTGCTCACGTCATAATGATGAAAATCCCACAATAAGCGGGCACGATCTCTATTCTGACGGGACGTGTCAATGAGGATATGCCTCGAAATGCGAAACTAGGACCAAATAAAATGGTTCGATATGTTAGTGGGTTGGACTCGACGCTTCACCCAAAAGTTTTCAGTAAAGACACATTATTCATTTTCTTTAAAAGCCTTGCCTTTGAGGCTAAGGGTTGTACTAATCTTGCAGAGCCGAACACAATCCACCTATTTGCAGAAGATATATTCGGGAAGAGGAACCCGCCTTGCAATGCTGAAGACAATACGGAAGCCGAACTCAGCGTCATCGAAGACAGGTTCAGGGGCTACTGAGGGAGTCCTGGATCGGGGGGTCCTCATGTGGCCGGACAAACTCCTGGTGGGCCGGACTGGTGGGCCAGGAAGATTACTATAGAAGATCATCTGTCGTATCTGCATAGGACTCCTGAATTCTTGTAATGGCAAGTTTAGGCTCGGGTGTAGATTTTCCTTCCTCTGCAAGATGGTATGTACAAACCCTAGGCCCCTCCGATGTGTATCTAAACTGGAGGGTTTAGTCCGTAGAGGCTAATAGAGAATCATTCAATCCTCATAGGCTGAAACTTAGGGTTTTAGCCTTTATGATCTCGAGGTAGATCAACTCTTGTACACATATTTATCCATATTAATATAGCAGGAAGTAGGGTTTTACCTCCATCGAGAGGTCCTGAACCTGGGTAAACATTGTGTCCCATGCCTCCTGTTAACATCAATCCTCAGATGCATAGTTCGGGGACCCCTACCCGAGATCCGCCAGTTTTGACACCGACAAAGACCCTGACCAAGGCCTTTGGGAGCGAGAAGCAGCTGCGGTAGGATGACGCCACCGCCCACAATGGCTATGTGGATAGGGTACAACTCTGGACCAACGACCTCATCGACATCAAAGAGAGGCTCAGCGGGCAGCTATCCGTCATGGGTATGCCGGACTTCAAGTACTCTCAGGAGGCAAGCGTAACCCCCAGCGCCAGTCTGACCTCGTTCTTCGGGCGCGTCCCTGAGGCCATGGAGCAGCTGCGCTCCAACCGAGCAACTTATCTGGCCAAAGAGGTTCGGAAGCTCTGTCGGGGCACCCTAACCAAGGTGCTCACCAAGGTGCCATTCTGGAACCCCGACGTCAACTTTGCCAATGCGCTTGAGAGCTTGCCGGAGGATGCGAACCTTGCGGCACTCGAGGAGCGTATCGAGCCCATCATCAGCTGCGTTGACTGAGTCAAGAGGGTGGAAGGCCAGCGCCAGGACTAGCCACTCTGCTTCTTATAGCCGCTGCGAGTTCATGGCCAAGGCAAATTTACCTTAAGTTAGAACTGCGGCAACCGCTTATGTAATATAATTTGAAGTATTTTGAAATGATGCATGTTATCTTCCTGTTTGATCTTTCTTTGTATGTATGCACCCTACTCTTAGTTGGATAGGCTTGCCGGTGTGTAAACCCGTGCCGCGACGCTTTGAGGAACGGATCCTTAGCAGCCTGTCGGGGGCACTTGAGGCCAGGCAAGCCACCTTGCCGTTCTTGGCGCAGCCACCTGAACTGTTGCGTGGACTCGAAACAGAACAAGGGGGCTGCCAATAGAGAAAAGGTTCCTTTGCATACAGGTTCTCCATTCAAGGAGCGAGATCTTTTGAGGAAAATAACCCTATAGAAAGGAAACCGCTCAAGGTTTCGGGTGAGTTAGCTTTTTAGTCGCCATGTAGATGTTGGTTGCGGCTGGAAACGACACCGCCCGCCTGGCCGACGGCCCCGAAACGATGGGGATGATGTTGACCGCCCCCGCCTTCTTGTTATTTGCGGCCATCACGATGCGGGAGGTGGTGCGTTCACTCCCAGACCAGATTTCCACAACCTAGCGCCCCCTACCTGGCGCGCTAAAGATGTCGGGGGAAACGACACCTATGGGATCCCGGGGACCCCTTCTACGGTTGGTGGGGCGTAGAGATGTGCAAACAGCAGGTCTAGTCGATCAACGTGTGGGATTTGTTTACCCAGGTTCGGGCCACAGGTGATGCATAAAACCCTAGTCCTGCTTGTTTGTGTATATTTGGTGTTCTTGAGCTCTTGAACTAGCTACTATGTGTGACTGTCCAAAAGTCCAAATCCTCTCTCAGAACGCCTCGGGCCTCCTTTTATATGACAAAGGGGTTGCCACAGCGGCACACAGGAGGTGGAAAGTAACTACAGTGTACAAGGTTATCTCCTGGCATCTTAGGACAAACGGATTTAATGCGCCGCCTATGTGCCCCTCTAGCTTTATCAGGGATGGCAAAGGATCTTGTCCTGCCGGTTGCCGCCTCGCCTCGCTTCGACATGCGTCCAGGCTGACGAGGCGACAAGTTGCCCCAGCAAGGCTATTGCCGGGGTCATGTAGGCCGCCTTGGCTAGGGCGTTGCCGGGGGAGGAGTCCACCTTGCCCCTTTGTTCTTCATGCCTCTTGCTTGAGTCTTGCCTTGGCTGTCTCATGCTTCTCCTTCTTCTCCTCCGCCAAGCGTGGCCGTAGGCGTGGCTACAACTGCCCGTGCACAAGTAAATGGGTGCAAAAGGGCCCCTACTTTTGTACACCGATAGTGGGGGTCAATGGTGGGTCAACAACCAACCTATACAAAGCATATAGGATAAGCATGTAAGGTACAAAAGGAGGTTACCAAAAGTAGGCTATCATCGGAATAGGAGCAATCAATTACAGTAGCAAAATCTAATGCAAGCGTGAGAGAGAAATAATGGGCTATATAGGAATGATTAATGGAGGTTTGCTTGCCTGGAAGCTCTGCTGAAACAGAATAAGCGTTGTCGTCGACGTAGTCAATCACATGGGCAGCATCGGTCTCGGGGTCGAACAGAGAGAAGAGGGGGAAGAAACAATAAATATATAGCGAACAAGTGCATCACTAAACATGACATGACGATATGCAGAGCTAGGGGTGTTTTACCGCGGTGCTACATGTTGTAGACGGAGAGGGAAAACATCCGGAGAGATTTTCCCGATGTTTGATATTTTCCGGACAAATGAAAGAGAGGGGATGGTTCCATGTTTAGCATGCTAGGGGCATGTGAAAGATGAACGGACCGGGAATTCAGATTCGTTGGATATTTCTGAGGAACTTTGATGTATAAAACCTTTTCATCCGAGTTATATATTATCTTAAATGATTTTTCAAAGTTTTAATAACATTATGGAAATTATCTTTAACTCAAAATGAATTATTGCGTCAGCATCACGTCACCCTCACATCAGCAGTCAACCAGCCAGTTGACTGGTCGAGCTGACGCCAGGGACCCACCTGTCATAGGCAGAGGTTAACTAGGGGGGTGTTAACTTAATCAGATTAGTTAAATTAACAGACTGGGCCCACTAGTCAGTGGTCAAATAGATTAATTAAAAAACTTTAACCAATTTAGTAAATGAGAAATATAGTTGGGGCCACTCGTCAGTGACTAGACCTACTCCAGTCAAAAAGTTGACCCGGCCAACTGGTCAACTGGGCCTACGGACCGAGCTGCCAGTGACCTAGAGGGCCCGGTGGCAGGGCCACGTCGGACCAGCACTGGAGTGAGCTTCGGCGAGCCTTCCGCGGTGGTTCTACGCCGGAACCGGCCGGAATCTCGCTATGTTCACCAAATCACGCGCGGAGTAGCTCTTCGGCGACATCACCCTCTTGACATTTCGTATTTCTTTCAGATTTTTTCAAAACTTGAAAATATTGTTTCCACAAAGTTTTCATCCAAAATTGGTTAATGTATGATATTCTGTTACTAACTAATAAACGAGTATTATGTCAGTATTCTATATAAACGTTTGAAAAAAATCCATTTTAGTGAGTGTTCTATCCAATAAAGCACATAAATATTGTGCACATTTCTAGCAGCTGCTAGAGGAAAATTTCATGAATAAAACTGACAGCCAATAGCCACCCTGTCTGAATGGCCATATCAAAATATCACCATCAACGTTTCATGCAAGGCACTTTTCAGTTTAGCATGGAAGTGGAGTGATGGGTACATAAAGTCCATTCTTTGAATGAGCATGTGTGCAAGTGGAAATCCAAACATGAAAAATAGGTACTATATATTGAAGCAATATTTTAAGTAAATTCTCTCAACAAAACATCTTAAATAAAAGAACAATTTTCTTAAGGCTGAAAACCCGACCTCCGAATGGTGGAAAAACTGTAAAATAATTAAACACCACATCTGGCACTGCTGCCTGAATGACACTGACATACTAACTATACTCCCGCAAATGAACAAGCTACAAACTGGAACCAAATTTATTAGGAGACCTCACAAAACCTCTAGAAACGTAATCTCACCTGCAATCACCCAAGGGAGCTAAGATTACAACATAATGACACAACTCTATATATTCAAATGCATTAGTTAACCCTTATCATCATAGAATGACTCATGGTTCTCTTTCCCTTTTGTTTTAATGGAACAATTAGTGATTTTCATGGAGAACAAATCAATGTTGTACAAGAACTAAAATTCAAACAGTAATAAACTACACCATTTTATACAAAGTACAGTCCCGGTTCTGTAAAACTTGAGGCCTGAGTCACTCAAGAAGTCAAGATCTACACGCAAAAAGATTGCACCAATACCTACATATACATTTTATATTTCATTCAAATATTTTACTTACAACTCGTATGATAACTCAACCAGGTCTTTTCTCTCCTTTAGTATATGTTCCGCTCAATCTGAGAGGTGCAGAACATGTTATGCAAAGTTACAGACTCACGCAAGTCTTTTCTTTTTGATAGGAACTCATGCAACTCTTGCCACTCTACTATACATGTAAATCATTGATACTACTACAAAGGTTTCATTTTATTTTCTCTAGAAATTCCCAAATATCTAGAGTTTCGAAACGATGAGGCTGACCCTAGTTCTGACCAAAGTAAATCATGGAAGGAAAGTGTCCTATTCCACTATGTGTGTGTGTGTGTGTGTGTGTGTGTATAGGGTGGGTCTATTCTCATAACACCCCTTAAGACCTTATTCTCCTAACAAAACCCTTATTCTCATAACACCCCCTCCCCTACCCACCTTCTAGCGCGGGAGCACCCCGGCGGCCAGCGGCCAGCGGCGTCCCCCTCCCTCCCCGCCTCCTTGCGCGGCAGCGCCCCGGCGATCGGCGGCGTCCCCCTCCCCTCCCAGCCTGCTTGCGCGGCAGCGCCCTAAGGCCAGCGGCGTCCCCCTCCCCTCCCCGCCTCCTTGCGCGGCAGCGCTCCGGTGGCCGGCGACGTCCCCTTCCCCTCCCAGCCTGCTTGCGCGGCAGCGCCCTGCGGCCGGCGGCGACGCCCACCCCTCGCCGCCTTCTTCCGCGGCCGGTAGCGCAGAGCGCGCGCGGAGCGGCCGGCGATGCAGTCCCTCGGCGAGGATTCTTCCGCGGCGGCGGTTAGGAAGCGACGCCGCCCCTCACCTTCGCCCCAACACCACCTAGGGGATCCGCCGCCGTTGACCCAGCTGAAGCATCCAGCCTCGGTTATGCATGGCAGGGGGAAGAGAACTGCAAGGATGCCTTCTCCATCGCAGTCGTCGTGGATGCGAACTGCAATGGTGCTCATCCAGCCTTCTCCCGTGACAATGGCAAAAGTTGAAAAAGTCCATGAGTTCCTGCAGCGGAGGTGGACTGCACGCCAACAGCAGCCAGAGCTGCATCTGCAGAAGGAGAGAACTGCATATAATGTAAGAAAATCACATACCCAACCCCCACATCCAGTTTGCAGTGCCCTTTTTATCACCATGCAGTGCCCCTCTTGCGTCGACTGCAGTCCCATGTATCTCCCAGTAGTAAACCGAAAAGATACTTCGAAAAAATAAAAATGCGATATGGCTGAAAAATGCGGTCCACCATGACTTACATATGTAGAGCGCTGTGCTTAAAACTGAAGTGCATTGTTTCTTCATGTTAACTCCCAGTGCCCCTGCTATAGAATGACAAATTGAAGTGCAATTTCTCCAGTTGCATATATTATGATATATAGTACAAAAGATGCAGTTCATTTCACTGTTGGCGTGCATAAAAAGCTTTGGCTTAATACTGTGCAGGAAATTACTATGCCTCCAAAACAGAAGATACCTCGATTGATTTACGACCCAAAGCCCCTGAACTGCATTGGAAGAGAAGAGTGGGAGATGGCTGGATGGATAACACCTGAAATACCTAGGGGTTTCTTTAACACAACAAACAGAACTGCGTACTCGGTGGAGGAATATGTAGAGGATAAAGATGAAAACAGTGAACCAAACATCATTCGAGATGGAGAAGGCAGTGAAGCAAAAAGCGTGCAAGATGAGGAGGTCGACGACGATCTGGTCTTCATGGGGGAGCATGCGCTGAAAGATGATGAGGAGGATGATGATGAAGAGCAAATCATAACAGTTATGCAGCCAAGGTACACGCGTGTCTTTGAAACATTTGGCCAGCAGATCGGAACGGATGATATAGCACCTCCACAAGCCAATGTTGAAACCCAGCAAGTTCGGCAAGTTCATGAGCAAACGATTCGTCGACAAAGAGACAGTGGAATTCCACCCAGGCCACCTACTGCGCACCAAAAGAATCGGAAGCAGAATCAAGGAGAGCCACAAGCAACCAAAAAAGTAAAGTTCTCAACACTTCTGCCTCCTCGCGATCCTAAATTACACAGATCTATTGTCACCCCTCCATGCCCAATAAACATTGGTGAGCTGTACACACCGTTAGAGAAAAAACAGTACACGCATGTAAGCTTCCTTGCCTAACTACTGCAGTTCACTTACGCATTCTTTCAGCTTGTGCATTCTCATTAACAAAAAACATTCCATATTGTGTGTGCAGAATGAGAACATGCTCCAAGAACTTGTGCCTGTGAACGGTATGCAATTCACATCACACGCTGCGGCGCTAGAATTCTACAACATGTAAGCGAGGCATGCAGGCTTCGGCACACGCAAAAACGGCGAATACAGAACAAACAGATACATAGTGTGCTCAAAGGAAGGCAGAAGCAAGGAAACTGTCACAGATTATGATAGAAAGCGAGAGAAAACATCAAAGAGGATCGGCTGCAAGGCGAGAATGAGATTGAAAAAAATCAAGGATGTGGTTGTGATAGGAGAGATTGAGCTCAGTCACAACCACATGATGATTGACAGCCCGGCTATGCTTCTGCACATGCACTCGCATAAGACGGATGATCCGTTAGTTGATAAACTACTGAAGGACATGCAGAGCGACAACCTGACGCACACACAGATGATGTCAACCCTGTCATGGATGCCAGGAGGGCTGCACTTTATGGGGCGCACCAGCCGTGACTGGGTGAACAGGTACGTTCACTAAACAAAAAACGATATCTCGTCTATTTCATGCAGTTCGCTTGTGCATTTTCTGTATGTCTCTAATGCTGCAAGTATATTATTATTTCGAACTGTAGGAAGCACCAATTCGTGAGGGAGGAAACAGAAGACGATGTGATGAAACTCCTGGCTTTCTTTGAGAAGATGCATCAAATAAACCCGGAGTTCTTCTATGATTACGACAAAGATGTTGATAACCGTGTGCGAAACATATTATGGGCGAACGCGAGCTGCCGGGGATCGTACGAAGATTTTGGAGATTGTGTCACATTTGACACGACCTACAAGACCAACAAGTTCCACATGCTTCTGGCCGTCTTCGTTGGAGTCAACCACCACCTCCAAAGTACAATATTCGATGTGGCTCTCATCAGAGACGAAACAATACCGACTTTCGAGTGGGTGTTCCGGACGTTCTTGCATTGCATGAACAACAAGCGGCCAATCTACATACTCACAGGTATGCTGAAAAAAAGAATGGGTTTAAATAACAATGAAGTGCACTGCCAAGTTTTATAGTCCATTTCTTGCATCCAATGAAAAGATAAGAAAAAAGCAGAAAAAGGATATGCAGTTCTCTCAATAACTCACTGCTTGATTTTTTCAAAAAACATGCAGATCAATGCCCCTCCATGGATGCCGCGATAAAAAGTACGCTAATAGGCACGCTGCACAAGTTATGCCGTTGGCATATACTGAAAAAATACAAGGATCACCTGTCCTTGCTGTACAAAGCGTATGAGACATTCAAGGATGAGCTGACCTCCGTTCACAACCACCCGCTAATGCCATCAGAGTTTGAACGCGCTTGGCATGAGCTCATGGACAAGTATAACCTGCAAAATGATGAAATTATGAAGACGCTCTGGACAGACCGAAATGAATGGATATCAGCTTACTACAAGGAGGTGTTCTGTGCACGGATGACGTCGACACAGAGAAGTGAAAGGATGAACCGGATCTTGAAGAGGAACTTTGTCAAGGAAAGACACGACCTACACATCTTTGCATCGCAGGTGGACAGGTGCATCCAGACAAGGAAGGGCGTCGAGCACGCAGAGACCATAGCTAACGAGGTATATAAACAGAGCAAAGTTTTTAAGCTGGATGAGCAATTAATAAAACACTACTCGCTTTCTTGATTTAAGCTGTGAAAGACAACTACTTAACTGGTTTTCTTTGTTTCATAGACGGAAATAAAGACTACTACTCAGTTTGGTTTCGAGGTTCAGCTCTCCAAGATTTACACCAGGGTGGTCTTTGCTGACTTCAAGCAAACGCACTACTGCATCACTGCATTCAGATCAGAGCAGTCCACTGACAACCCCACGAAATATTTGGTGCGCCACTACAACCGGTCTGATGATTTTGATTGGGCAAGATACGAGTTCCAGGTAGTTGCTGATGTGACGAATGGTATCTACGAATGCGAATGCAAGCTGTGGACACACACAGGTGAGACAGGAAACAAAAAATAAGCACACAGAAAACACAATGAAGTTCACTTACTGCTGGTAGCAAAAAAGAGATGAAAAACAAAAAAAAAACCTTACTGAAGTTCACTAGAACAGGAAAACCAGGACCTATTTATAATGCAGTTCACAAAACCAAAATTGAAATGTTGCATATTTATGTGAAGTTTGCTGACACGAACAACCCAAAAAATTCTTTTGTTGCAGGCCTATTCTGCGTGCACATCATTTGCATGTTGGATCAGCTGCGGGTGGACAAGATACCTGAAGAGTACATATTGAAGAGATACACACGGAACGCGCGCCAAAATGCAACTTTTGACCGCAGAGACTATGAGCAAACTGCTCCAGATGGGAGTTTGATGTTCTGCCGTAGGGGACTACTTGCAGAAACAGCGACGGACCTGGCAAACAGGGGTGTCAAATCGGATAGAGGGTACAACAGAGCTTTAGCTGGGATGAGAGAACTCATACAAGAAGTCGACGTAATAAATGAAGAAGAAGAAGCAGAGAAGATCATGGATGTGCGGGGTGAAGAACAAGGAGAGGAGCGTGAACATGCCGCTGATGGTGCAGCTCATAATATGGATGACACAATTCTTCCCCCACCTGTTTCAAACACAAAAGGGAGAAAGAAAGAGAGCAAATCAACCAATAAAAAAGCTGCAGCAAAAGAAAAATGTCCTGAAAAAAATAGCAGGCCTGAGCCAGAACTGGACAGCGGAGGAAGACCACTGGGGGTAAGGATGTGCAAATCATGCAATAAGATTGCGGGACACAACTCAAGAACATGTAAGGAGCGGCTGAAGAAAATCCAGGTTGAAAATGCCACCACAGATCACCAAGCTGACCAACAAGATGATATGACCAAGAGAAGACTATGTAGCATCTGCAACAAGAGAGAGAAGCATAACGCGAGAACTTGTCCAAATAGAACAGAAGAAAAAGATGAAGAAGATGACGAAGAAGATGCTGATAGAGAAGAGAGCGAGGAAGAGAGCGAAGCTGATGTAACTGAAGAGGAAGATGAGGAAGCAGAAGAGGAAGATGAGGAAGAAGAACAAGAAGATGAGGACATCGAAGAACCATCATCAAAAACGAGGGGGAGAGACAGAACGCAGAATCCAGCGCATAGGCAAGCATCGCAGTCGCACGGTCGCGTTACGAAGGGTAATGCGAACAGCAAGAGCAAAATAGAAGCAGCAACAACCATTGAAACAAATGCAGTGCACAATTTTAGAAGAAGCAGCAGGAAAAGGGCATAGATCAACACATATATAGTTTTACCTTTTAAAAATATATTAACTTCATCCTTTATATATATATCGTATCGTATATAAGATATAGCTTGTGTTCAGTGGACTGCAAAAAAAAAGAATTCAACATGTAATATGAAGTACAAAATGAATAGATAAAACATATGCCATACATACTTTGTGATCAATGTGCTGCGGGGGGGGGGGGG
>LR738713.1:272351766-272375037 GCA_902687465.1 Secale cereale | reverse complement strand
GTATGCTTGATAAAATGCAGTTCTCTTCTATATGAAAGAAATAAGATGAGAATGTCATTCTCAGAATGCGGTTCTCTTCTGTATGAAAACCCTGAGATCAAAATGTCATTTTGAGAATGCAGTTCTCTTTGTCGTATAGAATCTAAGATGACAGTGAATCAATACAGAATGCAGTTAGAAAGAAAAAATATTGAGTCAGACTAGGCTTCACGTACAGTGCAGTGCGTGTGCGGTGCATTTAAAGCTTACAGTGCAGTCCGCTTTGAGTATACAGTGCAGTGCGCTTAGTGCAAAAAATGTAAAAAATTGGGCTCTCGCTTAGTAGACACGGTTGATTTTCTGTCTTCTAATACAATTTTTCCAAAATTTTGAAACTCGACGACAAACACCTTGAATTCCACTTTGCTGTCCCATGTGATAAGGTGAGATGCAGTGCGGATGCGTATATTTAAAAAAAACTTGGCTGCTACTCATATGAGTGAATGCAGTGCGCTGCGAACATGTTACAATAAACAAGGAGGAATTGGCTGAAAGCTCCATTATGTACATATTTGACATTGTCCCTGTCTGCCACAAAAAGAAAAACACAAAAACTAACTAGACCGGTATATGCAAAAGCACACAGCACGGTGTGAACAGTTTTGCAGATCGAGAACTACACACAGTGACCATACATACTGTTTACAGAAAGTTTTGGAGCACACACGAAAAGACATCAACACACATAAAAAAAGATCTGCTATCATTTATGCCTCATCCTGCTCCTGCGAATCCAGTTTTGGAGAAAAGCCAAGAGAAATGTAGAGATTTCTTAGATCCTCCGGGAACTCGGTGACTACGACCATGTTTTCAGGGTGGAACAGGATCTGGAACAAGAACTCAGCCTTCCATTCCTCAACAACAGCTTCCTGTGATGAAGCAAACAAAATAAACAAATATACAAGATCATCTACAAAAAAGAACTGACAAAAAAATCAAAGAATGAGGGATTATTATTGTGTTAAAAAAAGATACTTACATTACGCTTTGCGAATTTCACAACAAAGCTTTTGCCGTCGTAAAACTGAGCCATCTTCAGAACAAAGAAGCCGCACTCTTTGGGGCCCTGCTCAGGGGAGCCCAAAAAGCTAGCTTTCTTTGAAACATCGACCCAGTCTACCGACTCCTTTTTTCTTGTACTCCTTTTCTCCATAAACCTTCTTCAACAATGCAGTCATCCTGATCATCTGGTGAAAAAAATAAAAAATAAAAATACACATCACAACAATATTGTTCGACACGTGCACGCATGAAAACAAGAAGAAGGTGAAAAAGGAAAAAAATTACCATTTTAGTGCGGTCGCTATGGTATTCAGACTTATGCCACCTCGTCGTTTGATCAATCGGTCCGCTGTACCTCCTAGTGTCATGAATATCAAGGGTCTCGCGGTGCCTATTCATCGTGCATAGCGAGTAATGCTGGTCTTTCAATCGTGGTAACAGAATCTGGTTTTGTATCATCAAATTTGTTATTGGTTTGATGAGTGAAAAAGGATTACTGGAAAAAATTGGGAGAGAAAATAAGTACATAAGGCTGAACAAAGCAAATCTGATAACTTACTAATTTACAATCAAGAAGGTTCTCGTCATCACGAACAAAAACTTTGAACTGCTTTGCTGCATCGTCAACGTTAAACTTGCCGTGGACAAAAGGCAACACAACGTTTCCATCTTCATCTCTATGCGCGTGATCATTCATTTGAAGCACATACTGCATGTGGGTAATTCACAAAAGAACGTTAATGCAGTTCCCCCTCAAAGTTCACTCTGACACTTAATGAAAAAACAGATCACGCTTCTCTAGACAGTATGCAGTTCACACTTCTCCCCCCAATTTGTTTCATTTAAGATACATGTGTTAAACACAAAAATAAATGTATGCAGTTCAGCACATTGCTAAAACAAATTATTATACACTATTAACTGCAGTTCACTCCAGCAGAAAAAAAGAAAAAAAAGGGAAAAAGAGAAATACCGTGATAAACAAAGGGGACAGGAGAACGCGTTCGCCAGATCGATAAACCACATTCATATGCTCGTCATTCTTCCAGTACCTGATGACATGATCCATCAAATCCGAGTCCATGAAACCACCTCTGGTGAAAGTTAAGAACATGTAGTCCACATTCACAGTGTAGACTTCGACAGGATTCCTGTGCATGAAAAGCGCGCACCTGCTCAAAACAAACGGCGAGGGTGGGGGGTTAGGAACACAAAAGGAAAAACACAGAAAACATTACACACATTAAGAACCAAAAAACTAAAAAACTAACGAAAAAACAACTGACTCACTGTATTTCTGCCTGAATGGTGTGCTCGTGATGAGTTGTAAGACTTTCCTCATCTTCGCGAGATAGCTGAATCTCGCAGGCTTCAACTTCTGTACAGGAGATCTAAACTTTGATGGCTTCTGCACAGGCCTCTTATTTGATAGAACTAGTGCCTCGCTGTCGGCCGGGCGTTTCACAGCTACGCTCCTGGTCCTCCTAGGCACTGGTGGTGGCCTCTCAAAATCATCATCACTATCTTTAGCATTCGGAGGGCTGACTGCTTTCTTCCCATGCTTGACCTTGACAGGAGATTTCTCAAGAGCTTTTTCATTCGAAGTGCCGGTGCCACTCCTCAACCTCTTACACACCGGTTCTTTTACAAGCTTAACGGGGGGTTCATCAAGGACAAATTTCTGAATCGTTGGAGTGTGAACCTGAGTTTTAAACAAGGAAATACCACCTTGGTGTGCGCCTTCGTCAAAGCCTGCACAAAAAAATGGATAATGAGCAAAATGAAAAAAAATCATCAAATCCACAATCATGCCTGCAAGAAAACCAACATAAACACATTACTAAAGCAGTTCACTCAATAATGAAGTGCTACTGATGTTAGTAAAACAATGCAGCTCCATACACACAAAAAACCGAGGGATAACAACTAATAACACATTAGTAATGCAGTTCGCTCAAGGAAAAAGGTGCTTCTAATTTAGTAAAAACAATGCAGCTCACTTACACAAAAAAACTGAAGGAGGAAAAAGAAAAGGGGAACTAGTACAAACCCGTTTCCCTGTTGTGGGACATTAACATGAGTCAGCACGAAGCCGTCAAGGGTGGGAGGGTTCAACAGCTCATCGCAGCTTGCGCTGCCATCTTTCCAAACTTTTTTGATTTTCCTGACCATTTTCCTGAAGACAAGATTTGCAGGAGCGCTGTCGGCGTCGTTCAATGAGTCGAGAAACTCAAAACGCTTCTCTCGCAGGTTCAAAGTGACCAAGAAGTAGTGGCCTATCACGTCCTTCATTGTTGCGGGAGGAGGATCAAATGTTGCAAATATAATCTGAAATAAAAAAAGAATAAAACAAACCAGATGAGAAAAAAGAAAAACAGAAAACTTATTTTCAAGATGACAAAAAATGGTCAAAATGCGTTACCAAGTTTTTCTTGTCCACACGTTCCTCTGCGCTTGAAGAAAACATCTTTTTCAAAGCCCTATTTGTGGCACCGCCGTTCCAAATGGAATTCTGCCAAAAAGACAAAACCAGAGAGTTAATGAAAATGCTTATAGCACAAATAAAAATTGGATGAGGGATAAATATAAATTAATGAAAATGCTTACACATAGGTTGTACGGGACAATCATCGTTTGAGATCCTTTGAACCTCTCAGCTAACATGGAGATGCCAATATTTGCGAGGCGCGTGCTCAGTGTTCCATACGACCAAAAAGACTTGCCAACATGACCGATAGTAATATGACCAAACTCGCCCTTGAATGCAACTAGATGCCTTCAGACAAGAAGAAAAAAGCCCAGCAAAAAGTGATAAGATGGGTGTCCCTGAAAAAATAACATATTAAATAACCGGGGTGTAAGACAAAAAATGTCATACTTCTTATTATTATCCCTCCTAGCCCTAGTAACAACGTCATATAACTCATTGTATCTTCTCATAAGAGCTGGATCAATGCTCGAAGGACTAACAACAGGTAATTCCTGATCTGCATACAGAGTGGGAACGATATCAGAGAATAAAACACACACAGTCCATTTCGCCCCGGGAAAGAACAAAAATAATGAAGTTCGCTTACCTTCGGTTTCAGAGTAAACTTCCTGCGGCTGCTCAGATACATCTTCGCTGAGCGTCAAGTGATCCAGCCCGGTAATATCATTGTCAAGTGACGCTTGATTTCTCATGTCCTGAGAGAGTCTTGGCTGTTCCTCTTCAGAACCAATCGAAACTGTCTCAGCTGGGACTTTGGTTGTCTCGGCTGGGAAAGCCAGATTGCCATCAGATTGCTCGGGGGCATGAGGGACGACACAAAATTTCTCAGGCACCTCATCGCCAATCAACAAAACAGTAGGCCCAACAACACCATCAATGCCAGCGGATGTCCCCGCAGCATCAAATCCGACTCTAGGAGTTCCTTCTGTCTCTTCTACAATTTCAACTGTAACACATGGAGCTCCTTCTCTCTCTTCATGCTTATCGCCATCCACCATATCCTCCCTTCCTTCTCTCTCTTGTGCCTTATCAGCCTCAACAGGACACTCACCTCCTTCTCTACCTTCTGCCTTATCAACCTCCGCATTAGGCTCCTCCCCTCCTCTCCCTTCCACATTATCATCCTCCATGATGCGCTCCGCTTGGATTTCAACATTTAATCCGCAGTTCTGATGAGTTAAAAAATAAAATACATTACACAAAAAGAGAGAATGCAGTTCACTAATAAAACGGACCATGAAGCTCGCATGAAAAATAAAAATAAAACACAAAATGCAAATTCTCTATACTCACCAGAGAAGCGTCGCCTTCCATCTCTTTACACTTGTCAGCCTCATCGTCCTTGCCAGCGTCACCCTCTGCCTCCTTCCCATGTATTTCCATGTTTGATTTGCCATCCTAAAAAACAAAAACATAAATAAAACTATTATCCAAAAAGCAGTTCTACAACTAAAAAGCCAACACCAGATCATGCAGTTCACTGCTAAAAGATGATGCTTCTTCTCTAAACAACAACTGCAGTGCACTACCACTACTGGTGCACACTACAAAAAAGTTAAAAACTGCAGTTCGCTGCCACTGCTGGTGCAAAAATATGATTGTTTGTTTTGGACACTACGAAAAATTAAACAATGAAGTTCACTGTAACAAAAAAATAGGAAGAAATCAAACCTTGTCGATGACGCCTTCGTCAAGAGGATTGTCTTTGGCAGCTTCGTCAACAGGGGACAATGGCCTGTCAAACAAATAATCAGAATCAACACCGTAGTGGTCCTGGTGGTCATCATCACGACAAGCGTTAGCATTAGAAGATTCTCCTCCACACTGCGAAAAGAACAAAAGGATGAGAAAACAAATAGTCAATGACACAACACACAGAAAAAATAGATAACAAAAATGGGTAAAAAAACTGTTCACATATGAAAAAAAGACATACATCCACAGCTGCGGGGTCAGGCAAAGAAGGTCAGACAACATCTTCATGCCTGTTCATTTCCTTCACAATTGCCTCAGCTTCCTGCTCATACCTAGCACACTTGTCGTCCTGAGACTGCTTAAACTGAACGAATGAAGACCTGATATTCGTAACTGTCTGCTTAAGGAATTCAAGCTGCCCACGGTCAAAGTTATGAGCGGCCTCAATTTCTGCTTCAGAAGGGCCTTTGCCTTCAGGAAACAATCCAGCACTATTCCTCATCCTGGAACCGGATGTTGGGAAATCAGAAGTTAAATTGATGACCCTGTCGAGAAGCTCATTGACCTGAACTAATTTATTGCGATCAGCAGAAGCCTCGCCAGAAAAACCTCCAGCGGCCGCCCTAGCAAAACCATGACCCCGTCGAATTGGAGCCGCCCTAGCAAGAGGCTCACAAAACATTTCAGGCGCTTCAGCAACTGCAGTCCGCTTTTACACAATGTCCGCTTCCGCCTTCCACTGAACAAATTAACAAAAAAAGAGATGCAGTTCACAAAAAAAGTACATAAGAGGTTCACATTTAGCATGGCAAAAAAAAGGAATAAAACAAACACAAAGGCTGGCTATGCACTGACCGGCAGCTTGCCAAACTTGTAAGTGTCCAGGTGTATCTTTCCCCTGACAATAATGTCGGTGTTGTGAATCTTCTTCAACTGCATATGGGATAGTATTGCAGCGCGTGGCGTGCATCTATCCATAACCGATACTTTTCAAAGATTCAACGAATCGAGGTACATGAACAGGGGCACGATGGTGCAACCCTCAGCGCAGTTCTGCTTGCTCCCTTCAGAATTCCACTTGTACACAACAGCCTGCAGCTCGTCGACAACAAGCTGACAAAAGTCCATGCTAGCCATAGATGCAAAATCCAAGTTTTCAACCATAGCATCTACCCTGGACAACCGAGTTGCAGGGCTGGGACAAAGCAAGCTCTGGAAACAATGAGAAAAAACCTTCACAGTCTTATTAACCTTCGTAGGGTCCGCAGCCAGCGTGCGAAGTAAAATAAGCAGGTCCTTCACATCTATGCTACGAGAACGGTTGAAACCAAGTTCATCCTTCAGATTAGCCAGCGAATCATCATGGCCGCTGGCAGCAGGCCTGGGAGCAGTGTGAGAACCCATAGGGAAATCAAAAATGTGATGGACAACCTCATGATTGATTTCCAGAACCTTGTTTGACCCGGAGTCCAATCTCATCGTATCAGGGTCGATCTTTCCCATCAGCTTGCACATAAGAACACGAGAAACATTCTTCTCTAATTTCAGGTCGAAGACAATGCCAAAACCTGCTTGCCGCACCAAAGTTCAGTGCGGCTCACCCAACAAGGCGACAACTTTGCATACATTTGGAATGGACAGCCGAACAGTCTTGTTAAAACGCCATTCATGCGCAACATCATCTTCAGACGTCTTCCTCTTGGTACTCTTAGCAGTCTACAAAAAAAAGAATAAAAAATGCAGTTCACATCAGCAAACTCATGTGAAACAACTTAAAAAACAGAAGAAAAAATAAATAAAAAGCGTATACCTTCCTAACATCAACATCCTCCTCATCAGAATCACTGTCCAGCGCTTCTCCAGCTGCATTTTCCCGCGACAGCTTAGATCGACGCTCATAATCAACACCAGAGAGATCGTCCGCGCGTCTCCGCTTTCCTTGAATCCCATCCACATCAACCTCGGCATAATTAGGCCTCTTTGAGTAATCAACACGCGGGCTCCGCCTTGGAGAAATTAAACCTTGCTCTGCAACAGTGTTGAGTTTTCTCTTCACAGGATTCTTTGCGGGGGCAAACTTAGCAGACTTCTTTGAATCTGCAATCCTCCTTCCTATCTCCTTACCCTCCTCAAACTTTACTTGCTTCGCCTAATGAGCCTTCACGAAAGTATTACCAAGCGCAATCGCTTTCTTCCTTTTCCTCTCAACATCAGCTGCAATCTGATCAGGGACCATCCAATCCTATGTAACTGGTTCTGTGCCATCAACAGATTGCGACTGGGTTTCACTCAATTCAGGTAGAATGCTGCCCTGATCAGATGTCCCGCCACCGACAACATCGGCTGTGAAATAACGTGTAATCAAATAGTTAACACCACCACCCCCGCACCCACCAGGACATAAAACTATGGGTAAGAAAAACATAAGAAAAATATGTGTGTGAGAGGGAGACCTAAACTTAATGCAGCTCATATCAACTTGGAAACACAATGTAGAAATGCAGTGCTCTTTTCAGCAGTTTATGTTTAACAATTAAAACATAACAGAAAACCTAATGCAGTTCATGTCGCCTGAATATCAATTTGCCGCGTGTGTGAAAATGGACATTGGTAAAGGGATATATGATGCAGTGCACTAATTCGTTCAGTAACCAATTGACCACATATAAAATGAAGTGCGCTTAGATATACAAAACAAAACAAATTCATGCAGTTCTGTGAGAGGCAAAAACTAAAACTTAATGCAGCTCATATCAATTTGGCAACCGCATAGTGGATAGACAAAAAAAATACAAAGCAATGTCCAAATGCATTGCTCTTTTAGCAGTTTATGTTTAACAATTAAACATAACAAGTAACTTAATGTCATTCCAAAAAAATAAAAACAATTAACTTGAGGCAGTTCATATCAGTTTGCCACATGTCTGAAAAAATGGGCCTTGGTAAAAAGGAATCTATGATGCAGTGCACTATTTCGTTCAACAAAAAGCAATTGACCGTGTATGAAAAATGCAGTTCACTTTGATGTAGTACCAGATGGGGAAGCCGTGCTAACTGGTGAGGCATCAATTGGGGAGGAAGAAGCCATGTTGTGTCTGCAATCAGAAAGGGATAATAATGAAACCCTAGACAGCAAACCCAAAAACAGGCAGATAAAAACTTTCAATCCATAGGGTGTTGCAATTTCAAGCATACAAAACAAAGTTAAGGCGAGGATGCTGCCTCCAAAAATAACCCTAGCACAAGATCTGGAACGGGTTGGGGGCGATTTGGGGCTCACCGTGAGACGATGTGACGGCCGGAGGAGGCGGCTGCGGACGACGACGGCGGAGGAAGCGCCCTTACGGACGGCGGCGGCTGTGGGCGTCGTCGCTGTCCACCACTAGAGCGCCCCTACGGACGGCGGCGGCTGCGGGCATCGTCGCTCTCCACCACGAGAGCACGAGGGCAGGGGATTTTTGTGCGGGGGAGAGGAAGGCGAAGGGGGACTGCAAGAAACATAGAAGAAAAGAGAGGCTTAATGAATAAAAGGCCCACAGGCCCACAGGTCATAGAAAAAAAATAAAAAAACGGCACGGTTGTAACACGATGCAGTTCGGTTACAAAAAACGGCTCGGTTTCGAAACAATGCAGTTCGCTTACAGAAAACGAATCGGTTCGCCTGCCCGAAATATACGCGCCCACGATCACCCGAAGCGCCGCGCGCCCGCTCCTCTATCCGGCCGGTTGGAAGACGCGCGAAGGCCACGATCATCACGAACACACGATCGCCATGACGGTTGGAGGACGAGATCGTGCCCTCGGCAGAAGTTGCTACCGCTCCCCTTTAAATTCCGCGCTCAATCACCCTGATCATTCACAGAAACACACAACGTTGCGCTTCCTCCTCCTGTTCCTCCTCTTTCCAGCCATGCCGTTTACCAAGACCTACGACGATGTCCTGGCGTACGAAAAGACCAAGCTCAAGGTGGTCTACACCAACGACGTGTACGCCATGGCGACGTACGTCGAAGAGTACAAGGCAGTTCTCCGGGGGCGCCGCGAGAAGATCGTCGGCATTGACCTCGAGTACACACCCGACAAGAGCAGAGCGGCCGTGATTCAACTCTCCATCGGCAAATATCACCCAGTGCTGCTTTTCCAAGTATGCGCTACAATGGGCGATAGATGCATCACCTTCGACAAGTTCCTCAGCGACCCAAGGTAAGCCATTCTTTATGCTGAGTAAAATATAGTTGCCGGCCGATGTGTCTCTCCTTTTCATCTGTGTTGCAGTTCTATATGTCTCTGTATGCAGTTCCGAAAAGTATAACTTGTGGTTCACTTCTCTTAGGTATGAGTTCGCTGGTTTCTGCATCGACCAGGACAAGGAGAAGCTTTCACGCTGCAACCTTCACATCCCCAACTTCGTCGACATTCAGGCGAACTGGAGGGTGCCTGATGGAACGAAGCCACTAGACTCACTTGGCGATGTATCTGCTGCCCTCATCGACGACGAATACGCAGACATGAAGAAAAAGATGACAAACCACGACCACCGCCAGTGGACTTCGATTCTCAGCATGAAGCACGTTGAGTATGCTGCCAAGGACGCCTACACTGCATTCGAGATATGGAACCGCATCACCACAGTGCAGAAAGGCCTCACCGCTCTGCAAAAGAGAAGACGAGGAAGCGCCCGAGATCATCCTGGAGGGTGGCGGGCAAGGGGGGATCAACTTCCACCTCCACCTCCCACGGGTGGAACTGGTTAAGCAGGCCAGATGCCGATAGCCAAGGATTCCTGTCACAATTGCACGATTTGTTTCCTTCTGCTTATGTAGATTAGTTTGCTTTCGTTGTAATTTGCTTTGGCACAATGTTTGCTTATGTTGCATTAGTTTGCTTGATGATGTACTTTGTTAATTATGAGCGCATAACCTTGGTTTGTATCTATCAACAATATGCAGTTCTCAGTAGTTTGTTTTCAGTATGTATATTGCTTCAACTGCTGCTGTAGCTAGGATACACATAAAAAACTATCTATGAAAGCTGTTCACAGAGAGTTTTCTTTCACAAAACTGTTGCTACTATAATGGTTGATGCAGTCCTCTTTTATTAAGCACTCTAGTTCCGCATGTGGGTTAAAAGAAAAAAAAGAAAGCTCAGTGGGTGTTTCCAGTCTGTATATTGCTTCAACTGTTGTTGCTGATAGGATGCACATGAAAAACTATTTGTGAAAAGCAGTTCACTTATACTCAGATTTCTTATAGAAAATAAGCTAGAAGCCACACAAAAATGTCAAATTATTACAACAAAATTGTCTCATGCTGCTGCTGCTCAAGCAAGACTGATCTAAAGCAAATTTAACTTGATTTCCAAACACTTTGCATGCCTATAAAACATAGCCATGACAACATCCCCAGCTTGAAGACCAGCTTCCTCCACAAATTCCTTCCAGCCATCTTTGAGAACCAAACAATCATCAGAGCCAACAGAATACATAACATCAACATCATGATATCCATTCTTGCTAACCAAGACCAAATTAACACAGCTTTTTGTTACCCTGACTAGACCAGAAGGGAATTTCTACAAGCAAATCAACAAGAACAGAAAAAATAAGAACAAATAAGAAAAAGATTACAATCTTCAGAAACTAAATTGCTGCTACAATCTTCATAATAAATATTGATGTCAAGATATAATAATATTGACTAGAGAAAATTGCTCCTGCTCCTACAATATTCATAATAAAACTACTATGTGAAATGCAGTTCACTTATACTTAGTGAAAAATGTTTCTTCAGAAACTAATACTGCTACAAATATTCAGATAGTGTTAACTACACACAACACATGAAAAAGACTATGCGAGAAATACATACCCATGAATCATTGACATCATCGTCAGTCATCTGATGGACGAATGGAGCCTGAAATCCTATACCTGAAGAATAGAGAAGGGAACAGAGCGCGCTGTGCCGCTGCCTCTGGTTCAGAACCAACCCTTCAGAAAAAACACATGTCTCCAGCATGGTCTCCAACCTTGCCAGGCAGCCGCACGCGCAATCCATTGCCAGGCGTAGGGTCTGGTTGGGAAGAATACAGATCGAGGAAGAGTGGCAAAAAGAGCAGCCAATGTTCGCCGCCAGGGGTAAGGTGGGATGGGAGCCGCCAGGGATAAGGTGGGAGGGGAGCCAATTGACCCACCAATATATATATGTACAGACACAACCCAAAAAAAAATGTAAAACGACAAATAAAGTAGTGCGGTAACATAACAATGTGCATTTCACATTGCATATTACTGCAGTCCACCGCGCTTGACCAAGCAAAAAAACTTATTAAACTAGTCCCCCACCCCCCCATGGCTGTAATGCAGTTCATACAGGCTCGCATTGCATATTACTGCAGTTCACCGTGCTACAATGTTCACCGCGCATTGCATATTACTGCAGTTCACCCCTCCACGATTCGCAGACGAAAAACACAGGCTGTAATGCAGTTCTAACAACTATATAATGCGCAAAATCTCAAAAAACATCTTGAGTAACGACCAAAGCCAGTGGCGCCCGCTCGAACACAAAAAACATGGAGAAAAGTTAAATTCTTCAAAATTAACAACTTAATCCGCTGCAATTCATACGGATAGGTGCAAGGCAGCACATAATTGCCGAAAACAACAGAAAATTACATAAAAAACACAACAATTTCGATCCGGATGGGGAAGGACAGAGACCTTGCCGTTTTTGCGCTAGAACAGAGAGATACTCGACCAATTATCCTAAAATTTTCAATCCTATAAGCAAATTAATCTGTCGCGGAATAACACAAACATGAACGTGAAATTAGTAACACACTAGGATCACGCTATAAAATCGAATATGAACTACCAGGCAATGCCCGGTCGGCGGGGCGGGGTTTCCCACTCCCCCCTTTGACGCCGACCGTCACGGGCAGAGGTGCTTCGGGGGGCGGCGGCGTGGGAGTGCAGGGCACGTCGGTGTGGTGGAAGGCATTTGGAGGCGGTGTCACACACACATGGCCTGACGCGGTGGGCTGTGAGGTGGTGACGCCTGCCGCGACCTGATCCAGTTCGGTCCTAAGTGTATTCGGGCGGCGGCGGGTGGCCTGGTGACCGCCGATGGTTCGTCCTACCACTCCTGGAGGTCTTCCTTGTGCCTCCATGGGTGGGTGGGGAGGCTGTTGTGCGGCAGGTGGCGGCACACTTGTCCTGGATCTGACATCGGGATCGGGGTGGGCACCTGGTTGGATAGCGGCCTGGTGTGGCTGTTGCTTCGACCGTGGGCGGAGACTCTGGGAGGTCTGTCACATGGGAGGTGGCCTCCCGATGGCCCGACGGTTCTGCCCGCAGCAACGACCGGCATCGGCTCGTCCGCAATCAGACCATTTTGACCTTCGTTTCATCCCCTTGTCATGTGCTTCCTAGGTTCATTGGAGGGCTGGCCTGCTCCTAGGATGAGTCCGCCACAAGGAGGGCCATGGAGTCATCTTTGCCTCCCGTTAGCTGGTATATACATCCGGGGATCTTGTCCCTTGCCTAGGAGGGCGTGGCGGGCGGTGGTGGCCAGCTCTGGACGACCCAGGGGTGGGTTTTCGGGGCTGGGGGCCGCCCATGAGTAGTAAAAGAGGGGTCTTTTCTGCTCATTTTGTCGTTCACCATAGCTGCGCGACTCCGGCGGGGTGTTGTCGCCTTGTCGGGGTCTTGGAAGCCGGGGTAGCGGACTTGCTGGTAGGAGCCGCAGATCTCATGGGCGGAGCTCGTGGCTCAGATGTGGTCTGGCTGCCATGGCTGTGCAGGCGACGTGGTGGTCAGGGTGTGGCGACAGGTGGTGGTGGTGCGGCGAGTGGTGGCTACGTTTACCCCACCTCAATGGTGAAAAGGGATTGTCGGGGTGAAAACCCATTTTGGCCAAGCCAAGTAGAAGGCGACGGCATCTATGATGTCGTCCTCTTCTTGAAGGTGTCGTCATAGCTCCTCTTCGATCCTTTTGATTCTCCGGGGGAAACCCCAATCTCTGGATTATACGGTGGCGGCACTCAGTGTCATACCCTTCATGAAGGCACCGTCTTGGAGCTCGTGAGTTGTCTTGCTCGGATTCTCTTCATCTGGGGAGGGCCCCAGTGTCCTTAAGCGGTGCTCATGTTCTACTTGTAGTGTGCTTGGTGTAGCCGGGTACTTATAGCCGTTCTTGTCACCCTTGTATCTTGCCTTGAGTTGGTGTGTGTTGCGGTGCCGGCTGTGTGTGTCGAGTTGTATGCTGGATTGGTCATTTCTTTATATATAAAGTGGGATGTGAGCCTTTTTCGGTTCAAACATGGAGGCAATGGGAGAAAAGTTGAGACTCGGTCAACTTAAATGAAATAATTGTTCATCTAATACTTTTTCAAACATTCTACTGCTAAATAGATTATTAATCCTAGAATCAACCTAAGTAGTGCTATAATTTCCTGTAAATACACCACACAATAATCAATGGGTACCCCCTAGATCTCAACTAAGCTAACTAACAAGCATTTAAGCAGTACCAAGAATGGTTACCATATGACAACACTATTTTCAGCAAGGTGCCATGGTGGCAGTTCCAAAGCAAGTGAAGACTGGGTGAACTTAAATGGACAAATTGTCCATCTAATACTTTATTCCAACCTACCCTCGATCATCAGTGAGATTATAACTTGTATTGAATTATTCTTTATAAAAATTCTTATCCCCACATTCGAATTCCCATGAATCATTCAAGTAATCTCGGACTGATAAAATTGAAAATGTTGAGACAATAAAAATAGCAGAGCAAGGCCTTAGATTGCAAAGATTAATAATGAATATAACATACAAAATACAATACTTGCAGGGTGGGGAGGAGCTTACCTAGATCTTAGGCCCTCTGCGCGCCATCTAGGCGGAGATGCGCCTTGACACCGCTCTGAATAAAATGTACAGAGACAACCGACAAGTAGACGGACAGCCTAGGGCATGAGGACAAACAAAGAACACGAGGAAGTGATCAGACTTGCTGCAAATTCCTGCACAAATGGCGACCCTCTTTTAGATGCTGCTTCTGATCAAAGTTAATACATAGACCATCTGAAACCATCGATTTCAGCTTACTCGAATTACAAAATTGGCACATGAATAATATCTCTCACAAACATATACGTATTAGTAAGATCCACCGATGATAAAAAATGGGAGAATATTGTTTCATTTAAAGATATTAATAGAAACATTTTTGTGTGCTCGGTAGGCAAAGAGTAGGCAACATACATGTCCCCTGAACCTAAACCTAGCTCCTGATACGTACACAAGAAATTTCCTGGACAAAACACATAACAAAAGTGAGCAAAAGAAAAGCAAATGTAAATTTATCTATGCTCCAAGACTGACATATGATTTTTTTTCATAAAATCTGCTAGAACACATACCGAGCAAAATGCTAATTATGAAGAGAATAATGACGAAGATGACAATACTCATCGCGATGAAAATGCTCATCCTCTAGTGGCAAATCGAGTTGATCCATCATTAATCCTCGATGAAATTAGGAATCCAGGTTATCAACCCACAACTTGTTCACGCACTCATTTGCCTAACTACCATGGAAGTTTCTCCTTTGTTTCATTGGTAGATCTACCTACCAAGTATGAAGAACCAATGAATGACCCAGATTGGATGAATGCCATGCAAGAGGAGTTTGTGCAATTAGAATTAAATGATGTATGGGATCTGGTTGACAAACCAAATCCCGAGAAGCACAATATCATCGGCACAAAATGGATATTCCGCAATAAGCAAGATGAAAATGGTATTGTTGTGAGAAACAAAGCACGTCTTGTAGCTCAAGGGTATACACAGGTAGAAGGTATTGATTTTGGTGAAACATATGCTCCTGTTGCACGTCTTGATGCAATTTGTATTCTTCTCGCTTATGCAAACTACCATTATATTCTGCTTTATCAAATGGATGTGAAAAGTGATTTCCTCAATGGTGAAATTCATGAGGAAGTTTATGTTAGACAACCACCTGGCTTTGAACACCCTGAGTTTCCTAACAAAGTTTTCAGGTTGAAAAAGGCCTTGTATGGGCTGAAGCAAGCCCCTCGAGCTTGGTATGACACCTTGAAGAAATTTGTGCTCAACATAGGGTTCAAGCTAGGATCCACTGATGCCACACTATTCACTTGTGCTATCGACAATGATCTATTCGTATGTCAAATCTATGTGGACGATATTATCTTCGGTTGTACTAACAATGCTTGCAGCTTAGAGTTCGGGAAGATGATGTCCGTGAAATACCAAATGTCAATGGTTGTTGAACTCACCTTCTTTCTCGGGCTGCAAATTCGTAAACAAGCAAATGGAAATTTCATATCCCAGAAGAAATATCTCAATGATTGCATGAAAAAGTTTAAGATGCAAGACTCCAAATTGAAGGGCTATAAAACACCTATACCCACGAATGGTAAGGTAGATGTTGATGTGTGTGGTAAAGATTGTGATCAAAAAGCATATCGTTCGATGATTGGATCTCTTCTTTATGTATGTGCATCCAGACCTGATATTATGTTGAGTTCTTGCATATGTGCCCGCTATCAAGCTGCATCGAAAGAATTGCATCACCAAGCGGTCAAGCACATTCTGAGATATTTGGCTCACACCCCCACCTTAAGTTTATGGTATCCAAAGGGAGCACAATTCGATATTGTTGGATATTCTAACTTAGATTGGGGTGGCAACTTGGTTGATAGGAAATCTACTTCGGGGACATGCTATTTCATCGGTAGATCTTTGGTCTGTTGGTCTCCAAGGAAGCAAAACTTCATATCATTGTCTATGACCGAGGCCGAACATATTGTTGTTGGCTCTTGTTGCTGATGTGACGGCGGCCCGAACTTTCGATGAGAGTGGGGATAATTATCGATTTGGTGGCTTTTGACCTTGACGATCCGGCTATACCATACCTGACGATACGCCTCGACAATCGCTAAACCAATCTCCGATGGTTATTGACCCTGCCGTAGGCACGATCAACCTGAACAACGAGGTTCGAGTTCCTGCTTGCAACCGAAGAACCAGCAAGAACAAAGGTGAATTGCAACCGAAATTGCGGATGATAAATTGAGTACACGAACTAGATGAAAAGGTGGGGTTTCACTGTGGATCTGACAAGGCGGTAGTCCTACACGTCGCGTAGATGCGAATTGTAGCGAAAGCTAGACAATAAAATAAAACCCGAATCTAAATCCTAACCTAAGGTAGCTATTTATTAAAGGTCGTCGTGCAGGGCCGAGTTGTTGTCGTGTCCCATACGGACTGCAGCAATCGTCCGTGAGTCAAACGGCAGGAGACCGAACGTGGCAGGCAGGCTTCGAGTCGTCAGCACTTGGGACTGTCAAAAGGCCCACGTTCGTGGCTGATTTTGGCCCATGAAATCAAGTGCTTCGGTGCACTTGGTGCATGTGCATGTGCATGTGCATGCACGTGACATGACGGATTGATTTGGTGGACGACATGCATGGAGTGTTGCTCCATCAGATTTTAATGAACAACTATCTTCGTCTCTAATTTGTCCTTTATTCCTGAGTACAAGTAAATCAGAACATGAGTGTAGCATCGTATTTTTGTCAGTCAAATCATGTATACAAAGGAGCGATAGTACCTGGCCATTTATTTGTTGCACGCGCGCTCTAGTCATCGGACCAAGTGGCATAACTGATATAGGAGTTGCGGCGGGTGTAGCAGTATTAGCGATGTCCTCATCATCCCCCCTTCTTGAATCGAAGTCGTCATCGATGGTAGCTCATCATCCTCACCAAGATATGGTTTTAAATCTGCAATGTTAAATGTGGGACTAACCCCAAACTGTGCAGGCAAATCAAGCTTATATGCATTGTCGTTAATTCTTTGAATCACTTTAAAAGGTCCATCTGCACGAGGCATTAATTTTGACTTTCGCAAATCAGGAAAACGCTCTTTTCGCAAATGCAACCATGCTAAATCACCTGGTTCAAACACAATACTTTTTCTACCCTGACTACCAGCAAGTTTATACTTGGCATTCATGCGTTCAATATTTTTCTTAGTCATCTCATGCATTTTTAACACTAACTCAGCACGTTCTTTAGCATCAAGGTTTACCTTCTCCGAAGATGGAATGGGTAATAAATCAATAGGCGCACGAGGTATAAATCCATAAACAATCTCAAAAGGGCGTAACTTTGTGGTAGAATGAACTGAACGATTATAAGCAAACTCTACATGAGGTAGACATTCATCCCACATTTTTCAATTCTTTTTCAAAACAGCCCTAAGCATAGTAGACAATGTTCGATTAACCACTTCAGTTTGACCATCTGTTTGAGGATGACAAGTAGTACTAAATAAAAGCTTAGTCCCCAATTTTGTCCATAACACCCTCAAAAAGTGGCTAAGAAATTTTGTGTCATGATCAGAAACAATTGTATTTGGCACCCCATGTAAACGAACTACTTCTTTAAAGAACAAATCAGCAATGTGAGTAGCATCGTCACTTTTATGACAAGGTATAAAATGTGCCATCTTAGAGAATCGATCAACAACCACAAATATAATATCCCGCCCCGTCGTGTCCTAGGCAGTCTTAATACAAAGTCCATAGATATATCCTCCCAAGGAGTGCTAGGAACAGGAAGAGGCATATATAAACCATGTGGGTTCAACCGTGACTTAGCTTTTTGACATGTCGTGCAGCGTGCAACATATCACTCCACATCCCTTCTCATTTTTGGCCAGAAGAAATGACCTGCAAGAATGTCTTCTGTCTTCTTAACGCCAAAATGTCACATAAGTCCACCTCCATGCGCCTCCTGTAACAACAAAAGACAAACAGAGCTATCTGAGATGCATAGCTTATTAGCACGAAAAACAAATCTGTCACTAATTACGAACTTGTTCCGAGTTCTACACTTTCTACAATTGAGCAATATATCTTTAAAATCGACATCATTAGTGTATTGCTCTTTTATAGTTTCAAGTCCAAAAAATTTGAAGTCAAGTTGTGATAACATGGTATAGCGTCTAGACAAAGCATCGGCAATTACATTCTCCTTCCCTTTCTTGTGCTTAATAACATAAGGAAAAGATTCAATAAATTCAACCCATTTTGCATGTCTACGATTCAATTTGCTTTGACTTCTAATATGCTTGAGTGATTCATGAACAAAATATATGACAAACTCCTTAGGCCATAAATAATGTTGCCATGTCTCCAAAGTCCGAACTAGTGCATACAGTTCTTTATCATATGTTGGATAATTCAAACTAGGCCCACTGAGTTTTTCACTAAAATATGCTACTGGTTTGCCTTCTTGCAATAAAACACCGCCTAAACCAATGCCGCTAGCATCACATTCTAATTCAAACATCTTATTGAAATCAGGTAATTGCAGCAAAGGGGCGTGTGTAAGCTTATCTTTAAGAATAGTGAAGGCTTCTTCTTGTGCGTCGCTCCAAATAAATGGCACATTTTTCTTTGTGACCTCATTGAGCGGCGCTGCGATGGTACTAAAATCTTTCACGAACCACCGGTAGAACCCAGCAAGTCCGAGAAAACTTCGTACTTGTGTGACCGAGTTAGGGGTTGGCCAACTCTGGATCGCTTCAACCTTGACTTTATCAACTTCAATTCCCTGTGCTGTCACAACATAGCCAAGAAAAGCGACTCGATCTGTGCAAAAAGTGCACTTCTCGATATTACCAAATAAACGTGCATCACGTAGAGCAGAAAAAACAGCACGCAAATGGTCTAATTGTTCCTCTAGTGACTTACTATAAATCAGAATATCATCAAAGTATACTACCACAAATCGTCCAATGAAAGCTCGCAAAACTTCATTCATTAGTCTCATGAAAGTACTAGGTGCATTAGTCAATCCAAAAGGCATAACTAACCACTCATATAAACCAAATTTAGTTTTGAAATCAGTTTTCCATTCATCACCTAGTTTCATATGAATTTGATGGTAGCCACTACGCAAGTCCACTTTAGAAAACACAACTGAGCCATTGAGTTCATCAAGCATGTCATCTAATCTAGGAATAGGATGACGATATCGAATTGTAATATTATTGATGGCTCTACAATCAACACACATACGTGAAGTACCGTCTTTTTTAGGAACAAGTAAAATTGGTACAGCACATGGACTAAGGGATTCACGAATATAACCTTTTTCGAGTAGTTCTTGAACTTGTCGCTCAATCTCCTTAGTTTCCTCAGGATTAGTCCGGTACAGTGCGCGGTTGGGTAGAGAGGCGCCAAGTATCAAGTCAATTTGGTGTTCAATTCCTCTCATAGGTGGCAGCCCCGGTGGTACCTCCTTTGGAAAAACATCATGATACTCCTGCAAAAGGTTAGCGACAATAGGAGGCAAAGAAGGAGGCATATCCTCAAATGAAAACAAAACTTCTTTGCATATAAGAGCATAACATTCATCAGTTTGAGCATCTAACTGAAAGATTTCAGCACGTGTAGCTAAGAAAGAAGCACCTTTCAATTTAATTTCTTGAGATGTGCTAGGATCAGATTTGTGTATCTTATTAAATTGTTCCAACTCATCAACAACTTTCTGATTTTCAGATTTAGTACGCTCAATATGTGTGTTTCTACTAGCCCTATCAAGATCATCTTTTAAAATTTGCTCAGGAGACATAGGGTGTAGAATGATTTTCTTTCCTTTATGTGTGAGAGTGTACTGATTAGTTCTACCATCATGTAAACATTGTTTATCATACTGCCATGGCCTTCCTAGTAACATAGAACAAGCTTGCATAGGCACAATATCGCAATCAATAGTATCATGGTACGAACCTAAAGAAAAAGGAACTCTCACCATGCGTGTTACCTTTACCTTTCCACCATCATTAAACCATTGAATATAGTAAGGTTGTGGATGTTGTCGGGAAGGTAGTGAAAGCTTTTCCACCATGTCAATGCTTGCTAAATTGTTGCAACTCCCACCATCAATGATTATGCGAACGGAACGCTCCTTGATGACTCCTTTGATGTGAAAGAGGTTGTGACGTTGATCCTTCTTTGCTTTGACGATCTGAGCACTGAGTACATGATGTGATATAAGACTCATGTACTTATCGGCGTTGGCGTCAGTCACATGTTCTTCCTCTTGTACCGGTCTTGTGTCATCGTCTTCATGTGCAGCAAGCAAGGCATACATGTCTTCATCAAAATCACTAGCGGAGTCGTACTCGCCGTCTTCACGAATGATCAATACACGCTTATTAGGACACTCCTTCATGACATGGCCAAATCCCTTACAAATGTTGCACTGTATATCCTTTGTTCTTTTGGAGGTAGTAGACGATGACGACGAACTTTTTGTTGGAGTTGGTGGAGTACTTTTCATTGGTGCGGAAGTGTGTGATGCTGAAGTCGATGAAGTAGGCCTGGTTGTAGGTGTTGTCGTAGAGGTGCGAATGGATGGGGCAGCAGGGGTGCGTGGCGCCCATGTAGAGGTACGACCTACAGAAAAATTAGAATGTATTCTCGAACGACTCTGCACTTCATGTTCAGCATGTATAGCAAGATGGAATAAACGGGTCATTGAATTATAATCCTTATATGCAAGTATATCATATATTTTCCTATTCAATCCACCCAAGAACCTAGCCATAGAGGCTTCCTTAGTCTCTACTAAACCACATCGCAACATGCCCATTTGCAATTCTTGATAATAGTCTTCCACAGATTTAGATCCTTGGTTTAAGCGTTGTAGTTTATTTAGCAAGTCACGTTCATAATATCCGGGAACAAAACGGTGATGCATTACTAATTTCAAAGCTTCCCAAGTGGCAGGAATATTATGAGGATATTTACGACAATGTTCTCTCCACCAAACAGAAGCAAAATCACGAAACTCACTAGTTGCAGCCCTATCTCTTTTATCATCGGGAAAATCATGGCAAGCAAATTTTTGATCAACTAATAATTCCCAGTCAAGATAAACATCCGGATCATATGTCCCGTCAAAAGGAGCATGACAAATTTAATTTTACCCAATGAGTCGTCATGGCCACGTACCTGAGGACGCTGGTGTCGTCCCATACCTTGTTGATTATTGCGTAGTCGATGATGATCACAATCATTGTTATCATTAACTGCATCAAGATCCTCGGAATCACCATCATAGTTGTCATCTTGGATGTCCTCATGCGGGCCTGCTATCGAGTTGGCATTGAGAGGACGGGGCTGGTCGATGGCATCGGTGTATGAAAGAGGGTGCCTCGGGTCTCCTAAGGGTACCCGACAAGCTCGTTGTAGACCCGTGTTGGTGGCTGGAAGACACGGAGCGGCGGTGGAGGCGACACCCAAACGCGCATCCTGGGCATCGAGACGTTTCATAATAGCTGCAAGTGTTTGAGTGAACATCTCATTGCCATCCTCGATCGACTTGAGACGCTTATCAAGTGCTCCGTCGAACGCTGTGAAACGCTCGGTGTATGCATGCACATCCTCCTCAAGTCGTGCCACCGTGGCTTTCATGTTGTCTTTGTCACCTGCCATGGCTAGGATGAAACAAGAACAAAGTCACAAGTATATTGCTCCTACAGTAACTACGGTGAGGCGGTGGAAAATGTCTCTCAACTCTCGAGCAATTACCAAGCTCTTACCAGTTCTTACCGTGCTGCAGTGGTTGTCGGCCGTTGGCGATGTCAAAGTTATCAAAAGATTGATATAGCGATTACCAAGTGACCGAACAAGGTACAATATAGGAAGTGGAGCTTGGTTACGGTTTCCCCAACTCATAATATGTGGCACAATTAAGCAAAAAGTAATGCAAGCTGAATAATTTCTCAAACTCCTAACTAGTGCTGGTAGTTGACTAGTAAGGGATAAAAACAATCTAAGCCTAGATACTGAAATAAGTGAGTGAAACCACGTGAAGAGGGATATGTGATAATCGAAGTAGCGAGAGACACACAGATATATAACAAGGCTCCAACAGATACAAATGATATGGTGTGATGATTGGAGCAACAAACTAATGTCCTGAATATCAATCTGATAGAGGCAAAGGTGTCCCGTCTTTCGATGAGATGGTGGCTATCGTTTGGATGAAGTCGACTTTCACGATCCGACTACGAACGTGCGTGGACGTCGCGCCTTAGCAATCGCTAAACCAACTCCGAGAGGTTATCGACCACACCGGAGCACGATCAACCTGACCACGAAGGTCTGTTTCCTGCAGGCAAACTAAGAACAAGCAAGAAACTAAGATTGCAATCTAGATATTGCGAATATAAGAGGAAAGCTTTATTGATCAAGGTGGGGTTCTGTGACGCCTTTGTCTGGTCGTTGAACACAAACGAAGTACGCGAAGTTGCAGCTATGGCGAACTTTTAATCTAAACAAAACCCCAAAGAAAAAGCTACTAGATGGATCTACTTATATAGGAGCAAGGGGTGGCGGCCAAGGAGGTGGAAGGACGTCCCAAGACAGCCTAAAACTAACCCTAGGTCGTACAAGGCTCATGGGCCCAAGTGGAGGTGATGTAACACCTTTGGACTTGTAGTTTGACTCGGATTCTGCTGCAGCGTCAGATTGTTTTGTCGGTATCTCAACGCTCCGGACGAATTTGAAGGTGAATCCAATTGGGTTGGAAAGTGTACGAAATCTAGTTTCCAACAAAAAAAGAAACACCCAATTCGGAGTCCGTATGAAGGAGTTCTTGCCGTTTTGAGTCAGGTATGTCTGTGCAGTCCGAATCTGGATGCAGAACGTGAGAGACTTGGACTCTATCTTCTCTTGGCCCAAAAGTGACGTGAGAGAACTTTTTGAACAGCACCTGAACTTATCTTTTTCCCTTATCTTCATATGTGGATTGTACAAATGTCCCATACACCTGGAATTAGACATGGCACAAAAGTCTGTGAAGTATTTTTGTCCTGAGTGACATAAATAAATTGTTGCATAGTTTGCATTAGAAATCACCTCACAAATATACATGTATGCAATATTTTTGGTCGTATCCAAGGTAGTTATGTC
>LR738713.1:272272585-272351756 GCA_902687465.1 Secale cereale | reverse complement strand
TCGGTATCTCAACGCTCCGGACGAATTTGAAGGTGAATCCAATTGGGTTGGAAAGTGTACGAAATCTAGTTTCCAACAAAAAAAGAAACACCCAATTCGGAGTCCGTATGAAGGAGTTCTTGCCGTTTTGAGTCAGGTATGTCTGTGCAGTCCGAATCTGGATGCAGAACGTGAGAGACTTGGACTCTATCTTCTCTTGGCCCAAAAGTGACGTGAGAGAACTTTTTGAACAGCACCTGAACTTCTCTTTTTCCCTTATCTTCATATGTGGATTGTACAAATGTCCCATACACCTGGAATTAGACATGGCACAAAAGTCTGTGAAGTATTTTTGTCCTGAGTGACATAAATAAATTGTTGCATAGTTTGCATTAGAAATCACCTCACAAATATACATGTATGCAATATTTTTGGTCGTATCCAAGGTAGTTATGTCCTCATCACAATCACATGAGAATATTCTCAACAGAGATAGGCGGCCTTGTTTTTTTTTCTCTTTTTTTGCTTGCTTTTTTTGCACTTCTTTTTACACTTTTTTTCTCGTATTTTTTTAACAGGCCGTTAGCAGATTGACAACAAGATAATTTTTTTTGCTACAGAAACAAGTGTTATGTACTAGAAGCGACAGCGAGCAGGGTATGTACTACTGGACATTAGAATTAGTGGAATAAGTGTGGCTGGAAAACTCCAAACGTGCAATGGTATTAGCGGCTCACAAGGTAGACGCATCCACGTTGGATGGATGGCAGAGACAACAGCGAGGCAGGATGGCAGACACAGCTGCGTGGATGTCTGGCATCAGGCATGTGGTTCAGCGGCTCGGCGTGTTCTGCTGCGGAAACGCGCGTGGTAATGTCCAAAGCAGTCTAATCAAAGTCTGTGAAATACGACAGCAATGGGAAATAAAGGCAGGGACGCGCAACAAAAAAAATTGAAGCGAACCAATCACACGTTGTTTTTTCAGATTGAGAACTAGGGTTGCGGCGGAGATTGTGTTGGTGGACAAAACTAGTTCGGTCTAGTAGATTGTTTTCTTTCCAACAAATCTAAACCATCACTAATTGTAGAATGATTGCAACCAAAAGTTCAACAAGAAAATACTAGATGCAAAAATTGCTAAAGGCTCAAAAGGTAGGTGTAATGGATGAACTATTTTTTTGGCTTTTTCGTGGGTTTATAGGACAGAAAAATAAACTAGTCTACGAAAACTATAAATCTCTCACCGATGAACCTGAAAACTGATACCACTTGATGTGACGGCGGTCCGATCTTTCGATGAGAGTGGGGATAATTATCGATTTGGTGGATTTTGACCTTGACGATCCAGCTATACCATACTTGACGATACGCCTCGACAATCGCTAAACCAATCTCCGATGGTTATTGACCCTGCTGTAGGCACGATCAACCTAAACAACGAGGTTCGAGTTCCTGCAAGCAACCGAAGAACCAGCAAGAACAAAGGTGAATTGCAACCGAAATTGTGGATGATAAATTGAGTACACGAACTAGATGAAAAGGTGGGGTTCCACAGTGGATCTAACAAGGCGGTAGTCCTACACGTCTCGTAGATGCGAATTGTAGCGAAAGCTAGACAATAAAATAAAGCCCGAGTCTAAATCCTAACCTAAGGTAGCTATTTATTAAAGGTCGTCGTGCAGGGCCGAGTTGTTGTCGTGTCCCATACGGACTGCAGCAATCGTCGGTGAGTCAAACGGCAGGAGACCGAACGTGGCAGGCAGGCTTCGAGTCGTCAGCACTTGGGGCTGTCAAAAGGCCCACGTTCGTGGCTGATTTTGGCCCATGAAATCAAGTGCTTCGGTGCACTTGGTGCATGTGCATGTGCATGCACGTGACATGATGGATTGATTTGGTGGACGGCATGCATGCAGTGTTGCTCCATCAGATTTTAATGAACAGCTATCTTCGTCTCTAATTTGTCCTTTATTCCTGAGTACAAGTAAATCGGAACATGAGTGTAGCATCATATTTTTGTCAGTCAAATCATGTATACAAAGGAGCGATAGTACCTGGCCATTTATTTGTCCCACGCGCGCTCTAGTCATCGGACCAAGTGGCGTAACTGATATAGGAGTTGCGGCGGGTGTAGCAGTATTAGCGATGTCCTCATTAGCTGCACTCAGTTATTGTGGATGAAGCAAACATTGAAGGATTATGGCATAAAGGCCAAGCTTCTTCCTCTGTACTGTGACAATGAGAGTGCCAACAAAATTGCACATAATCATGTGCAACATTCTTGCACGAAGCATATTGTCATCAAACATCATTTTATTTGTGATCATGCTGAGCGAGAGGATATTGTCATCAATCATGTCAAGACCGAAGACAATCTGGCTGATATCTTTACCAAGCCTCTCAATGAGAGAATATTCTGTCCATTACAGTGTGAGCTAAATATCCTAGACTTCGCAAACATGCAATAAGCTAGACTCGTCACCCGTACTAACACTTCCACATCTTTAGAAGAATGGGTGGTCGAAGAGTCTGGAAATTTCGACAAAGTGAAGTTTTCTTTCTGAGAGTGAATATATTAACGAAGAACTAGACTAATTGGGCGCCACGATAATTGTGCGATGCTCGGGGTCATACAATTCTTATACGGTGGGTTACACCACCACAATTTTTGTTCGTTGGATTTCTCTCCATCATGGATTTTATTCCTGTCCGAATGCATTTCTCTCATAGCTATTTACTTTCGGTTTTGTGCTTGTCTGTCTGAGTGAAATGCCTAGGACCCTAGTTTCCCCTCCGATCTATCTCTTCCGGTCTATGTTGTTCTATTGCAAATGCTCAATTTAGTATGGAACGAAACTTATCTGGTGTCTTTGACCACGGTTATAATTCGGTCGGAACATCAATCTGTTTTGGCGAAAGCTGTCCAAAATTTGGGATTTTCCGCCCAAGTCTGGACCACTATCTTTGACGGTTGCCATGTGCCACACATCAACTATCAGCTCATCTTATCCGTTGAATTGCAATCGTCTCTGGTTAGAGACTGTCATATCAAAAACCTCTACGCGCGGTTATTTTCTTTCGCCTATATAAACCGCAACACACCCTCCGTCCTCTTTTACCCTCTTTCTCCTCGCTCTCTCTCTCCGGCAAAACCCTCGCCGCTCTGCTCCTCCTTAAGCTCGATGCCGATGACCCATTCACCACTTAGCTGCCAGAAAGAGGTCACCGGAGTCATTCCTTGCTGACGCAGGGCATCTTCTTCGCGCCGCTGTAGTTTCTGCACGTCATCGAGCTAGGGTACGTGTAGTTCGTTCTTAGACTTCCATCTTTCTTGTTTCAAGTTCATCCATGGTTATTTTTCTCCAAATTTACCGTAGTCTTAGATCTAGTTTATTAACTCTTTAGTGTGGATGTGGTTGTAGTTTTTCCTTGCATCATAATCCGGGTTTGTGTTATGCTTCGCTCGAATGAAATGGCTAGCTCCATGTCTAGTATTCTTCTTCGGACCTACTAGATCAATCTATATGTTTCATTCCTTGGAAACATCTCTCAAAATCTGCATCTGATTCCTCCTCAAAAGGTTTTTGTTCGAGAAAACCTTTTTGAGCATTTGTGACCCTGTCCCCATTTTCCCTCATACCTATTTTCTTTCACAGGTCAATGTAGTCTGTTGAAGATTATGCTAAGATACACAGTATGGCTGATGATGAAGAGGCTTTCATGCGAACAACTGACGAATCCAAAGTGCCAAAGGGCCCAATGGTAGGCCCATCTAATAGCAAAAGAAAACGAGCCAAACAAAATGCAAATGAGCAAGAAGTAGATGCACGGAAGAAGAGGAGAAGTGGCAGGCAACCACTCACAAATACAGCTGAGCTTGTCTCTCATGACGAGTACAACACTGTTCCTGGGGGAGATTCCAATCAGAGAAGAGGACGTGTGCAAAAGATTCGGCGTCACTGGGTAAGCAAGTGGTTTTTGTACAAGATGGTTCATCCTCGATATGCCAAGAATTTTGTTTTCCACTCCTCATGGGGTGACTGTCGCGAGATTGGACTCACTCGGGCAGGTGATATTCCTCAAAGGCCTCCTCCACCTCCCGGCGATCATGAGTCATCCATCAAGACCTTGGATTCTTATCCTGAAGAAAAGGCCAACCACCTCAAAAATGCTGAGAAGCGTGCCAAGAAGGCCGCAAAAGATCAGGCAAAGGAGGAAGAAAATCGCCGTCTTATCAAATCATACTTCAAGAAGAAAAATGCTGAAGGAAAAGATGAACATAGAACGAAGAACAAACATGATCCAAAATCTGCCGCTCTAAAGAAAAAGACCGCCTCGAGGAAAAGGCCTGCGAAGCAAACTGAACCTGAAAGTAGTAAATCTGATCAAGATGATCCACGCCTCCCCTGAGAGGAAATTGATGCAACTCTCTCTAAACAAGTGAATATCACGACATCAACTATTCTTCCTGATCTTTGAGTAAGTGCAGTCCCTTTTGCACCTCCGAACAAGAACCCATTGAAGAGGAAGACCCCAACAACCACTATCACCATGGTTGACAAGGTGAACACACAACCTCATCCTGATGCAATTAACTTACAAGATTTGGTGGTCGAAGACCCTATTAGCACTGCCAAACCAGGAGAAAAGCTTCTGAAACATAAGCTGAAGCAAATCCAAGGGCCAGATGCTAAGCAGAAGATTCCCAGTTCTGATGCTGTGAAATAAAAAGCTGCACAATTTGCTTCGAAACTGATTACACCTCTGGCTTCTATGCCTCCGACCGAGCAAAGTGTGGCTCAGACTGCTCCTTCTGCGACATCTAGTGCACATTTTGAAAATATCTTTGCTGCACCACATTCTTTTGATCATCAGTTCATCATGGAGCAGCTAGACAGATTTGTCGAAGATTTGTTTGATGAAGAAGTGGCTTCTTTGCCAGTCCCTTATGAAGTTATTTCTCCGGCGTCTTCTCTGATCCAAGATATGAGAAATGATTCTGTTGATATCAATGACCTCATTGGTCAACTCAAAGAGCTTGACAACCGTATGTAGGATACAAAATCCAAGTTTGTTATCAGGTAACTTGAAGAATCTTATGATGATACCGATAAGGAGATGGAAGTTCTTCATCACAAAAGACTGGGATTTCATTCGGATCTAGTCAAATTGTTCGCAAAATTTGCCTCGATCACCAAGCCAAGATCATGGGTTACAATGATCTGGTCAAATGACACATTGATCCTTCGAAGAAGAAGAAGAATATTGCGAAGAAGAATGCTCCTCCTCCTCCTCCTCATGAACCATTACAAGCTAGTCCTGTGACTACTCCTGAACCTGCTGCAAATAAGTCGTTTACACCTAGGCCAACTGAAGTAGTGACTATGGTTTCTCTAGCTCCAGAAGCAAACCCTTCTCAGCACCGAGTGTCCGAAGAAGCAGTTCCACCATAGTTTGTGCCTTCTTCGGTTACTCTGCCAATTGTTCAAGAAAATTGATGTGGAGCATCCTAAGGTCATCCCCATGGACCCTTCATCGCCTCACCAAGTGCCCAAAGGACCAATGACTCGAGCCCGTGCAAGAGATCTCGAGACCGAGGTGACTTCGCTCCTCTCTCTACATCTTTCAGATTCACTTGAGACATGGCGTCTACCCTCATCAGGAACTCTGTGCATACTCAGGTACTTGGATGAAGGCCACGGGACAGCTCTGCACAGCGGTCAAGACGGCGAGATCGACAAGTGCTCGGAACAAGAAGAAGGAAGGCTGAAGATGCTACACGCACCGGACGACCGGCGACTTCCAGGCACCGAATGACCGGCGTCCACCGGACGACCGGCGACTCCCAGACGACCGGACGACCGGAAGCCACCGGACGTCCGTGACATCGACCACATAAGCTAAATAGCGGAAATCCGAGGATTACCGGACGTTCGGTCCCCCCGGAACCACCGGACGTCCAGTAACCAGCGGACGCCCGCCCCGACGACGACATCTCATGTAATATATACTCGTTGACTTCCATCCTTTTGAGGTAGCTTTTGGATAGCTCAGCATAGACCTTTGTGGTTCATCTCCTACGAGACCGCGGCCTCTTCGGAGAAGATCCACCTCGGATTCAAGGCCTCCACATCGGAGAAGATCCCAAGGGATACCCAAGACCTCCTCCGGGAGAAGACTATCCTTTGTATCACCGTTGTTGACTATGGATCGTGTATCTTGATATGTATCGTGGATCTAGCACCTGTGTGACCGTATGTGTGTTGATTTGAGTGTTCCTTCTCGTGTTTTCCTCCGTATCCTCCTTGTGTTATCCGGTAACCGCTACGTTTTGGAACATCTTGTCTTCCTTTGCCTTGGATACTCGAGTTGTGGTTTCACCGTTTCCTTGGATGTTTAGGCTACCTTGGAACGGCAAGACTTCGACAACACCACCGCTCAACTTCGGCAAAGACGGTAACATCGACGACACTTTGTTCTTTCTACCTTGCAATTGCATTGTCACCCTATGGACCATCTTTGCTTAGCTTTCCCATCGAGACTAGCCATTTGAGTATTGCCGAGCCACGATACTTGTGCACATTAGTGATAGTCATAGATATTGCATACCATATCATCATATCTCCGTGTGCCACAAGAGTGATCCGCATACACAATAGCTATCTTGATCCGAGAAGCATGCATAAGTATCCAAAGAAAGAGCTCACATGCTTTTAAGCAAAAGAGCCAACCAAAGCTTATAAGAAAAACGACAATAGCATCATACGCCTTGCATCAAAAGAGATCATATGAGATAGCAATACCATTTTGTGCTCAAGCATCGGCACATCATACACTCATAGCATACTTGTGATAGATAGTCGTTACATTTTGCCTCCTATAGGTCGTGCACAAGTGCGTATCCGCCTATTAAGCAATCGGTTAGCGTCTCTCTAGTGTTGTGCAACACGAGCATTTTCCATGGATTCCACATTTTCGCTCACCCTTGGTTGCACAACCACATTTATCTATTCGTGCGTGTGTTTCGTGTGCTACTTTGCTAGTGATCTACTTGTTGCATGAGCAAATTGTGAACCATTTTCAACATCTTTGAGTCACTTTGACGATTGCATTGAATTTGTGCCACCATCCTAACCAAACTCCTCTCAAATCTTTACTTGTGTAGGTGTGAGAATCGACACAAAGTGGTACCAATAGTGCTATTTCCGTGTTACATTATTGAGTGATCTTTGATCCATTTTCAACTTCGGTTAAGGTACATTTGGTATTGTCTTCCCCTTTCTCCCACTCACATACTTGCTTGTGATGATGGATAGGCCAAGTACATCTTCCAATCCGATCTTCGATGATCCTCAAGAAGCGAACAACTACGTCACCAAACTACATCTCTTCGGTGTCCAACGAGATCTACATCAAGAGAGTGAAGCTATGCGCGAGTACATTGGTCAAATCGCCGAGGACGCGCGCCAATTTGAAGCAAGAACAAAAGAGCAATTCGACATCATCAACACCAACATGTCTACTCAATTCAACGAGCTCCAGACTTTGATAGTCAATCGACGTTCTTCTTCCACATCTTCTCAAAGACGAAGCCGCTCAAGTCGACATTCCGACTCCACGCAAGACTCAAGTACCCCTACGTCCAACACTCTTCGTCAAGCCGCACATCAAGCTCGACATGACAACCGGCAACCACTTCATGACAAGAGTTCACAAGAGCTATTCGATGAGCAAGAAAGTCGACATCGCCAAAACCAAGATACACTCGAGCAAGCACAAGAACAGGAACGACTACGCCAACAACAACAAGAGAGAGCACGTCAATACCAAGAAGAACATGATGCCGAGGCTAATCGCCAAGCACAACAACATCGAGAATCTCAAGCACTTGAGGCGCAACGAGCATTACGTGATGCACATCGCAATGTGGCAGCCCGCACTCGACACACTCGTCAAGAAGAGGATTTCCTTCGCGATGAGATGCAAGTGAGACGCCACCAAGCAAGATTGCAAGAAGAAGCTCCTCCTCAAGCGCGACAAGAGCATCAACCTCAACATGAACCACAAGATCGACAAGTACACCATGACAATGGACATCTACTACGCCAAGAGCAACATGAGTTTGTCAATTGTCCCAATCAAGACTGCCCTCCCAATAGGCAAGGAAACAATGAAGAGCATCGCTACGGCATGCTCAAGTTCACCATGCCAAAGTTTTCCGGAAGCATTGATCCCGAAGACTACCTCTCATGGGCATTGAAGGTTGACAAGATCTTTCGACTTCACAACTTCGATGAAGAGAAGAAGATCGCAATGGCATCTCTTGAGTTCCAAGACTATGTTCTCATATGGTGGGAGCAAATCATAGAGAGAAGCGAAGCAAAAGGCGAACCTCCTATCACCACTTGGGCTCAAATGAAGGAAGTCATGAGAGCACGCTTTGTGCCAACAAACTACAACCACGACTTGTTCAAGAAGCTACAACTCCTCAAGCAAGGTACCAAGTCCGTTGAAGAGTACTACAAAGAGATGGAGATTGCCATGATAAGAGCCAACATCACGGAAGATGAAGAGCAAACAATGGCGCGATTCTTGAATGGACTCAACTATCCTATTAAGAAGATTGCGGACTTTCAACCATACACCAACCTCCTCGAGCTAGTACATCAAGCAACCAAAGCGGAGCGACAAGTTCAAGAGGATTACAAGTACTCCAAGTTCACCTTTAAGAACTTCGGCCCCTACAATCAAGCTTCAACGACTTCGGCTACTCCTCCTACCTCTACCAAGCCATCTACAAACTTCTGTGACAAGTCAAGCTACAAGAATGCGACTACATCGAGTTGTCCACCTTCTACCAACAACTTCAAGCCTAGAGCTTCATCATCTACAACTCCAACCGAGGACAACTCCAAGACGAGTTCCATCAAATGCTTCAAGTGCCAAGGGCGAGGCCACAAGTCATTTGAGTGCAAGACCGTTCGCACCATGATAATCAATGATGACGGGTCTTATGATTCTATGAGCGAAGATGAGATGGAAGCACTTGAGCATGTAGCCATGCATCGCCAAGTGAATGAAGAAGAAGACCATCAAGTGTTTTGTGACAATGACTCAAGCCCCAATCTTGTAATCTCCAAGGTCTTGACACTCCAACACCAACAAGATGACGACTAACGATGTCACATTTTCCATACCAAGGCCGGCATCAATGGACGCTCCGTCAAGGTTATCATCGATGGAGGAAGTTGTCACAACTTGGCAAGCGAAGAGCTATGCGACAAGCTTCAATTGGTCAAGACGAAGCATCCTAACCCCTAAAAGGTCCAATGCCTCAACGACGCCGGAATTCTTCGAGTCGAGCACTGATACGTCTCAAACGTATCTACTTTTCCAAACACTTTTGATATTGTTTTGACCTCATTCTTGCATGATTTGGACTAAACTAACCCGGACTGACGCTGTTTTCAGCAGAGCTGCCTGTATGGTTTATTTGTGTGCAGGAAAACGGATTTTTAAGCATCTTAGAAAAATCCACGAAAAATCACGAAAAATCCACGCACCCGAAGAAACAAAATGCCAGAAGTGGGGCCAGACGGGGGCCAGGGGGTGCCCAGGCGCCCTGTGGGCGCGCCCCCCCTGGGCCGCGCCAGGGGGGCGCCTGGGTGGGGCCCACACCCCCTGGTGCCCTACTTTAGCCCGTATTTTTTCCTCCGACGCAGAAACCCCAGATCGGAAGTCCTTTTGCTGTTTTTCGTCGCGGAGCCGCCGCCACCCTCTGTTCTTCTTCGGGAGGGCTAATCTGGAGGCTGATTTGGCCTCCGGAGAGGGGAGATCGTCGCCATCGTCATCATCATCACCACTTCATCATCCCTCCATGACTTCCCCCTTCATGTGTGAGTAATTCCCTTGCTGTAGGCGAAGGGGATGGTAGGGATTGGATGAGTTAGATTAATAGTTCGTCAGATTGTTGGGGGCATGTTGCCTATCATCTAGTATGGTGTTTATCATCTTTGCTACAACTTGTTATTCTTAATGCTTGACCCTTAGGGCCCGAGTGCCATGATTTCAGATCTGAACCATATGTGTTTGCATGAATATATTTGTGTTCTTGATCCTATCTATGAGTTGTATGCACCTGTTACGGTTCGGAACCGGCGATCCCAAAGGTGACAGCTTGGGACACCAAAGGGGATGGTCCGTAGTTTGAGGATTACATGTATCCATTGAGTTCATTGCTTTGTTCCGGTGCTCTTTGATAGGAGCACCTTAATATCCATTAGTTCATTTTGGCCCCGTTCGTAGCGGGATGGTAGGACAAAAGATGTTGTGCAAGTTCTTATTGCAAGCACGTACAACTACCTACGGGATACATGCCTAATGTTTGATATTTGCCTAGATGATCATTACTTTTCCGTGTGCCGTGCCCCGAGTTAGAAACTATCTCATCCATGCAACGCCCAACCATCCATCTCCCTAGCCTACAGTATTTTAAACCTTGCTTGTCACTAGTTGCTACTTTTGCTATTTACCACTGCTATTTACTTTTGCTGTTTACTTTTACTATTACTATCATCACGATCATATCACTGTTACCACTTATCTTTTGCTGCAAGTTAGTATATTTCAGGTGCGGTTGAACTGACAACTCAACTATTAAAGCTTATAAATACTCTTTGGCTCCCCGTGTGTCGAATCAATAAATTGGGTTATTCTTACCCGCGAAGACTATCTCGATCCCTTACGGTTGAGGGTTATCAAGTACCGTTTTCTGGCGCCGTTGCCGGGGAGCATAGCAATATTTACAAGTCTACTTGAGGTATCCTACCTGCTGCACTTTATTCACTATGGGTAAGAAAGGAGACCCCAAGGTTCCGATCTTACTATCCACTACAAGAAGAGGTACTGCTCTGAGCACTAGTGCTACACTTGATTCACCTTCTGTTATGAGTAAGTTTGCCTCACCACCACCGCATGATGTTCCTACTGAATCTGTTACTATGTCTGATACACTTGATGATGCTTCTACTACTTTTGATGATGATATTAGTTCACTTGGTTATGCTCTTGAGAAACAAATTACTGCTGCTGCTGAAAAATATGGAATTGAACTTCCTGTTACTCGCTACCCTATTGGTGAAACTTATGATTTTCCTGAATTGAGTAAACTCCAGGAGAGGCTCCTTGATGATGATTACTATATACTTGATGAATATTTATGCAAGGAACTGACAGAGTTTGCCGGCTCTGACCCTGAAACTATTAAGAAAATATTTGAAAAACACTCGTTGAAAAACAAAACCGTTCCTAATCCTGAGTTTGCTACATCTCCTATATGCATTGATGATCCTGATTTTGATTTCTCTGTTGATCTTTCACTTATACCTATGGTTGAAGCTGACCCCTTTTATGGCAGAGAAAATGATGATGCTATTGCACACCTAACTAAACTTGGTGAACTAGGTAGCCTGTTTACCACAGATGAGAAGATACGCTATTTTTATGTGACCAAGCTTCTTCCTTTCTCGTTGAAGGAAGGTGCTAAAGCATGGTATGATTCACTCCCATGCGGTTCTATTAAGAGTCCTCGAGACTTAGCTCACTCTTTTGTTGATAAGTACTTTCCTGCTCATATGCAACATGCTGCTTTACAAAGAATTTATAACTTTAAACAGTTGCAGGATGAGTCCCTCCCTAAAGCTTGGGGGAGGTACTGCGGTTTAATTCAGGCTAGACCAGGACATGGAGTTCCTAAGAATGAATTAATTGATATATTCTATGCTGGTTTAACTGATGAATCTAGGTCCTATTTGGACAGTTGTGCTGGTTGTGTTTTCAGGAAAAGAACACCGGACGATGCGGAAGATCTAATGGGCAGGATTGCCAAGAACCATGAAGATTGGTCCGTCCCTGAACCACCTCCACCAACAAAGAAGAGGGGCATGTTTGTTCTGAGCCCCGAGGATATGCAAGAAGCAAAGAAGTCTATTAAAGAGAAAGGTATTAAAGCTGAAGATGTGAAGAATCTACCCCCTATTGGGAAGCTGTGTGAGCCTACCACTCACCCTCCTATGGTAGAGGTACACTCTCTTCTAGATTTCAACGCAAGTGACATCCCTCATGGTAAACCTCCTGATCAATGTTTATATGAGTTTGATAATTTTATTATGAAACAGAATCATTTTAATGAGAGGATAGAAAGTCAGTTGCATGATAATTCCCTTGCTATCAAAAAGTTGCTTGGTGTTTTAGATAGAACAGTTCATGATGTTCAATGTCTTGTGAAGCATTTTCATATGGTTCAAACTCAGCTTGATCAAATTTCTAATGTGCAAAGAGATTTGCTTGCTAACAATGCCAAACAAGATAAATTGCAAGCTTATGGGATTAAGACCCGAGGAGGAACTAGTACTCAAGATCCTCTTTATCCAGAGGGACATCCGAAGAGAATCGAGCAAGATTCTCAGATGCAGGAAGAAGAAATTGTTGTCTCTCCAAATAAGAAGAAGAAACATAAAGAGACTGACAATTCTACTGATCCTATTGCAGATGAAGAGCCAGCTATTGACCCCAACAGTGTATCTATTTCCGATGCTGAGACTGAAGACGGTGCTGAACCTGAAGGTAATGGTAATGAGAAGAATGATCCGCCCAAAGTTCGAGAGGAAGAAGCACCTGACAAACGTAAGAGGTACACCAAAGAAGACTTCATCGCAAGAAAACATGGGAAGGAGAAAGAACCATGGGTACAGAAACCCATGCCCTTTCCAGGTAAGTCCATCAAATATAAAGAAGAAGAGCATTACAATAAGTTTTGTGAATGGATTAAACCTCTTTTTCTTCAAATTCCCTTGACTGATGCTATTAAGTTACTTCCTTATTCAAAATATATGAAAGATATTGTTACTAACAAAAGAAAAGTACCTAATGATGCAATATCTACTATGCTTGCTAACTATTCTTTCAGTGGAAAGATTCCTAAGAAACTCGGTGATCCAGGTATACCCACCATTCCTTGCTCCATAAAGAATAATTATGTCAAAACTGCTTTATGTGATCTTGGAGCGGGAGTAAGTGTTATGCCTCTCTCTCTTTACGAGAGGCTCTGTTTAGAGAAACTAATTCCTACAGATATCTCCCTTCAGATGGCTGACAAGTCAACCGCTGTTCCGATAGGTATTTGTGAGGATGTTCCAGTTGAAGTTGCTAATTGTTTAATTCTTACTGATTTTGTTGTGCTTGACATGCCCGAGGATGGGAGCATGTCCATTATTCTTGGTAGACCTTTCCTTAACACCGCAGGTGCTATTATTGATTGCAACAAAGGGAAGGTTACCTTTCATGTGAATGATAAAGAACACACGGTATATTTTCCGAAGAAGACCGACAGGAGGCATGCCCTCAACTCTATAGAGAATATCGAGACCGTGAAAATTGGAGAATGGGACTGTCCACTACATGTGCCTCACAAATACAAAACTATCATGGTAGGGACAATGTCCATCAAGGTAAAAGCTCAGTGATTACTTTGTAGGAGGTGATACTTTTTGCTCTATATATCGCTTGTTTGTTGGTTAGACTTGATCAACCTTACTAGTGAACGAGTTTTATATGGATAAAAAGTTGAGCTTTCTATGTTTTCATTTGTTTTTAGTATTGTCCTACTTGCTGTACCAAGTATCAATGTTTTTGAAGCTTCACAATACTACTAACTACTACAAGTTTTCAGAGAGTTTCGCAGCTTTTTGAACTTCGAAAAAATTTCAACAGTGAAGTTTTCAGAAAAATTCCAGAAAAATTATATTAAAAATTTCCACAACGGGAGAGACCTGAAAAGTCCTGGGGCCAGCCAGGGGGGACCACCAGTGGCCCAGGCGGCCAGCTGGCGCGGCCCAGCCCCTGGCCGCGCCCACAGGGCGCCTGGGGCCCACGGGACCCCCGTCCAGGTACTTCTTCTTCCCCTCTCTCTCTCTCTTTTTCCAGAAACCCGAATTCTGGTCTTGTTCTTGCTGTTCTTGCTGTTCTTGGAGGCGATTCTTCGATATCTCTCTACAGCCCATCATTTGAGCTGAAATTTTGAGCAAATACTCCCTGGTATGTGACTCCTCCACTCCTCCAATTATATTTTTGATTGGTGGCCTCATTTGTGAGTATTTAGTAGGTCTTGGTGCTGTAGAGATGAGCTTGCATGCATGTGTAGAAAGTTATTTTCCAAGTTTTAATGCAAGTCTATGCCTTGGGCAAGTGAGTTGAGTAGTTTGCCTTAGCTCACTTTGTTTTAATCCTCGTTTTTGTGAATTGTAATTTTTTTTCAGAAATGAGTTTATTAGGAAGGGCAAAAGGATGGCTTGAGAAGAGGAGGCCCGCACACTCCGATCGAGTCACTAGGGCCGCAGCTTCACCAACGACTGCCAGGGTGAGCTATAATGAAGATCATGTGCCCCTGGAGTTGTTGGAAGATACAAGTCCAGCACGTGCGATGACATATCCATGTGACGAATTCATGGAAGCTGCGGGAATCAAGGATGAGTTTTATAATCTTTGTGCTAATGCAGGTTTGCCACGGCTCGTCACCAGCCGTGTTACTCAGTATCAAAAACTCAACTCCATTTTCATTAACAGTTTTAGATATAATCCTGAATCAGGTGCTATTGAGTTTAAAATTTATAATGATCTTATCACCATGACTTTGGGAAATTTTTGTGAAGTAATAGGTGTGCCGAACGTTGGGAGGACGGCAAGGATGGCCACTCAGCCCTCCGAGCTGAAAACCGTCATCAACTCTCTCTGCAGCATGGGTACGAGGGATATTCATCGGTCGAAGATCTCCAGTATCTTGTTTCCTCACCTCAGGTATTTTGCATATTATATTGCTAGAGGGGTGTTAGCTCGTGACAACACGAGCAACATTTCTGCTCCGGATATTGCTATCCTGGCAGCAGCCCTCTCAGGGAGGTCTGATTATAATATTGGTACCTTAATTGCTCGACGCCTTGCTATGAACGGTAACAAGGGGGACTTATATGGTGGCATTTATGCCACACTTATCTTAGAGCATCTTGGAGGCATCCCACATCCTGATGATACTCCTTTTACTTATTTAAGCTTTGATCTTGCTGCTATGAAAAGGCATAAGTTTGTTACCATGGGTTCTGAGCTTGATAACCTTGTTTATATCTTGCGTTTCGGAACTACCACGGAACGCGAGATCCGTCTACCTGCACCTCTTTTGTTTGATTTTTCTCGCAGGAACGGATGGTCCTTTGATGTTGTCCAGTTCGATGAGTTCATGGTCCAGCATCAGTTCCATAACCCCATGGAGGGGGTTGTGCCCGACGAGGAGAGGCACGGTGAGATACCACATTTTCAGGATGAGACCGCCACCGAGTTTGGTGAAGGGTCTTCCTTTGTTTGGCGCTCGGAACCTTCCTCGTGGGAGACTCCGAGGAGTTCGGTGTACGCGCCATCATCTTTCTACGACCCTTGGTCTCACCACCATACCCCTGGAGCAGGAGGCTCCTGGGGGCAGTAGCTCCTACCAACTTAGGCCAAAAGCCTAAGCTTGGGGGAGTACGTGCCCTTCTCACTTTTCCATTGTATTATCCGTTTTTATTCACTTTGATCTTTTCGAAGTTTTTACCGTTCTTCTTTATTCCTCTATTCGCAAAAACAACAAAAAGATTTTCTCTTTATTTTGCTTTGTTTTCAACTTTTGAAAAACCCAAAAAGATTTCCTTTCTCTCTTTAGTTTTGCTTTGTTTTCAGAGATCAGCTCGAGTCCGTGATGGCATTTGATTATATTTCCTACGTTCGATCGTGCAAGTGACAAGCAGTAATGACGAAGATCGACTGAAAGGAAGCAACAAGGAAGACCGGTATGAACTCTTATTGTTTCTACTTTTGTACATATGCCTGTACTTATGATCTAGAGACCAGCTTGTAGCGACATAGTGCTATGTTTAGAATGCTATTCCAGTGGTTCATGCTTTTCTTGTGGCTAGTCTCGAATAACTAGAGTATATAATGTGTTATTGAAATGATCTACATGCATTGCACTGTTCATAGTCTGGTATACTAAGGTGGTATTTCCCTTTAGAGAATTTTTGGATTGACTTGGCACATGCTTACACATGTTTAAGACTAAAGAGTCTACTTTGCCTTGATGATCTTTGAGTTTTAGAATAGTTATATCACTTTCATGCCCGATTCAATGTTGCTTTGTCGCTCTGCATGATTATGACCGTTATTGCTCTCTAGTTGGTCGCTTCCCAGTCTTTTGCTAAACCTCCACCCGTACTAAGCGGAATGACTGCTTGTGCATCCAAAACCTTTAAACCTGTTATGCCATATGAGTCCACTATACCTTCCTATACATGGTATTTACCAGCCATCCCTAACGAAGACTTTCATGTACCACCTCGAAATTAATCAAAAGCATTTCCCTGTTTGTGCCCATGTTTTAGCTCATGAGGAAGTAGTAGTTAATTGATGATCTCTTTAAGTTGGACAAGTTTCACCCCTGGATTGCATGTATAATGTGCGAACCACTAATATGAAAAGGAACTGGCATTGAGTGCGCCCGGCTCAGAAAGATAATATAACAAACAAACCCTCCTTCACGCTTTGTTCATGAGAAATCAGGAAACTTTGGCAGTGATAAACAAAGGAGATTAAGAGGATGTGATCGTCCTCATGCGGGAGCCGTTCCTCGAGACTTGTCTAGCTTAAAAAGTGATTGAGTTATCTGCTAGCATTTGTTGACGAAATATGCACCTCTCAAAACATATTTACTTCTGTTTTTAAAACCAAGAGCTCTGGTACATGTTTAGTTTTTGTTTCCGATCACGGATTTTCAACTTTGCCATTAAAAGCCACGGTTCGAGAGTATCACCTTCTTTCTTCAAAGCACTAACTAGGAGAGCATAATTGTCATTCTGAGTGTAATGTGCATTGTCCCAAAGTATTACATTGTCTTCTGCATAATTGTGATATGATTTATTCTGAAATTCTTAGTTCTAGTCTCCTTTAAAACTCTGGAGGAGCCTCTGCATTTATGTTTTGCTTCACTCATGGAGGCTAGCGAGATACCACCTTAATATGCTCAAGCTATGTGCAATGTGATCTTGTCTTGATTTTCAGTAATATATTGTTTACTCTTGATTATTTGTGACTGGTCACTCGAAAGAAGGATTGCTCCTTGCATTGTTCTCATAAGTACTGTTTTAATACTTGCTGAACTCTTTTCGTAGTACATGCTTATATACATCTAATGAAGCAAAAGAGTTTGTCAAAGTTTTCTTTGTCACGTCCAGTTCGTTGAACTGAATTGCTTGAGGACAAGCAATATGCTAAGCTTGGGGGAGTTGATACGTCTCAAACGTATCTACTTTTCCAAACACTTTATATTGTTTTGACCTCATTCTTGCATGATTTGGACTAAACTAACCCGGACTGACGCTGTTTTCAGCAGAGCTGCCTGTATGGTTTATTTGTGTGCAGGAAAACGAATTTTTAAGCATCTCAGAAAAATCCACGAAAAATCACGAAAAATCCACGCACCCGAAGAAACAAAATGCCAGAAGTGGGGCCAGAGGGGGGCCAGGGGGTGCCCAGGCGCCCTGTGGGCGCGCCCCCCTGGGCCGCGCCGGGGGGGGGGGGCGCCTGGGTGGGGCCCACACCCCCTGGTGCCCTACTTTAGCCCGTATTTTTTCCTCCGACGCAGAAACCCCAGATCGGAAGTCCTTTCGTTGTTTTTCGTCGCGGAGCCGCCGCCACCCTCTGTTCTTCTTCGGGAGGGCTAATCTGGAGGCTGATTTGGCCTCCGGAGAGGGGAGATCGTCGCCATCGTCATCATCATCACCACTTCATCATCCCTCCATGACTTCCCCCTTCATGTGTGAGTAATTCCCTTGTTATAGGCGAATGGGATGGTAGGGATTGGATGAGTTAGATCATGTAATAGTTCGTCAGATTGTTGGGGGCATGTTGCGTATCATCTAGTATGGTGTTTATCATCTTTGCTACAACTTGTTATTCTTAATGCTTGACACTTAGGGCCCGAGTGCCATGATTTCAGATCTGAACCATATGTGTTTGCATGAATATATTTGTGTTCTTGATCCTATCTATGAGTTGTATGCACCTGTTACGGTTCGGAACCGGCGATCCCAAAGGTGACGGCTTGGGACACCAAAGGGGATGGTCCGTAGTTTGAGGATTACATGTATCCATTGAGTTCATTGCTTTGTTCCGGTGCTCTTTGACAGGAGCACCTTAATATCCATTAGTTCCTTTTGGCCCCGTTCGTAGCGGGATGGTAGGACAAAAGATGTTGTGCAAGTTCTTATTGCAAGCACGTACAACTACCTACGGGATACATGCCTAATGTTTGATATTTGCCTAGATGATCATTACTTTTCCGTGTGTCGTGCCCCGAGTTAGAAACTATCTCATCCATGCAACGCCCAACCATCCATCTCCCTAGCCTACAGTATTTTAAACCTTGCTTGTCACTAGTTGCTACTTTTGCTATTTACCACTGCTATTTACTTTTGCTGTTTACTTTTACTATTACTATCATCACTATCATATCACTGTTACCACTTATCTTTTGCTGCAAGTTAGTATATTTCAGGTGCGGTTGAACTGACAACTCAACTGTTAAAGCTTATAAATACTCTTTGGCTCCCCGTGTGTCGAATCAATAAATTGGGTTATTCTTACCCGCGAAGACTATCTCGATCCCTTACGGTTGAGGGTTATCAAGCACACCGTGCAAGTCTCTTTCAAGATAGGCGCCTACGAGGACACTCTTGAATGTGATGTGATCCCCATGTCCGTGTGCCACCTTATTCTTGGACGTCCATGGCAATATGATCGTGGAGTCACACACAATGGACGGACAAATCACTATAGCTTCAAGATGGAGGGCAAGGAATTCGTGCTACGACCAATGTCTCCAAGTCAAGTAGCCGCCGACAAGCACTTTCCTACCAACCATCATGGAGATAATGGTGAGAGAGTGAACCACCAAAAGGAGAGTGAGAGCCACAAGCCAAATATGAGCGACTCCACGATGAGCGACAAGAAGCAATTAGTGCTATTGGCCACCAAAAGTGAGATGAGAGAAGTGTGTGAGAACCCATCGAGTGTCTTTCACCTTGTGCTTTTATGCAAAGGGGGAGCCAAACCTACTAACACTGCACCACCTCTACCTTTAGTTTTGTCTCAATTGTTGCAGGAATTCTCGGACGTCTTTCCCGATGAACTACCTCCGGGTCTACCTCCACTTCGCAGAATCGAACACCGCATCGACCTCATACCCGGTGCACCACTTCCAAACAAGGCTCCTTACCGCGTCAACCCCGAGGAAACAAAGGAGATACAACGGCAAGTACACCAACTAATCGACAAGGGTCATGTACCTGAAAGCTTAAGCCCTTGTTCCGTTCCGGTTATTCTCGTGCCTAAGAAAGATGGAAGTTTTCGCATGTGCTCCGATTGTCAACCCATAAATGTTATCACCGTTAGATACCGTTATCCTATCCCACGCTTAGACGACATGCTTGATGAATTATGTGGTGCCACCATCTTTTCAAAAATTGATCTTAAAAGTGGTTACTACCAAATTCGTATTCAAGAGGGTGATGAGTGGAAAACGGCTTTCAAAACCAAGTTTGGGTTATATGAGTGGCTTGTGATGCCAATGGGTTTATCGGAAGCACCCGGTTCATTTATGCGTCTTATGCATTTTTGTCTACAACCATACATCGGTGTCTTTGTAGTGGTCTACTTTGATGATATCCTCGTTTTTAGCAAGACGCTAGAGGACCACGTGACACACATCCGTTTGGTTTTACAAACCCTTCGGAAAGAGCGCTTATATGCTAATATGGAGAAATGCACCTTTGGCGTTGACAAGGTTGTCTTCCTAGGATTTGTCGTTTCTTCACAAGGTGTTCACGTTGATGAAACTAAAATTGAAGCAATTAAAACTTGGCCTCAACCAACGAATCTCATGCAAGTGCGTAGTTTCCTTGGTCTAGCCGGTTTCTACCGACGTTTTGTGAAGGACTTTAGCACTATTGCTATGCCTCTACACGCTTTGAGCAAGAAGAACGCACCTTTCATTTGGGGTCCTTCGCAAGACACCGCGTTCAATGAGCTTAAAAGCTTGCTTACACACGCACCACTTCTAGCCCTACCAAACTTTGATAAACCTTTTGAAATCCATTGTGACGCTAGAGGTACCGGCATAGGTGGCGTGCTCATGCAAGAAAAGCGCCCAATTGCTTACTTTAGCGAAAAGCTTTCCGGAGCGCAACTTAACTACCCCATTTATGACAAAGAGCTTGATGCCTTGGTGAGAGTTTTACGTGTTTGGGAACATTATCTTAGACCTCATGAATTCATTCTTCATACGGACCACGAGACTCTCAAGTATCTCAATGGTCAAACTAAATTGAACAAGCGTCATGCTAAGTGGAGTGAGTTCATTGAGTCGTTTCCCTATGTCATCAAGTACATCAAAGGCAAAGAAAATGTTGTGGCGGACGCGCTTTCCCGCAAATGCATGCTTGTTACTCAACTTGAGTTGAATGTGATTGGCTTTGAGCACATAAAAGATTTATATGAGCATGATCCTTTCTTTGCAAATGCTTATGCTAAGTGCTTGACTCACACTTCTTGGGAACGTTATTACCTAAAGGATGGATATCTTATGAGAGCTAACAAACTTTGCATTCCCGAGTCTTCGCTTTGTTTGCTCCTTTTGCAGGAATCTCATGGAGGAGGACCCATGGGACACTTTGGACGCGACAAGACATTTGCTACGCTCTCAAAGAACTACTTTTGGCCCAAGATGCTCTGTGACGTCTCACGCCTCACCAATCGATGTTCTACATGCCGCAAAGCTAAGTCCAAAGCTCAATCACACGGTCTTTACATGCGACTTCCTATTCCATACCATCCATGGGAAGACATAAGCATGGATTTTATACTTGGTTTGCCTAGGACTCAAAATGGCAAAGATTCCGTGCTTGTTGTGGTAGATAGATTCTCTAAAATGGCTCATTTCATTCCTTGTAACAAGATCGACGATGCTTCACATGTTGCAAATCTCTTTTGTAGGGAGATAATTCGTCTGCACGGCGTGCCCAAAATGATCGTGTCGGACCGGGACGTCAAGTTCTTGAGCTACTTTTGGAAAACCCTATGTGCCAAACTCGGAATCAAGCTACTCTTCTCTTCGGCGTACCATCTACAAACGGACGGCCAAACGGAGGTGAAGAACCGCACGCTTTCGACGCTTCTCCGCGTATTGATCAAGAAGAACATCAAGGAATGGGAGCAATGCTTGCCCATCGCCGAGTACACCTACAACCGCGCAAGACATTCGACTACCGGCAAGTCCCCCTTCGAGGTCGTCTACGGTTTCAACCCGTTGTCCCCATTGGACATCCTACCTCTACCTCTACAAGAGCGCATCAACATGGACGCAAGTGCACGAGCAAGCTATCTCAAGAAGGTGCACGAAGATACAAGGGCAATGATCGAGCGACAAGTCCACCATCTCACCACCAAGCTCAACGTCAACAAGGCACCAATGGTGTTCCAACCGGGAGATCTTGTTTGGCTTCATCTTCGCAAGGACCATTTCCCACATGAGCGCAAGTCCAAGCTACTACATCGCGCCGATGGACCCTTCAAGGTGCTAGCACGCTACAACAACAACGCCTACAGGATCGACATCCCACGAGACAAGTACTCCGTGAGCGATACTTTCAACATCAAGGACCTGTCTCCTTTCCATGGTGATGAAGATTTTGATCCGAGGTCGGATCTTTCCCAAGGGAGGGGAGATGATGCGGAGCATCCTAAGGTCATCCCCATGGACCCTTCATCGCCTCACCAAGTGCCCAAAGGACCAATGACTCGAGCTCGTGCAAGAGCTCTCGAGACCGAGGTGACTTCGCTCCTCTCTCTACATCTTTCAGATTCACTTGAGACATGGCTTCTACCCTCATCAGTAACTCTGTGCATACTCAGGTACTTGGATGAAGGCCACGGGACAGCTCTGCACAGCGGTCAAGACGGCGAGATCGACAAGTGCTTGGAACAAGAAGAAGGAAGGCTGAAAATGCTACAGGCACCGGACGTCCGGCCTACACCGGACGACCGGCGACTTCTAGGCACCGGACGACCGGCGTCCACCGGACGACCGGCGACTCCCAGACGACGGGACGACCGGAAGCCACCGGACGTCCATGACATCGACCACAGAAGCTAAAAGCGGAAATCCGAGGATTACCGGACGTCCGGTCCCTCCGGAACCACCGGACGTCCGGTAACCAGCGGACGTCCGCCCCGACGGCGACATCTCATGTAATATATACTCGTTGACTTCCATCCTTTTGAGGTAGCTTTTGGATAGCTCAGCAAAGACCTTTGTGGTTCCTCTCCTACGAGACCGCGGCCTCTTCGGAGAAGATCCACCTCGGATTGAAGGTCTCCACATCGAAGAAGATCCCAAGGGATACCCAAGACCTCCTCCAGGAGAAGACTATCTTTTGTATCACCGTTGTTGACTATGGATCGTGTATCCTGATATGTATCGTGGATCTAGCACCTGTGTGACCGTATTTGTGTTGATTTGAGTGTTCCTTCTCGTGTTTTCCTCCGTATCCTCCTTGTGTTCTCCGTGTTCGTCGTGGGATATCCTCCTTTTGTGAAAGATCTGCCGACTAAGGTTCCACCCTACAACAAAAATCCTCAATGATTCCCCACTACTAGGGAAAATGTTAAACACAAAAACATAGCAATAGCGCTGGATAAAAAGTTGTGCTACAGAAAATTAGCCGTAGTGCGTGTTAAGCACATGCGCTACTGTTATCAACGTAGCAGTAGTGTTGCATGAGAAAAATGCGCTACTACTAAAATTGCCCCACCGTTGCCGCCAGGCTAGGTTTAGTAGTAGCGCGCCTCAGATAATCGCGGTACTGCTACCTGAATAGCAGCAGCGCGTTTTATGGGTCAGGCACTAATGCTAAATTTGAACCTGGCCACAAGGCGAGCCCCACTTAGCAGTAACTCCCATCACAGTGGCGCACTACTGCTAACTTCTTAGCAGCAGCGTGTTTTATACCCAGCGCTACTGCTAAACCACAGCCACCACCTTTTCCCTCCCCCTCCCCCTCCCCACCATCCTATCTTACTTCACTTTCCCTAGCTCCCACCTCCTCTCTCCCTCACTTTGCTTCTTCCTCACTACTTCCCCCCCCCATTACTCTCTTTCTTCTACCTCTCTTTTTCTCTCTTTATTGCTCCTAGCTAACTACACCACCTCCATTAATGCATCTCCTTTATCTATTTTCCTTCCCCCTCCACTAGTATAACTAATCTCCTTTCTAAACTAGCTAGGTAGATCTAGCATTTACTGAAGTGACCTATATACCTCCCTAACTAGATCTAGCCATGTAAAGAAGTAAGCCTTGTCCACATTTGATCATTCCCTAGCTGTGTGGCAACACCGATCGACATCATCATCACCGTTCTCGATCTCGAGATGGGTGATTAAAAATTTGTGCTTTTGCAAGAGTGGAAATATGTGTATGTGTGTGATATGACATAATCGGGCGATATGATAGAAATTGTGTGTGTGGCATGAGTTTTCGCTGAATTGTGCTTGAGTTGCCTATGTTTTGCCGAAATGTCAATTTATTTCCGTTTCAATAATTGTGGGCAAACTCTATATGTCCTATTTTTAGGGAAGGTCATGCTGAATTTTTGTATGACTTTGATGCATGCATGAAATTTAATAATCAATTTATTTATTATTACCGTGCAGTTGTTCATGATGGTTAGTGGAACGATGCTGCAAAGGTGGTTGCGGTCGGTGATGCAGGACATGAATGAAAATAACCGGACATAGATTATATGTTCGCGTCGAAAATGCAAAGGAGGAGATTGGCCGAGGATGGTAGTGTGACGGTGCACCTGCCCATGAATGGTTTCATGGATGGCTATACTCGGTGGATAATTGAAGATGACAATGAGGAGAAGCAGGACGCCGACGCGGCAGGCAATGACGACACTGGGCAAGACGAAGAGATGACCGATAATGGCAGCAGAGAAGGGGCCGGACATGGCGGCGGGGAAGAGGCCGGACATGGCGGCGGAGAAAACATGTACTCCACGCCGCAGACTTTGTCAGTACTAAGTTCAATCATGCGGGACCCTTATGTTCAAGAACTACTTCGCTGGGAGATGAGTACTGACAGAGCTGCTTCTACAGAGGAGGCCAAGCTGCAGCAACTGATGGTAGACTCAAACACTCCATTGTATGATGGTCGCGATCCCGAGGTGACCCACCTGAGTTTCACGCTCGAACTTCTGAAGACGAAGGCTAAAAACAAATGGACCGACACTAGCCTCAGTGAGCTTCTCAAGTACCTAAAGGATGTTCTTCCCACGGGGAATTTATGTCCTACTAGTGTGGATGAGGTCAAGAAGATCGTGCGCCCTCTTGATCTGCCGCACATTAGATACCATGCATGCATCAACGATTGCGTAATTTATCGAAAGGAGCACGCGGAAAAACCAGCTGTCCAGTGTGCAATGCTTCTCAATACAAGAAGGCCGGGAATAAATTTCCCCAGAAAGTTGCATGGTACTTACCGATCACTCCCCGTGTGCAACATTATTTTGTAGATCCCAAGGAAGCAAAGCTCATGCATTGGCACGCGGAGAGGACTAAGCCCGACGATGGAGATGATCCGAAGCTGAGACACCTTATGGATGGAAGCCAGTGGAGAGCATTCAATGGAGAATATCGATATTTTGCATGTGATGCAAGGAACATCGTGCTTGGCACGTGTACCGATGGCATGAATCCGTTTGGCAACTAGAACACCAACCATAGCACATGGCCCATGTTTGTATGGATGCAAAAAATCCCCCCTAGTTGTGCAAGAAGTCAAAGTGCATACACATGAGAATGCTGATTCAAGGGCCAAAACAACCAGGAAATAATATTAATCTTTATCTGGGGCTACTTAAGAGGAGTTAGACACGTTATGGAAAACACCGGCCAAGACATGGGATGCCAGCAAAGGCGAGTATTTCTATATGAGGGCCGCGCTAATCATGACGGTGCACGACTATCTTGGTTACGGATATGTCACAAACCAGGTGTGCCATGGATATTGCGGATGCACGCAGTGCATGGATGATACGACATCTCAGCAGCTAACATCAACGAAGGATAGCGGTCTAGGAAAATCGTGTACATGGGGCATCGAAGATGGCTCGAGAAGGACGACCCATGGAGAAACCATGGAGATCTATTCAATGGTGAGGCTAAGCGTCAAGGACCTCCATGTAAGCAGACCAGCGCCAAAATCGACGAGCTGTTGAAAAACTGGGAACAGTGCCCCGCGCCGGGAAACACAATGAAAAAGGTGCTAGAGCCGCTGCTGAAGGTATGGAAGACGAGGTCTGTTTTCTAGGACTTGGAGTACTAGCACAAACTCGACACGCCTCGTTGCCTTGATCAAATGCATATATCTGTTAGAATGTTCTTGAGAGCTTGCTTGACACACTAATGAACATGTCGGATAAGACCAAGGATGGGCCGAAGGCAAGAAGAGACATGCAAGATTTGAATATCAGGGCAGATCTACACATGCCGCCCCGTAAAATGTTAGAGGAGATAGAGAGGAGACGGAGGCACGGGAGACGAAGGGAAAACAGTGAAGGAAGAGGATTATTGCCCCACTTCTTACTTCACCTTAAGTCTGGTTGAGATCGATCAATTCTTCAAGTGCCTTACCAGAATCAAAGTTAGTTCCGGTTACTGTGGGAAGATAAGTAGATTTCTAGACACGAAGAAGAAAAGGTTCAGCGGGATGAAGTACCGTGACTGCCATGTGATGATGACGTAGATACTACCTGTTGCCCTTAGAGGGATAATGGGCAAGCATGTCCATGACACACTTATTGGTCTTTGCAACTTTTTCGACGACATCTCTCAAAAGTCGATCAATGTGAAGCAGCTTCGAAGGCCACAAGAAGAGATCATTGTGATACTAAATGAGCTCGAGATGTACTTCCCGCCATCATTCTTTGACGTCATGGTGCATCTGTGTGTCCATATTATGGATGGCATAATAGACGTGGGGCCATAGAGGGAGTCCTAGATTTGGGGATCCTCGAGTGTCCGGACCACTTGTTGTGGGCCGGACTAATGGGCCATGAAGATAAAGCAGAAGACCATCCCCCGTGTCTGGGTAGGACTCCTATGTATGTAGAAAGGCAAATTCGCTGTTCGGATGTAATGTTTCTTTCCACCGCAAGTCAACTTTGTATAACCCTAGGACCCCTCCGGTGTGTATATAAACCGGTGGGTTTAGTCCATAGAGGCCAATAGAACAATCATAGACTAGACAACTAGGGTTTAGCCATTATGATCTCGAGGTAGATCAACTCTTGTAACAACTATATTCATCAAGATCAATAAAGCAGGAAGTAGGGTATTACCTCCATTAAGAGGGCCCAAACCTGGGTAAATATCGTGTCCTAGCATCTCTTGTTACCATCGATCCTTAGACTCACAGCTTGGGCCCCCTACCCAGGATCTGCCGGTTTTGACACCGACAATGGTGCTTTCATTGAGAGCTCTGTTGTGTAGTCATGAGAAGTGATCTATGGCTCACCTCATCATCAACGACGAGATCACTTCCGCGATGAGCCTGACTTTTGGCCAGGTCCTCCAGCTCGGCGGATTCACCATATGCGCCCGCATGGCTGTTAAGCCGACCACGCCCCCCGCGATCGCCGAGCATCACTCCTACATCGGCCTCGAACACTCCGAAAAGATGGATCCAACGGATACCTCCTCCTTAAATGAGCTTCTAGATCGCATCGCCACCCTGGGGCTTTCAATGGCAAATGATCGGATTGGGCTTGAACCAGGCCAGGGCGATTACAATTCCTTGTTAATCACTCATCTAGTGGCGGCTGTGGAAGAACAAGCCGAAAGCACTCCTCCTCTCGAATTGGAGACCAGCTGTGTTCGGGTCTCTGAACCGTTTGAGCCGGATACCCTTCCCTCGGGCGGGAGTCCACATCTTCCGAGCTCAGGGTTAGACATAGAGCCTAGGGAGCGCTCAGATCCTCCCGGGCCCTAATTGACAACACCGGAGACTTTGCGAACTCCTGATGCTATATTGGGTCGGGACTCAAATTTTTCACACCCACCCACCACAATCAGTACTCTCCAAGTAATTATGGCCCTCCATACATATATGACTTGATGTATGTGCGACAGTGTAAGTGCATCTAGTGCCCCTTAGTGATTTTGGTGTATTGAAGATTTATAGGTTAAGGGACTAATGCGTTTGTGAGTGTACACAGGTCTATAAGTCTATGAGGCGTTTGATATTTATAGAGAAAGTCGACCCCTAAAAATGAATGTCTTCAAGTGAAGACTTTGGATTTCTGAAGATTTTGAATGTTAAGAAATTGGTGTAACCATGAAGACTTGATATTCATGCGAGGAACATGAAGTGTGAAGAATTTTGTTTTTCTTGTTTAATTTTCTCTTTCTTGAGTCATAGGAAACACCGTACTGTTAAAGGGGGTTGAGGATAAATTAAGGAAACATATCTCCCAAGTGATGCTCAACTCAAATCCTACATCTACCAATCCTTTCGAGTGAATCCATTTGAAATCTCATACAGTTCAGTTAATTTCTTAAGTGACAGAGACGAAGTTCTTCTAGTCTCTCAGGAATTTGTTCTGACTGAGGAGTTAGGAATTCGCTAGTGCGGATTGCCTACCAAGTGAGGAACATGATAGCCCTAAGGAATTTGATACTCAAAATTCCCACCGTAGCTGTGCTATGCGCCAGCTGTCCCAAAATATCTACCTACCTAACGGTCATATCATTGAAGGGCATTTATGTCTTATCATGTCGGGCTGCTCCCTAGGCTATAAATAGCCACCCCCTACGACCACTAGTTGGTTGGCTGCTCCGAGAGAAACTGCCACTTGTCATAAGAGCAACCCATCCTTCGAGGACTTTGAGCGAAAATCATCAAGTGAGGAAAAACCCAAAACCCAAACACCTAAAACCCCAAAGTGATTTAGCATCACTAAAGAGATTGTTCCTGTGTGGAACCGACCCTTGTTACCTTTGAAGACTGTGATCTTTCAAACGGTTAGGCGTCAATGGTTTAGAGCATCTAAGAGGAATTGTGGATCGGCGGTTGACCGAGTTTGTGAAGGTTTGGAAGTCACCTGTGAAGACTTACCATGAGTGGTTGGGCGAGGTCTGTGTGACCTTACCTCAAGGGGAATATGGTGAGGACTTGGTGTCTTTGACTGTGTGTCCAGGACTGGGTGTCTAGGACTGTGTCTTCTCAGGTTTAAATGCCTAGCCTCCCCAACCAGACGTACAACTGTCACAGCAGTTGGAACTGGTCTAACAAAACATTGTCTTCATCAAGCCTACTGGTTGTAGTTCCTCAACTCTTCCATTTACTCATTCATGTGTTGATGAACTTGATCTGTACTATTTGAAGACTTTGACTGAAGACTTTCTCAATTTCCTCAACCCAATTTCTTCAGTTTTCAGTCCTCAGCCTGCTTATCCTGTTTACATGCTACTTGTACTATGTGCTTGTTTTCATTTCATCATGATGACCATGCTACTGTCTTGTTATGCTTGCACCTGAGTATCTATCCCGTTGCTAAGTAGTTCATTTCTTAGGAAATTCCTCAGCTAGAATTTTCTTAGTGACAAATTTGTAAAAATCGCCTATTCACCATCCCTCTAGTCTATATAATGCACTTTCAATTGGTATCAGAGCAAGGTACTCCCTTGTTCTGTGTGATTTTGGTTTAACCGCCTGGAGTTTTATGATGTAGGGTGGAACCCTAGATGGCCGATCTTTCAAGAAATGGAGAGGATCCCGCAAAGAACATGATGAACAAGGGAGAAAACACAAGGGAAAACACTCAAGAACAAGTCCAATCACACATCCACTAGACAATCAAACACACAAGATCACAAGGTACATGAACAACAAAGGGAAAGATACAAGGTAAAGTTCTTCTCCGTGAGGAGGTCTTGAATCCGTGAAGGGTCTTCCTGTTTAGGGGTCCTGAATCCGTCGTGGATCTTCTCCGTAGAGGGGCCGCAGTCTCTCCTAGGAGTAGAACCACTAAGATGAGCAAAGCTCCAGTCTAAAATGAGCTATCACATTTGCTGACCCTAGAAATGAGGTGGGGGAGGAGTATATATAGTCTTAGCCATGAAGGGGTAAGTGGGAGATGATACATGGGCCTCTGGCCCGACTCTGCGCGCAGGCAGGCGCCAGATGTCCGGGACGGGGGCCAGATGTCCGGCCATTCGTGGGAGGCCGGATGTCCGGGGCATGGGCCGGATGTCCGGCCTGGTGGTGGCCATTCTTCGGGTGCCTTCTGTTGCCCTTGCCGGATTTCCGGGGTCATGCCGGATGTACGACCTCTGCTGAAGCGCCGGATGTCCGGGCAGGTCGCCGGATATTCGGGTGCTGATGCGCCAGCAGCTCCGTCTTCTTCCGTTGTCGCTTCCAAGCTTCCCTCACAGATGGTGTAGGTGTTCCTCGGTGCTTGCACTCCTCCTCGTCGTCCGTGAAGCTCCAACAATACCTATGCGTGCACACGAGTCGAGTGTCAAGTAGTATACCATCCATGAAGGGGTCAAGTGAACACGTGTAAAGGAGATGATTCACTGATGTAGGGTGGAACCCTAATCAGCGGACCTTTCACGATTTGGAGAGTGTCCCACGATGAACCCGGAGAATACAAGGAGGAAGACGGGGAAAACACAAGAGGAAACACTCAAATCAACACGAAGATAATCACACAAGCGCTAGATCCACCATACATAGTGCGATACATGATCCATAGTCAACGATGGTGATACAAGGATAGTCTTCTCCGTGAGGTCTTGGAATCCTGTAGGATCTTCTCCGAGGTGGAGGCCTTGAATCCGTAGTGGATCTTCTCCGTAGAGGCGCACGGTCTCGTGGGAGAAATCCACACAAGTCTGAGAAATGAGCTAAACCACAGCTACCTCGAAAGGAGGGAGGTCAACGAGTATATATTACACAGATAGGCACCGTCGGGGCGGACGTCCGGTGGTTACTGGACGTCCGGTGGTTCCGGAGGGACCGGACGTCCGGTAATCCTCGGATTTCGGCTATTTATCTTCTGTTGCCATTGTCACGGACGTCCGGTGGCTTCCAGTCGTCCGGTCGTCTGGGGGAGGCCGGACGTCCGGTGTCTTCCGGTCGTCCGGTGCCTGGGAGTCGCCGGTCGTCCGGTGCAGGCCGGACGTCCGGTGCCTGTAGCATCTTCAGCCTTCCTTCTTCTTGTCTCGTGTACTTGTCGGGCCTGTCGTCTTGACCAATGTGCAGAGCTGTCCCGTGGCCTTCGTTCAAGCACCTGAGTATGCACAGAGTCCTTGATGAAGGTAGAAGCCATGTCTCAAGTGAATCCGAAAGATGTAGAGAGAGGAGCGAAGTCACCTCGGTCTCGAGAGCTCTTGCACGGGCTCGAGTCATTGGTCCTTTGGGCACTTGGTGAGGCGATGGAGAGTCCATGGGGATGACCTTGGGATGCTCCGCATCATCTCCCCTCCCTTGGGAAAGATCCGACCTCGGATCGAAATCTTCATCACCATGGAAAGGAGATAGATCCTCGAAGGGTCCGTCGGTGCGAGGTAGAAGTTTGGACTTGCGCTCTTGTGGGAAACGGTCCTTGCGAAGATGTAGCCAACTAAGATCTCCCGGTTGAAACACCATTGTTTCCTTGTTGACGTTGAGCTTGGTGGTGAGGCGATGTACTTGTCGCTCGATTGTTGCCCTTGTTTGTTCGTGCACCTTCTTGAGTATCTTCCTACAAAAGAGAGTAGCAATATGTGAAGCATCGTCGATCTTGTTACCAGGAATGAAATGAGCCATTTGATAGAATCTATCTACCACGACAAGTACGGAATCTTTTCCATTTTGAGTCCTAGGCAAGCCAAGTATGAAATCCCTGCTTATGTCTTCCCATGGATGATATGGAATAGGAAGAGGCATGTAAAGACCATGAGATTGAGCTTTGGACTTAGCTTTGCGGCATGTCGAACATCGTTTGTTGAGGCATGAGACGTCACGAAGCATCTTGGGCCAAAAATAGTTCTTAGAGAGGGTAGCAAACGTCTTGTCGCGTCCAAAGTGTCCCATGAGTCCTCCTCCATGAGATTCCTGCAAAAGGAGCAAACGAAGCGAAGACTCGGGAATGCAAAGTTTGTTAGCTCTCATAAGATATCCATCCTCGATGTAGTAATGTTCCCAAGAAGTGTGAGTCAAGCACGTAGCATAGGGATTTGCAAAGAAAGGATCATGCTCATATAAATCTTTTAGTTGCTCAAAGCCAATCACATTCAACTCAAGTTGGGTAACAAGTAAGCATTTGCGTAACAAGCATGCATTTGCGTGAAAACTTCCATCTTTCGTGGGCAAGAGAATAACCGGAGCGGCAAGTGCTTAAGCTGTCACGTACATGACTTTTGTCGGTAAGTTTGGGCACTTGCCGTTGTATCTCGTGGTTGACACGGTAGAGAGCCTTGTTGGGAAATTGTGTGCCGGGTATGAGGTCGATGCGGTGTTCTATTCCGCGAAGTGGAGGTAGACCCGGAGGTAGCTCATCGTGAAAGACGTCCGAGAATTCCTGCAACAATTGAGACACCACAAAAGGTGGAGGTTGTGAAGTGTTAGTAGGTTTGGCTTCCCCTTTGCATAAGAGCACAAGGTGGAAGACGCTCGATGGGTTCTCACACACTTCTCTCATCTCACGTTTGGTGGCAAATAGAACTAGTTGCTTCTTGTTGCTCATCGTGGAGGCGCTCATATTTGGCTTGTGGCTCTCGCTCTCTTTTTGGTGGCTCGCTCTCTCACCATTCTCTCCACGATGGGTGGTAGGTAAAAGCTTGTCGGCGACTACTTGACTTGGAGTCATTGGTCAGAGCACGAATTCCTTGCCCTTCATCTTGAAATGATAGTGATTTGTCCGTCCATTGTGTGTCACTCCACGATCATATTGCCATGGACGTCCAAGAATAAGGTGGCACACGGACATGGGTATCACATCACATTCGAGAGTGTCCTCGTAGGCGCCAATCTTGAAAGAGACTTGCACGGTGTGCTCGACTCGAAGAAGTCCGGCGTCGTTGAGCCACTGGACCTTGTAGGGGTGGGGATGCTTCGTCTTGACCAAATGAAGCTTGTAGCATAGCTCTTCGCTTGCCAAGTTGTGGCAACTTCCTCCATCGATGATAACCTTGACGGAGCGTCCATTGATGCCGGCCTTCGTATGGAAAATATGACATCGTTGGTCGTCATCTTGTTGATGTTGGAGTGTCAAGACTTTGGAGACAACAAGGTTGGGGCTTGAGTCATTGTCGGAAAACACTTGATTGTCTTCTTCGTCATTGACTTGGCGATGCATAGCGACATGCTCAAGTGCTTCCATCTCATCATCGCTCATGGAGTCATAAGATCCGTCGTCGTCGATGATCATGGTGCGAACGGTCTTGCACTCAAATGACTTGTGGCCTCGTCCTTGGCACTTGAAGCATTTGATGGAGCTCGTCTTGTTATTGTCTTCGGTTGGAGTTGGAGTTGAGGAAGCTCTTGGCTTGAAGTTGTTGGTAGAAGGTGGACGACTCGATGTAGTCGCGTTCTTGTAGCTTGACTTGTCACCGAAGTATGTAGATGGCTTGGTAGAGGTAGGAGGAGTAGCCGAAGTCGTTGAAGCTTGGTTGTAGGAGCTGAAGTTCTTGGAGTTGAACTTGGAGTACTTGTAGTCCTCTTGAACTTGTCGCTCCGCTTTTATTGCTTGATGTACTAGCTCGAGGAGATTGTTGTATGGTTGGAAGTCCGCAATCTTCTTGATTGGATAGTTGAGTCCATTCAAGAATCTTGCCATAGTTTGCTCGTCATCTTCCGTGATGTTTGCTCGTATCATGGCAATCTCCATCTCCTTGTAGTACTCTTCAACGGACTTGGTACCTTGCTTGAGGAGTTGTAGCTTCTTGAACAAGTCACGATTGTAGTGTGTAGGCACAAAGCGTGCTCTCATGACTTCCTTCATTTGAGCCCAAGTGGTGATACGAGGTTCGCCTTTTGCTTCTCTTCTCTCCATGATTTTCTCCCACCAAATGAGAACATAGTCTTGGAACTCAAGGGATGCCATTGCGATCTTCTTCTCTTCATCGAAGTTGTGAAGGCGAAAGATCTTGTCAACCTTCAATGCCCATGAGAGATAGTCTTCGGGATCAATGCTTCCGGAAAACTTTGGCATGGTGAACTTGAGCTTGCCATAGCGATGCTCGTCATTGTTTCCTTGCCTATTGGGAGGGCGATCTCGATTTTGGCGGTTGGCCATATCTTGTTGCTCTTGAGGATGTACATGTTCTTGTTGGAGTTGATGTTCTTGTTGGTGTTGTTGCTCTTGCCGCGCTTGAGGAGGAGCTTCTTCTTGCATTCTTGCTTGATGGCGCCTCTCTTGCATCTCATCACGAAGGAAATCCTCTTCTTGACGAGTTTGTCGAGTGCGGGCTGCCACATTGCGATGTGCATCTTGTAAAGCACGTTGCGCCTCCATAGCTTGAGCTTCTCCACGTTGTTGTGCTTGGCGGTTAGCCTCGGCATCTTGTTCTTCTTGATATTGACATGCTCGCTCTTGTTGTTGTTGGCGTAGTCGTTGCCGTTCTTGTGCTTGCTCAAGTGTAGCTTGGTTTTGACGACGTCGGCTTTCTTGCTCGTCGAATAGCTCTTGTGAACTCTTGTCATGCAGAGGATGCCGATTGTCATGTCGAGCTTGACGTGCGGCCTGACGAAGATTGTTTGACGTAGGTGTACTTGAGTCTTGCGTGGAGTCGGAGTGTCGACTTGAGCGGCTTCGTCTTTGAGAAGATGTTGAGGAAGAACATCGGTTGATTATCAATGTCCGGAGCTCATTGTATTGAGTAGTCATGTTGGTGTTGATGAGGTCAAATTGTTCTTTTGTCCTTGCTTCAAATTGGCGCGCGTCCTCGGCGACTTGACCGATGTACTCACGCATAGCTTCACTCTCTTGATGTAGAGCTCGTTGGACACCGAAGAGATGTAGTTTGGTGACGTAGTTGTTCGCTTCTTGAGGATCGTCGAAGATTGGGTTGGAAGATGTACTTGGCCTATCCATCATCACAAGCAAGTATGTGAGTGGGAGAAAGGAGAAGACAGTATCAATGTACCTTAACCGAGGTTGAAAATGGATCAATGATCACGCGATAATGTAACCCGGAAATAGCACTATTGGTATCACTTCGTGTCGATTCTCACACCTACACAAGTAAAGCTTTGAGAGGAGCTTGGTTAGGATGAGGCACAAATTTAATGCAATCGTCAAAGTGACTCAATGATGTTGAAAATGGTTCACAATTTGCTCATGCAACAAGTAGATCACTAGCAAATGTAGCACGCGGAACACACGCACGGATAGATAAATGTGGTTGTGCAACCAAGGATGAGCGAAAATTTGGTAAACCACGGAAAATGCTCGTGTTGCACAACGCTAGAGAGACGCTAACCGATTGCTTAATAGGCGGATATGCACTTGTGCACGACCTATAAGAGGCAAAACGTAACGACTATCTAACACAAGTATGCTATGAGTGTATGATGTGCCAATGCGTGAGCACAAGATGATGTTGCTATGATGTATGATCTCCTTTGATGCAAGGCGTATGATGCTATTTTCTTGTTGCTTTGATTGGCTCGTTTGCTTAAAAGCTTGTGAGCTCTTTCTTTGGGTACTTATGCATGCTTCTTGGATCGAGGTAGCTATTGTGTATGCGGAGCACTCTTGTGGCACACGGAGATATGCAAGATACCAAGATGATGTGGTGTTACTCACAATGATGTAGTATGCAATATCTATGACTATCACTAATGTGCACAAGTGTCGTGGCCCGGCAATACTCAAATGGCTAGTCTCAATGGGAAAGCTACGCAAAGATGGTTCATAGGGTGTCAATGCAAGTGTAAGGTAGAATGAGCGAAGTGTCGTCGATGTTACCGTCGTTGCCGAAGTTGAGCGGTGGTGCTGTCGAAGTCTTGCCGTCCCAAGGTAGCCTAAACATCCAAGGAAACGGTGAAACCACAACTCATGTATCCAAGGCAAAGGGAGACACACTTTCCAAACTCGGAGCGGGTAAGCGATGGTGGTTGCGGAAGGTGAGGTGGAAGGTAGGTGGTAGCGGAAGGTGGAACGAAACTGAACTAGTCAGCCTCGTCAGGTTTGTCGGACGTCCGGAAGTTACCGGTCGTCCGGTCGGTCGGATGGGGTCGGACGTCCGGTAGGGGCCGGAAATCCGGTAAAAGCTACTGTAATTGGGGTGCCGGTCGTCCGGTGTTTAGCGAACGTCCGGTGGCTCGAGGGGTGCCAGACGTCCGGTAAACGTCGGTCGTCCGGTAGGTCTGGGATGTGGTTGGTGGGATCCGTGGCGAAATTGTCGGATGTGGTCGAATTTGCGGTGGAAAAAGGGGAAAAAGGTGGGGAAATGCTAGATCGACACGTGGCACAGCAAATCCATGGAACAAAGTCAACAAAATCTTGCCAAATCAACAGATCACAAAAAAAAATTGGGGCTCTTTTTGTGTGGAATTTTTCGAAATTGGGAATAACACAACAAAAACAAGCTAGAAAACAGTGTGTGCGGCTCCAAAATCGTGATCAACCTTGCTCTTGATACCAAGATGATGTAGGGTGGAACCCTAATCAGCGGACCTTTCACGATTTGGAGAGTGTCCCACGATGAACACGGAGAATACAAGGAGGAAGACGGGGAAAACACAAGAGGAAACACTCAAATCAACACGAAGATAATCACACAAGCGCTAGATCCACGATACATAGTGCGATACATGATCCATAGTCAACGATGGTGATACAAGGATAGACTTCTCTGTGAGGAGGTCTTGGAATCCCGTAGGATCTTCTCCGAGGTTGAGGCCTTGAATCCGTAGTGGATCTTCTCCGTAGAGGCGCACGGTCTCGTGGGAGAAATCCACACAAGTCTGAGAAATGAGCTAAACCACAGCTACCTCAAAAGGAGGGAGGTCAACGAGTATATATTACACAGATAGGCACCGTCGGGGCGGACGTCCGCTGGTTACCGGACGTCCGGTGGTTCCGGAGGGACCGGACGTCCGGTAATCCTCGGATTTCCGCTATTTATCTTCTGTTGCCGTTGTCACGGACGTCCGGTGGCTTCCGGTCGTCCGGTCCTCTGGGGGAGGACGTCCGGTGTCTTCCGGTCGTCCGGTGCCTGTGAGTCGCCGGTCGTCCGGTGCAGGCCGGACGTCCGGTGCCTGTAGCATCTTTAGCCTTCCTTCTTCTTGTCTCATGTACTTGTCAGGCCTGTCGTCTTGACCAATGTGCAGAGCTGTCCCGTGGCCTTCGTTCAAGCACCTGAGTATGCACAGAGTCCTTGATGAAGGTAGAAGCCATGTCTCAAGTGAATCCGAAACATGTAGAGAGAGGAGCGAAGTCACCTCGGTCTCGAGAGCTCTTGCACGGGCTCGAGTCATTGGTCCTTTGGGCACTTGGTGAGGCGATGGAGAGTCCATGGGGATGACCTTGGGATGCTCCGCATCATTCACCTTTATGTATGAGGAGTAGAGGTCGCACGTGTCACTTGCCAAACGGACTCTTGACATGGTGATGTCCTTAGGATGCTCCGCATCATCCCCTCCCCCTTGGAAAAGATCCGAACTCCGATCGAGAACCAAATCACCATAAGAAAGAGATGGCCTCGCCGCATAGTAGTGGAGGATCACCATTTACTCATCATCTTGAAACTCGAAATGGGCACTCTGCAATGTCGCACCGTCAAGTGATTCCTTCAAAAGGAGCAAGAACAACAAGCACTTGGAAAAACAAATGTGGTTAACATTAGTGCAAAACCAAGCATTCAAGAGGTGATTCACCCAACAAATTTTGTCATCCAGCATAGCATAGGGTGTGACAAAGGATTGTTGCATGGCATGTAAGCACATCAATTGAGCATAAGAAAAGATATCACGGGGCCAAGTATGCAATTGTGAGGTAGTGATGCAAATATCTGTGACAAGAGAATAAGCATCTACCTCATGGTCATAGCAAGCATGCATAAAGAGCTCAATGAAAGGTCTATGGTAGGCATAAGAATCATTCACAACACCAAGTAAAATAAAGTGTCTAAGCACATGAGTCAAGTGCAAGACAATCCAAGCATAACGTGCATAGGGTGTAGTGAAAATAGTGTGGCTCTCAACACAATAGAAAGAGCAATTGTTCAACATGTGTGAGCCAATCAAGTCAATCATGTGAAAAGCAATGGGACATGGCATATGTGAAAAGATGACATTGTTGCAACCAAGCATATGATAGGGACAAGTAATCCAAGAATTGGATGCAACACACAAGGCATATATAACATGAGGCATGTCAATGGGACAATGGCAAGTCGAAGCGAGATCTCTAACATGTGTGCAATAAAGGGGTCCAAGATGACAAATAAGTCTCATGGTGCGAGCAACACATGTAGTGTGATCCACAATACCCATGCTCATGGTTTTGGGTGTCCCGGAAGAGAAGGATATCACCTTGAAAGTGTGTCCTTGTGCGTCCTTCACAATGCCGAAGCAAAATCAAGTGCGATGTAGAAGCGTCATGAACAAAGGTGGTTCGCTCTCAAGAGCTCGAATGGTCAAATCACGTGAAGTGGAAGTTGACACGAAGTCCAAGTATCCTACACATGCACACAACAAAACAAAGAACGTATGCACATGGTAGATAAATATATCATCCATCATGATGGTTCTCTTCTCTTGCACATATCCATTAGAAGCAAAAGTGCATGAATAAGATGATGCAACAATGGCTATATTCATGGCACTAGGCATATGGTGCAAAGAGGTAAAACAAGCATGCTTCACAAGAAATATGTCAAAATCTCCAAATAAATGCGAGAATGCTATGGGGGCAATCTCATTGGCAAGACTAAAATCATGGTTGCTCTCAATGCATGGACAATCATATAGCATGAGAGAGGCAACATGTGGAGACATATGACAATAAGCAATATCAATCATGTGCAAAGCATGGAAATGGTTGACATCAACCGCATAAAAGGAGCAAGTATGAATCATCGGTGATGCAACATAAGCAAGCATATCAATCATGTCGTGCAAACTAGTGTAGCAAAGATGCAACACACTAGATGAGTTCATAGCAATCATGTCATGTGAGCCAATAGTAGGCCTAAGCAATGCACACGACATATCACAAGCACGAGCACATAGCATGAACAAGATATCATCATAGGCATTTGGCACAAAACAAACATGGCAATAACAAGCAATATCTCCACCATGCTTGCAAATACACATACAAGCATGAGAATCAATCATCATGTGTAATGCGAAGCATGGGTCACAAAGGCATGGCAAAGGCATATAAATGAGCATATCATGCAAAGTGAACATGGTAAGAGGGGCATAAGAGATATAATGGACAATAACCCATAACCATGTGAGGGCCATGTAGAAGAGATGCGCGAAGTCTTTGCGCGAAGGGAGCGGTTGGAAGGATAATCCATGGAGTTCGAAGTCATCATTGCTCCCTAGAGCTCGTTTCGTCAACTCGTGCTCTTGCGAGGTTGATGAGTAAGTATGGGTACCTACACAAAAGAGACACAAACCAAAGAAATTATGCGCGTGGTAAATGAACACATCATCCATCATGATGTGTATGTGCACGTATGAGTTAGCACAAGATAAGCATCTCTCAAAGAAATTTGAGGCACAATAGAGAAATATGTCATCCATCATGAAAGAATAGTTGTCATGTATAGCATGATGGGGACACAAATTAGAGCAAGTATGTGGCACAACAATAGCATTGGCATTCATGGGGAGCATATTGTGCACACAAGTATGGGGATCATGCAATGGATGGGATGGATCAACATATCTTAAAATGTATGAGGAAACTATGGGGGTCTCCTCATCAGCAATATCGGAAGCATAATGTGGAGAAGTGGAACAACCTCCAAAACAATGCATGTTCGAAGCTAGGTAATCATGGCATGGCATATGATGGATATGATGCAAAGGAAGCATGTCAATATCATCACAAGAAAAACAAATGCCAATAACCATGGGCTTGTCATATATGCCATAAGTGCAAATTGGATTTATCTTAATGGCATATGCATAGTTACTACGGTGAGATTGCAAATATGACATATTGTTGATCTCATGCATAGCATATGACAAGTCAAGCGGGATGTCAAACATGATATGACCGAGAGAATTATCACAAGAAATCCTACGCAACATGGCATCACAACTAATAGACTCCACATGGCAATCATCAAACTCCTCATAAATGGGTAAATCATCGCATGGGGAAATCATACTAGCATGAAGCATGGCAATAGGTGTATCAACATCATGCAAGAAATCAATGGTTACATAGTCCACTAGTGGGACGAGATCATCACCTTCACCTTTGTTACCTTTCTCATTCCACTCATGTGATGTAGGTGAGGTGGGAAGAACCAAATGGTGGTCATCATCTTCATCTTGATGGAACCATGTGGGGGTGCATCATATTCCACCATGGCCATCGTCTTATCCAAAAGGAAGGAAGAAGTTGTCGAGGATTGGCGCGTCGTCAAATGTGGGACCTAGCACCAAATGAGAAGACACAATAGAGGTAGAGGTCAAGTCGTTAGCGTTGAAAGTGGCCTCACATGACCTATCAACTAGCTCACTCTCTCTATGTGGTGGCTCACTCACTCCCACAAGGTAGGTGCACTCAATGTCGCATATGGTGGAGTCACTCATCTCACTCAAGTGGTTGGGGTTGTGGCTCTCCTCACATGGGAATTGGGGCAACTCATCATATATGGGGCAAGTGGTGAACTCGCTCTCACTCTCAATATGGTGGCACAAGTCAATCAAGTCATCATACGCCACCGTGGTCGAAGGGAAAATCCCATGCTCAACCATATCGTCACCGTCGCCGTGGATGAAGGCCGAAGATGGCACATCATCACTCTCGCCTCCAAAGATGGAAGCATCTTCCTCGCTCGTCACTGTGTCGTTCGCCTCCAAAGCTTGGTCCTCGAATGGCTCCGTAGTCGTAGTCGTCGCCGCACCGTCTTGAAAAAGAGTCGAAGTAGACACGACATCATCAATGCCACAAAGAGGGATGGTGACGAAGTCGAACTTTGGAACATCGTCTTGGAGCTCGTTGGGCTTGGACATCATGGTGGTACTATCATTATGCTCATCGTCTTGGAGCTTGGTCTTCGAGAAGTGTGCTTGCGGTGGAGAAGCCTTGGCCTTCATGAGGTCTTGTTCCGCCTTGAGAGCACCAATGTAGTTGTCGTCGAGGGACTTGTAGTTCTCAAGGAAGATAGTCTTGTAGATGTCGTTGTGTAATCCCATCATGAAGTGGAGTGTCATCGAAATGGGGTCGTCCACGCCGGCTCGTCGCAGGGCAATCTTCATGTCCTTGAAGTACTCATCGATGGACTTGGATCCTTGGATGGTGTTCTCCAATTGGCGTAGAAGTTCTTCCGTGTAAGTGGGAGGCACGAACTCTCGCCGCATAGCTTTCCTCGTCTTGGGCCAATTCACGTTGAAGCTCGTCATAGGTGTGTGAAGCCGCCATGTTGACGCGTTGTCGTGGATGTGTCTTGTGGCGCACTTCACTTGATCTTCATAGGGAACTTGATGTAGCTTGAGGTAGTCGTCCATCTTGCGCTCCCACTCGAGATACTCCTCGGGGTCTTGAGTCCCATAGAAAGGAATCTCGTGGTTGTTGTCGAGGTCGTAGTAGCTCGTGGAAGTCGCGGACTTGAGCTTGGGAAGCTTCTCTTGAGCATAATCTTGAGGTGCTTGTTGGCGAAGATGCCGTATGTCCAAAGGCGAAGATGCCTTGAAGTCGCTTGGCGAAGATGCCAAGGTACATGGTGAAGTCGTGGAGCAGTTGTTGGAGTTGAGCTCTTGACCTTCACGTTCTTGTCGTTCATGGTGTCGATGCCGATGAGATCTTTCCGGAGATGGTAGCTCCGAAGGATGTGCACTTGAGCGTCTTCTCGAAGATGAGGGAGACCTCTTGCGGTTCATGATGAGGGCTTTGAGCTCCTTCATTTGAGCATCCATGTTGGCGCACAAGTGGTTCGTCATGGCATCAAACTTTTCTTTTTGTTGTAGACCGAAGTAGATTAAATGCTTTGCCTATCCATCACAAGACTCGAGCAAAGGTGAGTAGGATATGAGATAAACAATACCAAGTTACCTTTTCCCAATGTTGAAGATGTATCCCGTTTCACTCAATGTGAAATGAAAGAATAGTGGAATTGGTACCGGACTTGTTCACTCACACCTATCAAGTAAAGCATATCGAGTGGCTTGGTTAGGATAAGTGGCACAAAAATTTGATGCAAAATGTTAGCAAGAGTCAATAAAGCTGAAAGAGATTCACAAATTCGCAAGTGAAACAATTAGACCAATAGCAAGGAGTGGCACACGGAAACACACGCACGGATAGATAAATGTGGTTGTGCAACCAAGGATTGAGCTGAAAATGTGGAATCCATGGAAAATGCTCTTGTCGCACAACACTAGAGAGACGCTAGCGCGATTGCACAATAGGTGGATACGAACTTGTGCACTACCTATATGAGACAAAATGTAGCGACTTCCTATCACAAGTATGCTATGTGTATGATGTTCCGGTGCTTTTAGCACAAGATGATCCAAGATGATCTGATTTGGCAATCTTATATGCAATGTGGTATGATGCTATGGCTCTTGCTTACAAGCTTCTTTGTCTTTCTCTTTTTGCTTAAAAGCTTATTCTTTCTCTTTTTTTTTTGTATATGGCCACGATGCACAAACCAAGATAGCAATTGTGTATATGCGGGAACAGTCTTGTGACACAAGGGATGATATGATGATACCAATATGATATGGTGTATATTCAATGGAAGAGCGTATCGATGATCACTAATGTGCACAAGTAACGTTGCCGACAATACTCAAAGGCTAGTCTCGATAGGCAAGTGACGCAAAATGGGCTAGGGGTTAACAATGCAATTGCAAGTGGAATATACAAAGATGTCGTCGAGGTTACCGTCCGTGTCGATGATGAGAGGTGGTGCTCTTGATGTAGACCCGTTCCTAATTAGCCGAAACACCTTAGGAAACGGAAAAACCACAACTCAAAATCTCAAGGACAAATGTCAAATGGTGGTAGCGGACAAGCGGTGGTGGTTGCGGAATTTTTGGTGGAAACCCGGTAAAAATGGGTTATGGTTGTGGAAGTGTATGATGGGCTATACACATTGTAGGAGTGGAAGTCAGGGTCCCTAAGTAGCCGAAACACCTCAGGAGACACGAGCCACAACTCAAACAAGCTCAACAAAATTGGGTTAGGTTGGGATGGCTATGAATAGTGTACTAGGCTATGCGGAAGTGGTGGTGGTGGTTGATGAAGAAGCAATTGTCCCTAAGTGGCATAAACACCTTAGGAGACTCAAATCACTACTCAAGCAACCACAAATGCTATGGGGGACAAAAAGGTTAAGTTGCGGAAGTCGGTGGTGGTTATGCGGATGAAATGGTGGAAGCCCTAGGCAAAGATGCCAAAATCCACAAAATATGATGGAGTCAAAAGATTATGGTGGTATTTTTGTATTATAGGGGATGTCAAGAGCTTCAAAACGAGCTCAAGAACGTCGAAATCGGAGTTCGGATGAATTAGTTATGGACAAAACGGTGAAACACTGTTGGCTGAATTCCCAAGGGCCGGACATCTGGGGTCGGGTCCGGATTTCCGGGGCCTGATGTCCAGAACCACGCGAGATTTTGCCCTCCAGGGGCCGGATGCCCGGCCGGGGCCCCGGATGTCCAGCCCGACGATTCCAGATCGATATTGGGACTTCCAAACTCGTTTGGGGGCGGAATTTGATGATTTTGGGGGCAAAATTAGACGGATTTTGTAGAGGAAAGTGGAGTAACTTGGAGAAATGCTAGATCCACTTGAAACCAGGCAAACCCACGAATCAAAATCAACAAAATCTTATCAAACCAACAGATTACAAAAAATTTTGGGGCTATTTTTGGTGGGGAATTTTCGAATTTGAGGAAGAACACAACAAAACAAGGCTACAAAACGGTGGGGAGGCTCCAAATTCGTGAGAAACCGTGGCTCATGATACCATATGATGTAGGGTGGAACCCTAGATGGTAGATCTTTCCCGAAATGGAGAGGATCCCGCAAAGAACACGATGAACACGGGGAGAAAACACAAGGGAAAACACTCAAGAACAAGTCCAATCACACATCCACTAGACAATCAAACACACAAGATCACAAGGTACATGAACAACAAAGGGAAAGATACAAGGTAAAGTTCATCTCCGTGAGAATTTCTTGAATCCGTGAAGGATCTTCCCGTTTAGGGGTCTTGAATCCGTCGTGGATCTTCTCCGTAGAGGGGCCGCAGTCTCTCCTAGGGGTAGAACCACTAAGATGAGCAAAGCTCTAGTCTAAAATGAGTTATCACATTTGCTGACCCTAGAAATGAGGTGGGGGAGGAGTATATATATTCTTAGCCATGAAGGGGTAAGTGGGAGAGGATACATGGGCCTCTGGCCCGACTCTGCACGCAGGCAGGCGCCAGATGTCCGGGCTGGGGGCCAGATGGTCGTCCATTCATGGGAGGCCGGATGTCCGGGGCACGGGCCGGATATCCGGCATGGTGGTGGCCATTCTTCGGGTGCCTTCTGTTGCCCTTGCCGGATTTCCGGGGTGATGCCGGATGTACGACCTCTGCTGAAGCGCCGGATGTCCGGGCTGGTCTCCGGATGTTCGGCTGCTGATGCGCCACCAGCTCCGTCTTCTTCTGTTGTCGCTTCCAAGCTTCCCTCGCAGATGGTGTAGGTGTTCCTCGGTGCTTGCACTCCTCCTCGTCATCCGTGAAGCTCCGACAATACATATGCGTGCACACGAGTGGAGTGTCAAGTAGTATACTATCCTTGAAGGGGTCAAGTGAACACGTGTAAAGGAGATGATTCACCTTTATGTATGAGGAGTAGAGGTCGCACGTGTCAATTGCCAAACGGACTCTTGACATGGTGATGTCCTTAGGATGCTCCGCATCATTTTAGTTATGCAGACTGCAGGTATGATCGAAGTCTTGGGTGTCCCACCTTTGATGGGATGGACTACCCCTACGAGAAGAACAAGACGCGCATGCATCTTGAGGCAATTGACAAGGATCTATGGTACGTTGTGGAAACTAGTGTCCCCTCTGTCTCACCTTCCATGAACGCTGCTGATGTGAAGAGATTCAAGCAACTCAACTCACAAGCTAAGAATATCATATGTGGCCATCTGAGCAAAGGGCAGTATGGCAGAGTGAGTGCTTTGGAGACTACAAAGCTTATCTGGGACTGGCTGTCCAAGGTCAACGAAGGAGTCTCAACTCAAATCGACTCTCGAGTTGATGTTCTTCGCAATCTCTTCAACCGCTTCAAGAGACTTGACAATGAAAATGTTCAGCAAACTTTCGATCGCCTCATTGATATCTCCAATGAGCTACAAGCACTTGGTGCTACAGACATCACAGACCACGAGGTGGTGAAGAAACTGCTAAGATCACTTGACTCCTCATTCGACACTCTGGCACTAATGATTCAAGAGCGTGGAGACTACAAGTCACTTGATCCTGCTGATATACTCGAGAGGCTAATCACTCATGAGTTCCAACTTGCTAAAAACAGAGATATCCATGGTCCAAACCATGGCAGATCTCGTTCACTGAAGGCCAAGGCAATTTCCTCATCTGAAGGTGAAGAATCTGAAAACACCCTTGGCGATCCTGAAGAACTGAGTCAGGAGCTAGCAATGCTCATGAGGAAATTTCAGAAGTTCTCAAGACGTGGTCGTTTTGTGAAATCTTCAAGAGGTGATGACTTAAGATCCGACTCTTCATCCCACGATCCCAAGAAGAGGACCTGCCACAAATGCAAGAAACCTGGTCACTTTATCACTGTTTGTCCTCAGTGGGCAAAGGAATCGAAGAAGAAGAAATGCGAGGACTACAGCTCAGACGAATCGAAGAAAAAGAAGAAATCTTCAAAGTCCTCATCATCAAAATCCTCAAAGTCTTCCTGTAAGAAGAAGAGCAGTTCCAGGAAAGCTTGGGCATTCATTGGTGCTACCTCTTGAGCTTGCGTTGTATTCCCTCGAAGAGGAAAGGGAAATGCATCACAGTAGCATAAGTATTTCCCTCAGTTTTTGAGAACCAAGGTATCAATCCAGTAGGAGGCCACGCGCGAGTCCCTCGCACCTGCACAAACAAATAAGAACTTCACAGCTAACGTGATAAGGGGTTGTCAACCCCTTTACGGTCACTTACAAAAGTGAGATCTGATAGAGATGATAGTTTATATTTTTGGTATTTTTAGTTTAATAAAACAACAAATAAAAGCGGTAAATGTAAATTATATGTAGATTGATATGTTGAGAATAGACCCGAGGGCCATAATTTTCTCTAGTGGCTTCTCTCATGATAGCGATATTCTATGGCGGGTAAACAAATTACTGTCGAGCAATTGATAGAAAAGTGAATAATTATGAGGCTATCAAGGCATGATCATTGTATATAGGCATCACGTCCGAGACAAGTAGACCGAAATGATTCTACATCTACTGCTATTACTCCACACATTGACCGCTATCCAGCATGCATCTAGTGTATTGAGTTCATAAGAACAGAGTAACGCCTTAAGCAAGTTGACATGATGTAGAGGGATAAACTCGAGCAATATGATATAAACCCATCTTTTTATCCTCGATGGCAACAATACAATACGTGCCTTGCTGCCCCTACTGTCACTGGGAAAGGACACCGCAAGATTGAACCCAAAGCCAAGCACTTCTCCCATTGCAAGAACTATAGATCTAGTAGGCCAAACCAAACCAATAATTCGAAGAGACTTGCAAGGATATTATGAGCACACATAAAAAGTTCAGAGAAGAACCAAATATCTTTCATAGATAACCTTGATCATAAACTCACAATTCATCGGATCTCGACAAACACACCGCAAAAAGAGATTACATCGAATAGATCTCCTCGAACACCGAGGAGAACTTTGTTTTAAGATACAGAGAGAGAGAAGAAGCCATCTAGATACTAGCTATGGACCCAAAGGTATGTGGTAAACTACTCACAACTCATGGTGAGGGCGATGATGATGAAGAAGAAGGCCTCCGTGATGGACCCCCCTCCGGTGGAGCTCCGGAACAAGCTCCAAGATGGGATCTCCACAGGAACATAATGTACGATAGTGGAATTAGGGTTTTCTCTGTGTCCATGGATTTTCTGGGGTACGTAGACTTATATAGGAAGAAGGAGGACACCGGGGGACGCTCGAGGGGCCCACGAGGTAGGGGGCATGCCCTGAGAAGGGGGGCGCGCCCCCCACCGTCGTGGGTGCCTCGATGCTCCCCTGACGTGGTTCTCAAGTTCCTCGGGCGTGATTTTTCTCCAAAAATATCTCTCGTGAAGGTTTGATTCCGTTTGGACTCCGTTTGATATTCTTTTTCTGCAAAACCCTGAAATAGGCAGAAAACAGCAATCTGGACTAGGCCTTTGGTTTAGTAGGTTAGTCCCAAAAATGATATAAAAGTGAATGATAAAGCCCATTAAACATCCAAGACCTCATAAATAATAGCATGGAACAATCAAAAATTATAGATACGTTGGAGACATATCAAGCATCCCCAAGCTTAATTCCTGCTCGTCCTCGAGTAGGTAAATGATAAAGATTTTTTTTTTTTTGATGTGGAATGCTAACCAATATAGTTTTTCAATGTAATTCTCATAATTTTGGCATGAATGTTCAGATCTGAAAGATTCAAGATAAAAGTCTATATTGACATAAGCAATAACAATACTTCAAGCATACTAACAAAGCAATCATGTCTTCTCAAAATACTATGGCTAAATGATACGGAGTATCCCATGATCATCCCCATGTTCACTCGACGAGGCCTCAACTACACACATTTGGACACAAGGTTCACTCGCTCCTCTCTGAACCTCCACTTTCTACATGTGAGACATGCCTACTACCTCAAATATATGTGCTATGCATGTTCAGGAACACCCAAGGGGACCATGGAGAACCCAAGGACCAAGGCCAAGTGCGCGTGGAAGAGAAGGAAGAAGGACCAGCATCTACAGGCCCCGGACATCCGGCCCCCAAGCCCGGACATCCGGCGCCCCTTCACAGAAGCTAGCACCGCAAGCCCGGACATCCGGCCCCATGCCCCGGACATCCGGCTCCACTCGAAGCCCCGGACATCCGGCCCCTTCGCCGGAAATCCGGCCCCTCATCACAGAAGGCAACCGAAGCCGGCCACGCTCAGCCCGGACATCCGGCCAGAGGCCCGGACATCCGGCTCCTCGCGAGCCGCCGGACATCCGGCCCCCGGCCCGGACATCCGGCGCCTGCCTGCGCGCAGAGACGGGCCTGAGGCCCATGTATCCCTCTCCCACTTACCCCTTCATGGACCTAGACTATATATACTCCTCCCCCTCCTCCATTTGAGGGTTAGCTTAGAGATAGCTCATTTGATACCTAGAGCTTTGCTCATCTAGTGGTTCATCTCCTTGTGAGTGACTGCGGCCCCTCCACGGAGAAGATCCACACGGATTCAAGACCTCTGCGGAGAAGATCCTACGGGATATCATCAAGACCTCCTCACGGAGAAGAACCGGTTACCCTTTGTATCGTCCCTTGTTGATCTTGGATCTTGTATCTCTTTGTGTTTCGAGGATCTAGCATATGTGTGACTTGTTCTTGTTGGTTTGAGTGATTCTCTCGTGTTTCCCCTCGTGTTCCCTCTCGTGTTCTTCGTGTTCATCGTGGGATCCACTCCATTTCGTGAAAGATCTGCTGATTAGGGTTCCACCCTGTATCATATGGTATCATGAGCCAAGGTTTCTCACGAATTTGGAGCCTCCCCACCGTTTTCTAGCCTTGTTTTGTTGTGTTCATCCCCAATTTCGAAAATTCCCCACCAAAAATAGCCCCAAAAATTTTTGTGATCTGTTGGTTTGATGAGATTTTGTTGATTTTGATCCGTGGATTTGCTTGGTTTCAAGTGGATCTATCATTTCCCCAAGTTTCCCCATCTTTCCTCCACAAAATCCCTCAAATTTTGAGCCCCAAATCATCAATTTCCGCCCCAAATTCGAAAAGTTCGTCCCGATTCAGATCTGGAATCTTCGGGCCGGACATCCGGGCCACTGGCCGGACATCCGGGCCATCGGGCCGGACATCCGGCTCCTGGAGGGGAAAATCCCGCGCGATTCTGGACATCAGGCCCCGGAAATCCGGGCTCCACCCCGGATGTCCGACCCCTGGAATTTCAGCCACCCGTGTTTCACCGTTTTGTCCATAACTAATTCATCCGAACTCCGATTTCGACGTTCTTGAGCTCGTTTTGAAGCTCTTGACATCCCCCATAACACAAAAATACCACCATCATCATTTGACTCCATCATATTTTTGGGACTTTGGCATCTTTGCCTAGGGCTTCCACCATATCATCCGCATAACCACCACCGACTTCCGCAACCTAACCTTTTTGTCCCCCATAGCATTTGTGGTTGCTTGAGTAGTGATTTGAGTCTCCTAAGGTGTTTAGGCTACTTAGGGACCATTGCTTCTTCATCAACCACCACCACCACTTCCGCATAACCTTGTCCACCATACATAGGCAACTCAACTTAACCCAGTTTTTGTTCGAGCTTGTTTGAGTTGTGGCTTGTGTCTCCTAAGGTGTTTCGGCTACTTAGGGACCGTGACTTCAACTCCGACAACGTGTATAGCCCATCATACACTTCCACCACCATAACCCATTTTGATCGGGTTTCCACCAACATTTCCGCAACCACCACCACATGTCCGCTACCACCATTTGACATTTGTCCTTGAGATTTTGAGTTGTGGTTTTTCCGTTTCCTAAGGTGTTTCGGCTAATTAGGAACGGGTCTACATCAAGAGCACCACCTCTCATCATCGACACGGACGGTAACTTCGACGACATCATTGTATATTCCCCTTGCAATTGCATTGTTAACCCCTAGCCCATTTTGCGTCACTTGCCTATCGAGACTAGCCTTTGAGTATTGCCGGCAACGTTACTTGTGCACATTAGTGATCACCGATCCGCCCTTCCATTGCATATATACCATATCATATTGGTATCATCATATCATCTCTTGTGTCACAAGATTGTTCCCGCATATACACAATTGCTATCTTGGTTTGTGCATCGTGGCCATACAAAAAAAAGAGAGAGAGAATAAGCTTTTAAGCACAAAGAAAAAGATACGCAAAGAGCTTTTAAGCAAGAACCATAGCATCATACTACATTAATATTGTCATACTTGATCATCTTGGATCATCTTGTGCTCAAAGCACCGGAACATCATACACATAGCATACTTGGGATAGAAAGTTCCTACATTTTGCATCATATAGGTTGTGCACAAGTGTCGTATCCGCCTATAGAGCAATCGTGCTAGCGTCTCTCTTGAGTCGTGCAACACGAGCGTTTTCCGTGGATTCCACATTTTGGCTCATTCCTTGGTTGCACGACCCCATCTATCTATCCGTGTGTGTGTTTCCGTGTGCCACCCATATTGCTATTGGTCTACTTGTTTCACTTGCGAATTTGTGAATCTTTTTCAACTTTATTGACTCTTGCTAACATTTCACATCAATTTTTTGTGCCACTATCCTCACCGAGCTCCACCATAAGCTTTACTTGTGTAGGTGTGAGAAACCGACAAGAATTGGTACCAATTGTGCTATTTCCTTGTTCCACATTTGAGTGATCATTGATCCATCTTCAACATCGGTCAAGGTACATTTGGTCTAGTTCTTCTCTTTCTCCCACTCATACTTGCTAGCGTCTTGTGATGGATAGGCAAGGCATTTCATCTCCGGTCTTCGACATCGACGCCGCGTACAAGGACATCCACGCGAAAACCATCGGACTACAACGAGAAATGCAAGAGTGCTTGGGCAACATCGCCATCGAACTACGACACTCCAAGACAAGGACAATGGCTTCCTTCGACGACTTGTGCGACTCCTTCAACAAACAAATGGCGGAGCTCCGACACTTGGTGGTCGACTACAAGTCTTCGTCTCCTTCGTCATCCTCTCGGCGGCGACGTTCAAGTCACAAGTCTTCTGAGCGCACACATGATGCAAGTGCAAGTCTTCCACATCCACACCGCCATGGCGACCATCGACATCGTCATGAAGGGCAAGTCACCTCCAAGCATCTTGTGCACGACGACGACGAACGACATCTACCAAGAGCTCAAGCACGACAACGACATCATCATCATGAAGATGCTCGACAAGCGCATATCTACAAGTCCGAAGAAGCTCTACATCACGCCAAGGCCAAGATTCAAGAGCAAAAGAGAAGACCGCGAGACAAGCACACCCAAGATGGAGCTACGGCTACAACCACCACTTCGGCATCTTCACCAAGTGCTATCAAGGCATCTTCGCCTTCGGACGTACGGCATCTTCGCCTACTTCCCATGAGTTCGCCTACATCGACATCTCCAACTACAAGGCGACCACCTACGAGCGAGGGTGACACTTCCATCTTCGGAAGCTCCCCACATCAAGACGGCGACAAGACGGTCGATCAAGGGCCATCCCCTTCGACTACGGCATTCACCTTTGGAGGCGTTATGGATGAGGCGGCGAAAGGAGTTGAGTTTGGAGACGTTTGCACCTACATCTCTCCGACACCCATATATCATGAGATGCCCCAATTTCCATGTGAGGAGAGACACCACCATATGAGTGACATGAGTGACTCCACCATATGTGAGATTGAGAGCAATTATTTTGAGAGGACGAGAGTGATCACCACTATCCCCACACATGAGAGCATGCCACACATCATATGTGAGGTTGAGGGCCATTTGAGTGACTCCACCAACCATACGAGTGAGAGCATCCATGAGGGAGTGAGTGAGCCACAACACTTAGTGAGTGAGGTAGTTGATAGGGCATGTGAGGCCACTATGATTTCTAACGACTTAACCTCTACTCCGAGTGTGTTTTCGTTGGTGCTAGGTCTCCTACATGACGATATGCCTACCCTCGACAAGTCCATCCCTCCAATGGACAACCCGATGGCCATGGTGGAAGAAGATGCACCACCCACATGGTTCCATCACGATGAAGATGAGTACGATTGGATCATGAACACCTCACCTACAACGCATGAGCGACGCTCCAAAGGTAAAATAGGTGAACGTGATGCTCTTGTCCCACTAGTGGACTATCTTGACAATGATTGCTTGCATGATGTTGACACACCTATTGCCATGCTTCATGCTAGTGCGACTTCATCATGTCATGACTTACCTATTTATGATGAATATGATGATGAGCATGTTGAGTTGCCTAGTTGTGATGCTATGCTCCATAGGATCTCATGTGAAAATTCTTTTGGCCACATCATGTTCGACAACCCTCTAAACTTGTCATATGCTATGAGTGAGATTTCTCATATTGTTTCATATCAATCTCAACATAGTAACTATGCATGCACCATTAAAGTGAATCCTATTTGCACTTGTGGCATAGATGACAAGATGATGGTCATTGGCTTGTGTTTCTCTTGCGATGATATTGCCATGCTTCCTTTACATGACTTGCGCAATTCATCTACTATGCCATGCCATGAACACAATGTTCCAAATATGCTTTGCTTTGGATGTTCTCAATATTCTCCATGTGAACTTTCCAATAATGCTCATGAGGAGACCCCCATAGTTTACTCATACATACTAGGAGATTTTGATGCATTCCATACCTTGCATGATTACCATGATTGTGTGCACCATATGCATTCCATGAATCACAATGATATTTCTCGTGATGCATCACACAACTTGAGTCTCCATTATGCCATACATAACAACAAACCTCTCATGATGGATGACATGTTTCTTTACCACGCATCTCATTTATTTGAGCATTGGATATTATGTGCTAACCAACACTTGCACGTGCGCATCATGATGGATGATGTGTACATATACCACGCACATACAATTTTTCCTTTGCCTTTGTCTTGTGTAGGTACTTTTGCAAACTCGTCAACCTCACAATCCCATGAGTTGACGAAAAGAGCTCTTGAGAGCAACGATGGCTTGGGATTCCGTGGAATCTCCTTACCACCATTCTCTTCGCGCAAACACTACGCGCATGTCTTTTACTTGGCTCTCACACGACTATGGGCTATTTGTCACTTGTCACATTATGCCCATACTATCGTGTTCACTTTGCATGTTATGCCTCTTGCTATGATTTTGCCATGCAATTGTGACCCTTGCTTGCAATTACAAATGATAAACCATTATGATACTCCTATGTGTATTTGCATGCTTGGTGGAGACACTAGTAGCTATTGCCATGCTATTGTTGATTCTTGTGTTGAGAGAGTCATGATATCCCATTGCTATTTCCATATGGCCTCTCATCAACACATTGATGCTATTTTGCTCATATCTTGCTTTCATGCTTGTGCTATGCCATGTGCATCATGTATTCTCACTATTTGCACACATGCCATGATTGCCATGATTACTTCTAGTATGTTGCATCTTTGCACTACTAGCTTGCTTGACTTGATCACTATGCTTGTTTGCTATGTTGCATCACCCATGTTCCTCTCTTACTTGCTTTCTTGGGTTGATGACATATATGTTCATGCCACTCACATGATATATATTGATCATTGTCACTTGCCTCCAATAGTTGCTTCTCTCATATTCTCTTATAGTGAGTGCAACCGTGCGATGCTTGTTGATATTGGAGACTTTGACACCCTTCTTGTGATGCATACTTGCTTGATTGAGCCTATTGCACTTGGTTGTTCTCGCATCTTATGCCTACATACCATGCACCACACCCTTGTACTTTCTTATGATAAGAATGATGCAAGCACTTGTTGGGTATTTTCTCGCACGAATGCTAGGTTTTGCATTCACGCTAACCTCATTTGTTTTTCCGAGCGTTTGTCATGTTCTTTCATTTTGAAGGATTCACAAGGCGGTGTCGTCATGCAACAACTTGGTCATGCGAAGGCATACATGATGTGCAACACCAACATTCGCGAGAATCTCCTAAAGGTGAACTCATTCCTTTTGAGCCATCCTCACATACGCATATTGGATGGGTCATTCTTTCATTGTTGTCTTCTTCTTCTTGTCTACATGATAGATCTATTGGAGAGAGGACCTACATTGGAGATGGACCTTCAAGATGAGGAGCGCTCGGACTTATTGGATGCACCTTCGTACCTTCACTCATGCCACGACATCGAGCATTGGTATGTCAAAACCCCTTTGACACATTGCACCAAAAACTTCATATTTGTTGATTGTGTGCTCACCTGCCATGCTCCATGGACATATCATTCCCATAACAAATTTGCATCTTGCCCATGGATTGACTCACATTATGATTGCCTTGTTGCATTTTGTATCCCCATGTCATCCATGATATATGAGCTTGTGCATTTCCTTAGCAAATTTGTTGTGATCTTTCTTGATGGCATATTCATACATCATGATCATATTGTCCTCCATCAATTGCATGACAACATACACATATTGAGCATCCATTGCCATGTTCATGCTCTTGATAAACCATCACACTATGACATCATTTTGCACAATGGTTGCATTGATCACATTCACAACACCTTTGTGTGCACCACAAATGCATTTGATCACATGAATGCTTTACATATCATACTATATCATCTTGTTAAGCTTCATGTACATCGTCACACGGACTCATTCTTACATGATGGACACTTTGTGTGTGCTAACCATTGTATTTCCAAGTGTCCTTTGTGTTTGCTCATTTTGCATGTACCACATACCGGAGACACCTTGGAGTACTTGGATTGCAACATGCCCTCAACTTCGTCCAACTACAAGTCCGTTTACGACTACCGTTTCCATGGTGATGAGGTTTTTGATCCGAGATCGGATCTTTCCCAAGGGAGGGGAGATGATACGGAGTATCCCATGATCATCCCCATGTTCACTCGACGAGGCCTCAACTACACACATTTGGACACAAGGTTCACTCGCTCCTCTCTGAACCTCCACTTTCTACATGTGAGACATGCCTACTACCTCAAATATATGTGCTATGCATGTTCAGGAACACCCAAGGGGACCATGGAGAACCCAAGGACCAAGGCCAAGTGCGCGTGGAAGAGAAGGAAGAAGGACCAGCATCTACAGGCCCCGGACATCCGGCCCCCAAGCCCGGACATCCGGCGCCCCTTCACAGAAGCTAGCACCGCAAGCCCGGACATCCGGCCCCATGCCCCGGACATCCGGCTCCACTCGAAGCCCCGGACATCCGGCCCCTTCGCCGGAAATCCGGCCCCTCATCACAGAAGGCAACCGAAGCCGGCCACGCTCAGCCCGGACATCCGGCCAGAGGCCCGGACATCCGGCTCCTCGCGAGCCGCCGGACATCCGGTCCCCGGCCCGGACATCCGGCGCCTGCCTGCGCGCAGAGACGGGCCTGAGGCCCATGTATCCCTCTCCCACTTACCCCTTCGTGGACCTAGACTATATATACTCCTCCCCCTCCTCCATTTGAGGGTTAGCTTAGGGATAGCTCATTTGATACTATCTAGTGGTTCATCTCCTTGTGAGTGACTGCGGCCCCTCCACGGAGAAGATCCACTACGGATTCAGGACCTCCTTCATCGGAGAAGATCCCCAGGGATATCAAGACCTCCTCACGGAGAAGAACCGGTTACCCTTTGTATCGTCCCTTGTTGATCATGGATCTTGTATCTCTTTGTGTTTCGAGGATCTAGCATATGTGTGACTTGTTCTTGTTGGTTTGAGTGATTCTCTCGTGTTTTCCCTCGTGTTTCCTCTCGTGTTTCCCCCGTTTCCCTTTGTGTTCTTCGTGTTCATCGTGGGATCCCCTCCATTTCGTGAAAGATCCGCTGATTAGGGTTCCACCCTGTATCATATGGTATCATGAGCCACGGTTTCTCACGAATTTGGAGCCTCCCCGCCGTTTTCTAGCCTTGTTTTGTTGTGTTCTTCCCCAAATTCGAAAATTCCCCACCAAAAATAGCCCCAAAAAAATTTTGTGATCTGTTGGTTTGATGACATTTTGTTGATTTTGATCCGTGGATTTGCTTGGTTTCAAGTGGATCTAGCATTTCCCCAAGTTTCCCCATCTTTCCTCCACAAAATCCCTCAAATTTTGAGCCCCAAATTGATACGGAGTATCCCATGATCATCCCCATGTTCACTCGACGAGGCCTCAACTACACACAATTGGACACAAGGTTCACTCGCTCCTCTCTGAACCTCCACTTTCTACATGTGAGACATGCCTACTACCTCAAATATATGTGCTATGCATGTTTAGGAACACCCAAGGGGACCATGGAGAACCCAAGGACCAAGGCCAAGTGCGCGTGGAAGAGAAGGAAGAAGGACCAGCATCTACAGGCCCCGGACATCCGGCCCCCAAGCCCGGACATCCGGCGCCCCTTCACAGAAGCTAGCACCGCAAGCCCGGACATCCGGCCCCATGCCCCGGACATCCGGCTCCACTCGAAGCCCCGGACATCCGGCCCCTTCGCCGGAAATCCGGCCCCTCATCACAGAAGGCAACCGAAGCCGGCCACGCTCAGCCCGGACATCCGGCCAGAGGCCCGGACATCCGGCTCCTCGCGAGCCGCCGGACATCCGGCCCCCGGCCCGGACATCCGGCGCCTGCCTGCGCGCAGAGACGGGCCTGAGGCCCATGTATCCCTCTCCCACTTACCCCTTCATGGACCTAGACTATATATACTCCTCCCCCTCCTCCATTTGAGGGTTAGCTTAGAGATAGCTCATTTGATACCTAGAGCTTTGCTCATCTAGTGGTTCATCTCCTTGTGAGTGACTGCGGCCCCTCCACGGAGAAGATCCACACGGATTCAAGACCTCTGCGGAGAAGATCCTACGGGATATCATCAAGACCTCCTCACGGAGAAGAACCGGTTACCCTTTGTATCGTCCCTTGTTGATCTTGGATCTTGTATCTCTTTGTGTTTCGAGGATCTAGCATATGTGTGACTTGTTCTTGTTGGTTTGAGTGATTCTCTCGTGTTTCCCCTCGTGTTCCCTCTCGTGTTCTTCGTGTTCATCGTGGGATCCACTCCATTTCGTGAAAGATCTGCTGATTAGGGTTCCACCCTGTATCACTAAAGAAGGTTATCCCTACAAAATCATATAGTCTGGCTATGCTCCCTCTTCATCACACAAAATATTCATATCATGCACAACCCCGATTTCAGCCAAGCATATGTTTTCATACTCTATCTTTTCAAACCCTTCAACATTCACGCAATACATGAGCGTGAGCCATGGATATAGCACTATGGGTGGAATAGAGGTGGTTGTGGAGAAGACAAAAAGGAGGGAGATAGTCTCACATCGACTAGGCGTATCAATGGGCTATGGAGATGCCCATCAATAGATATCAATGTGAGTGAGTAGGGATTGACATGCAACGGATGCACTAGAGCTAGACATGAATGAAAGCTCAACAAAAGAAACTAGTGGGTGTGCATCCAACTTGCTTGCTCATGAGGACCTAGGGCATTTGAGGAAGCCCATCGTTGGAATATACAAGCCAAGTTCTATAATGAAAGTTGCCACTAGTATATGAAAGTGACTAAGCATGAGACTCTCTACAATGAAGAACATGGTGCTACTTTGAAGCACAAGTGTGGAAAAAAGATAGTAGCAATTGTCCCTTCTCTCTTTTCTGTCATTTTTTTGGAGGGGCTTCTATCTTTTTTTATTAGCCCCTCTCTATTTTTTAGGCTATCTCTTTTTTTATTGGCCTTTCCTCACATGGGCCAATGCTCTAATAATGATGATCATCACACTTTTAATTACAACTCGAAATTACAACTCGATACTACAACAAGTATGACTCTACATGAATGCCTCCGGCCGTGTACCGGGATATGCAATGAATCAAAAATGACATATATGAAAAAATATGCATGGTGGCTTTGCCACAACTACGATGTCAACTACATGATCATGCATGGCAATATGACAATATGATGCGTGTCATATAAACGGAACGGTGGAAAGTAGCATGGCAATATATCTCAGAATGGCTATGTAAATGCCATGATAGGTAGGTATGGTGGCTGTTTTGAGGAACAATATGGTGGTTGTTTTGAGGAAGGATATATAGTGGCTTTTGGCACCAGCGAAAGTTGCGCGGTACAAGAGAGGCTAGCAATGGTGGAAGGGTGAGAGTGCGTATAATCCATGGACTCAACATTAGTCATAAGAACTCATATACTTATTGCAAAAATCTATGAGTCATCAAAACAAAGCAATCAATGCATGCTCCTAGGGGGGAGGTTGGTAGGAGTTAACCATCGCGCGCCCCCAACATCCACACAAAGGTTGGCACTCTACAAATACCCCATGCTTTAACTTCGTCACATAGCGGTTCACCATACGTGCATGATACAGTAATCACTAACCTTAACACAAGTATTTCTCAATTTCATAATAACTCCACTAGCATGACTCTAATATCACTATCCTCATATATCAAAACAATTATCAAGCATCCAACATCTCATTCTATTCAATGCACTTGGTGTGATTTTTTTTACTACATTGACATTGGATGTTTATTATGTGAAGACTAGTTCTTTTAGCCTAAACACATTACAACGCTGTTTTAATAGACTCTCAAAAGGATATAAGTGAAGCATGAGAGTTCAACAATTTCTACAAAATAATACCACCACCGTGCTCTAAAAGATATAAGTGAAACACTAGAGCAAAAACTATTCAACTCAAAAGATATAAGTGAAGCACATAGAGTGTTCTAACAATTTCTAGGCCATATTTAACTCTCTCAAATAGGTGTGTCCAGCAAGGATGATTGTGGCAAACTAACAAGCAAGGACTCAAATTATACAAGACGCTCCAAGCAAAACACATAACTTGTTGCGAATAAAAATATAGCTCCAAGTATAGTTACCGATGGATGAAGACGAAAGAGGGGATGCCTTTCCGGGGCATCCCCAAGGTTAGGATTTTTATTATCTTGAATTTACTTGGGGTGACATGGGCATCCCCACACTTAGGCCTTTGCTACTCCTTGTTCCATAGTCCATCAAAGCAATACTCAAAACTTGAAAACTTCACAACACAAAACTTAGACAAAAATTCTCGTGAGCTCCGTCAGTATAAGAAAGCAAACCACTACTCAAAGGTGCAGCAATTAATTCATTATTTGTTTATATTGGTGTTAAACCTACTGTACTCGAACTTCTCTATGGTTCATATCCTCCAATACTACTCATAGATGCATCGGAATAAGCAAACAACACACGAAAAAACAGAATCGGTCAAAGACAAAACAGTCTGTAGTAATCTGCAGGTTTCGCCTACTTCTGGAACTCCAAAAAATTCAAAATAAATTGGTAAATTTGCGGAATTTGTCTACCAATCATATGCAAAAAGAACCAACTAAAAAGCGCGCCCCAGTAATATCTCACGACTATTTTAGCGAGCGCTAACGATTCTGTTTTTCACAGAAAGATCATATAAACTTCATACAAGTCTTCCCAAAGGTTCTACTTGGCACAAACACTAAACAAAACATGAAACCACATCTAATCAGAGGCTAGGTGCAATATTTATTCCCTAACAGCAACAAAAAAAACATAAAATTGGGTTGCCTCCCAACAAGCGCTAACGTTTTACGCCCCTAGCTAGGCAGGATACAAGATAAATCTAGGTATTGCCATCTTTGGAAGGAAATTCAAGCACTTTTGGTTCTTGGGCACTTCTTTGTCCCTATGAATAATCAAACGCTTGGGCAGGAAATCAAGAAATTCTAAAGTGTCAAAAGGGTCTCTTGCAAAAGTAAGAAAATTAGGGTGAACACTTATGGATTTGAGATCCGCGAGTCTAGATGTTTCACCCTTGTCTGTAGGGACATCCATGAACTTAGATAATTTAGTAGAGTTATTTGGAGTAGTTTTTATAGCGGAAAGAGCAGAACCCACATTAGTGGTAACATCCTCAAGCTTATTGATTCTACTAGAATCCCGATATAGCTTTTCTTTAACAAAGGGCTCCTTTTCCTTAAGATTTTTCAGAACAACTCCTACCTTAGATCCATATTGGGTGATTTCATTATGGATTTTTCTATCCAAGTTCTCTACCAATTCTACCGTAGAAACTTTGTTTTCAATGATTTCTAACCTTTGCATAACATGCTCCAAAGTTTAAATGGTCCCATTAACCATAAGAGGTGGTGAGCCAAATAATTCAGTCATGGCATTATAAGAATTAATGGTGTGGCCACCCAAGAAATTCCCTCCGGTAATGGTATCAAAGATAAATCTTCCTTGGAGTTATGCCAACATAAAAATTGTGAAGAAGCACGAAAGTGGAAAGCTTCCTATTAGATCTATTTTGAGCATTGCAAATTCTATACCAGGCATCTTTTAAGTTTTCTTCCCCCCTTTGTTTAAAGTTGAGGACCTCACTCTCGGGAGTGGTGATAATGATAGGTGTGCTAGACATGATGACAAGCAAGCAAGCGGCACACGAGCAAACAAGAAGCAAGCGAACGATAAACACACGACGGAAGAAGGGCAAATAAAACGACAAGGGTGAAGTGGGGGAGAGGAAAACGAGAGGAAAATAAATGTAATGCGAAGGATAAGGGTTTGTGATAGGTACTTGGTATGTGACTTTTGCGTAAGCCTCCCCGGCAACGGCGCCAGAAATTCTTCTTGCTACCTCTTGAGTTTGCGTTGTATTCCCTCGAAGAGGAAAGGGATATGCAGCACAGTAGCGTAAGTATTTCCCTCAGTTTTTGAGAACCAAGGTATCAATCCAGTAGGAGGCCACGGCGACTCCCTCGCACTTGCACAAACAAATAAGAACTTTGCAGCCAACGCGATAAGGGGTTGTCAATCCCTTTACGGTCACTTACGAAAGTGAGATCTGATAGAGATGATAGTTTATATTTTTGGTATTTTTAGTTTAATAAAACGAAAAATAAAAGTGGTAAAAGTAAAGTAGATGTAGATTGATATGTTGAGAATAGACCCGGGGGCCATAGTTTTCTCTAGTGGCTTCTCTCATGATAGCGATATTCTACGGCGGGTAAACAAATTACTGTCGAGCAATTGATAGAAAAGCGAAAAATTATGAGACTATCTAGGCATGATCATTGTATATAGGCATCACGTCCGACACAAGTAGACCGAAACGATTCTGCATCTACTACTATTACTCCACACATCGACCGCTATCCAGCATGCATCTAGTGTATTGAGTTCATAAGAACAGAGTAACGCCTTAAGCAAGATGACATGATGTAGAGTGATAATCTCAAGCAATATGATATAAACCCCATATTTTTATCCTCGATGGCAACAATACAGTACGTGCCTTGCTTCCTCTACTATCACTGGGGAAGGACACCGCAAGATTGAACCCAAAGCCAAGCACTTCTCCCATTGCAAGAACTATAGATCTAGTAGGCCAAACCAAGCCAATCATTCAAAGAGACTTTCAAGGATATTATGAGCACACATAAAAAGTTCAGAGAAGAACCAAATATCTTTCATAGAAAACCTTGATCATAAACTCACAATTCATCGGATCTTGACAAACACAGCGCAAAAAGAGATTACATCGAATAGATGTCCTCGAAGACCGAGGAGAACTTTGTATTGAGATCCAAAGAGAGAGAAGAAGCCATCTAGATACTAGCTATGGACCCGAAGGTCTATGGTAAACTACTCATAACTCATGGTGAGGGCGATGATAATAATGAAGAAGGCCTCTGTGATGGATCCCCCTCCCGTGGAGCTCCGGAACATTCTCTAAGATGGGATCTCACCGGGAACAGAAGGTACGGCTGTGGAATTAGGGTTTTCTCTCTGTCCACGTTGTTTCTGGGGTACGTAGACTTATATAGGAAGAAGGAGGGCACCGGGGGACGCTCGAGGGGCCCATGAGGTAGGGGGCGCGCCCCCATCCTCGTGGGTGCCTCGATGCTCCCCTGACGTGGTTCTCAAGTTCCTCGGGCATGATTTTCTCCAAAAATATCTCTCGCGAAGGTTTCATTCCGTTTGGACTCCGTTTGATATTCTTTTTCTGCAAAACCCAGAAATAGGCAAAAAACAGCAATCTGGACTCGGCCTTTGGGTTAGTAGGCTAGTCCCGAAAATGATATAAAAGTGAATGATAAAGCCCATTAAACATCCAAGACTTCATAAATAATAGCACGGAATAATAAAAAATTATAGATACGTTGGAGACGTATCAATTGGCAAGGAAATGGACTCAGCTGAATTTGAAGAAAATGAGGAAGAGGAAGAATTTGAGGAATCAGACTCTGGCGTGGCAAGCCTGGCTCTCGCTACCGCATTCGTCAGCAAGTCCATCTTCAACACTGACGAAAAAGACTTCCCCGACACTGCTGACGACGACAACGATGACTACTCTCCCACCTACAGCTTCATGGCAAAATTTGCCAAGGTACTCAACCTTTCCATGTATGATTCTAGTGAAGATGAATCTGATGAATACCTCAAACCTAGCTATTCCAAACTTGCTAAAATTGCCATAAAACAGCAAAAAGCTTTTGATAAGGTTCAAAATATGCTAGAAAGAAGTGATGATCTGTTGGGTGAAGAAATGGATTGATCTAAAATCTTGACTGGAAATCTTCAGAGACTTCAGTCCAAGTGTGATAACCTTCAGGATAATCATAACAGTCTCTTATCTGATCATGAGAAGCATTCCTATGAATTTCTTCAAAGAAAGCAAGATCTTGAGAAGCTAAGGGAGAGTTATGAAGATCTTCAGAAGGAACATGATTCATTGCTTGCTCAACTGATCAGCGCTGCTCGGGAGGAATTCATTCCCCTCATGCCTTAAATGCATTGAACGTGAAACTGCAAATTCTTCACTTGAAAGTTCAAATGCTTCTAATGTTACAAATTCTTCAACTGTTTTTCTGGTGACAATTTCCTCAACTGAGGAAAACACCAATGCTACTTACGAAAATGCAGGATTGAAGGAATTGTATGTGACAGGCATGTACAAAAGCCTCAAAGGTCACCAGACTCTGTGTGATGTTCTTAAAAAGAAGATTCTGAATAAGAACCCTACGAAAGAGGGTATTGCCTTTGAGAGGAAACTCAATGTCGATGGGACCTACTAGAAACATGATTAGTATCCCAAAACCTCGTGGGTTGCTGCAAAAGGACCTCCTGTAGATCCCTCTACCTTATGTGGCTTTACTTGTGAAACTTCATTTTCTTCTGATGAGTCATTTAACTCCAACTATAAACTATTCAAAAATCAGAATGGTGAAGTATTTGCTAGATATGTTGGAACTAACTGCAGGAATGGTCCCCCTATGAAGAAAATCTGGGTCCCTAAGAGGCACCTTGAAAATCTTCAAGTGAATGCCCTCATGACACCTCGTGTGAGGAACGGGAAGCCCAGATCAAATTCGTCATATGGAACAAAATCTTCATATGGATCCAAATCCTCATATGGACCAAATTCCTCAACTGGATCAAATTCCTCACATGATCATCATCGCGCTAACTCATATGTTTCGCATGGAAAGGAGGATTATGAATATGTACATTATTCTTCAATTATGTTCATAAGTCCTCGAAAAATTTCTCTGCTTACTCATATTCATACTCTAACCCCTCTCATGTGAAATGAAGTGCACTTTCTTCAATGCCACCATTCTCAATTGGTGCTCGTCGAATGATGAACTCTTTACCACCCCTCCAGATGTGGGTGGTGAAGAAAAAGAACTAATCTCTTATGCAGGGTCAGGTCTCCAGACGAACATAAACGTCTGAAGAATTAACTGGAGACCCCAAAAGTGCTTGAAAGGACACAAACTAATCACACGGAAATGATTCATTCATTTCTCACGTCCTCATTCTTCATATATTGATCTTATTGATGAAATTCATTCTGATGAAATTGATGTCATATTCTTCACAATGAAGCATATGAGTTGTAAGATGTACTAATTCTTCTACATGATGACTCTCTCAAAGCTACTAAGTGGGTCCTCGACAGTGGATGCACAAATCGCATGACCGGTGACAACAACCTACTGATGGACTCTGCTTTATCTCCATCTCACCTGAAGCATATCACCTACGCCGATAAAGGAAAAAGAAAGGTACTGGGTCTAGGTAAGGTTGCAATCTCAAAACATCAACACATGGACAAAGTCATGCTTGTCGAGTCTCTTGTATTCAACCTCATGTATGTCTCATTGCTTTGTGACCTTGATATGGTGGTTGTCTTTAGCAAATATCGCTGCGTTGTAGTCTTATAATCTGACCATTCCAAAGTCTTCGAAGGCTTTAGGAGAGGAGACTTGCATATTGTTGATTTCTCCACAGGACCACAGCCTGCCACATGCCTACTTGCAAAAGCCTCAGAAGGATGGCTATGGCATCGACGACTTGGTCATGCTGGCATGAGGAACTTGCACACGCTTGTGAAGAAGAAGCATATCCTTGGAATTGAGGGTGTCAAATTCCTCAAAGATCATCTTTGTGGGGCTTGCGAAGCTGGGAAGATGGCCAAATCCAAGCATCCCTCGAAGACTATCAAGACTACCACTCGTCCATTTGAATTGCTTCACATGGATCTCTTTGGCCCTACACATTATTCTGCATTCACAAATGCAGCATCTCTTTATGGCTTTGTTATTGTTGATGACTACTCTCGTTATACATGGGTGCATATCATCACATTTGAGCATGAAGTGCAGGAAATCTTCAAGCGATTTTCCTCAAGGGCCTCGATGAATCTCGATGTGAAGATCAAGCATATCCGGAGTGACAATGGGACCGAGTTCAAGAACACTGGTCTTGATGACTATCTTGATGAACTTGGTATTACTCATGAGCTATCAGCCCCATACACTCCTCAGCAGAAGATCTTTGTGGAGCGCAAGAAGAGGACTCTTGTTGAGATGGCCTGCACCATGCTTGATGAATACAAGACGCCGCTTAGGTTCTGGCTTGAGGCTATCAAAACTTCGTGCCACATCATCAACAGGGTATATCTTCACAAATTCTCAAGAAAACCTCATATGAACTACTCACCGACAAGAAACCCAATGTGAGTTATCTCAAAGTCTTCTGTACTAAATGCTAGGTTAGAGATCCTCATCACAATTCCAAATTTGCACCAAAAGCACATGAAGGTTTTATGCCTGGTTACGGAAAGGACTCGCACACCTTCATAATCTTCATCAATCATCTTCACAAGATTATTGAGACTATAGATGTGCGGTTCGATGAAACTAATGGCTCGCAAAGAGAGCACCTGCCTTATGTGTTAGGTGAAATACCTCCCGAGGCATCCATGAAGTTCAAAGCTACTGAAGATATCATCCCCACTGAAGAATTAGCTGAAGAACTCATTCCTGACAATGAAGAAAATCATTCTGGTGCTCCTGGAGAAACTGCTGCTGAAGAAAATGCTCAGCCAGACCAAAGTCGTCAGCCAGCTCATCCTCGTGTCGCAAAAGAAGTGCAAATAGAGAAAATCATCGACGACATCAATGCACCAGGTCCTCTCACACGCTCAAGAGCTTCACACTTATCTAACTTTTGTGGGTACTTTGCTTTTGTCTCAATCACTGAGCCCACCAAAGTTGATGAGGCATTTCTTGAACCTGAGTGGATTCAAGCTATGCAAGAGGAATTGTATCAATTCGAGCTCAACCATGTGTGGGAACTCGTCAAGTGACCAGATCCTTGGAAGCACAATATCATTGGCACAAAGTGGATCTATCGAAACAAGCAAGATGAAAATGACCTTATGGTGAGGAATAAGGCTCGTCTCGTAGCTCAAGGCTACACACAGGTTGAAGGAATTGACTTCGATGAAAATTTTGCTCCTATTGCTAGACTTGAAGCTATTCGCACACTACTTGCTTATGCTAACCATCATAATATCTTCTTATATCAAATGGATGTGAAAAGTGCATTCCTCAATGGTAAGCTTGAGGAAGAAGTATATGTTGCTCAACCCCCAGGTTTTGAACATCCTAAACATACTAACAAAGTCTTCAAACTCAACAAGGCCCTCTATGGCCTCAAGCAGGCCCCTCGGGCGTGGTATGATACTTTGAAGGAATTGCTCACGAAGAAAGGCTTCAAACCCGGTTCACTTGACCCAACTCTTTTCACTAAGTCTTATGATGATGAATTATTTGTGTGTCAAATCTATGTGGACGATATTATCTTTGGTTGTACTGATGAACGTTACAGTGATGAATTTGACTACATGATGCATGAAGAATATCAAATGTCCATGATGGGAGAACTGAAATTCTTCCTAGGCCATCAAATTCGTCAATAACGCGATGGCATCTTCATATCTCAAGAGAAATACCTCAAGGATGTTCTTAGGAAATTCGGCATGCGAGATTGCAAAGGTGTCAAAATCCCTATGCCCACAAATGACCAACTATGCACCAATGAAAATGGTAAAGACTTCAATCAAAAGGTATACCGCTCCATGATTGGCTCTTTATTGTATCTGCGTGCATCTAGGCCAGATTTTATGCTTAGTGTTTGCATGTGTGCCCGATTTCAAGCTACACCGAAAGAATCGCACGATAAGGCTGTGAAGCATATTCTTCGATATCTAGGTCACACTCCAAAACATGGACTATGGTATCCCAAGGGCTCTGACTTTGATCTCATTGGATATTCTGACTCTGACTATGCTGGTGATCGAGTGGATCGCAAGTCAACATCTAGCACATGCCATTTCCTCGGACGATCCTTATGTTGGTCCTCGAAGAAGAAGAACTGTGTATCACTCTCCACTGCTGAAGCTGAGTACATAGCTGCTAGGTCATGTTGTGCTCAATTACTATGGATGAAGCAAACCCTCAAGGACTACGACGTCAACATGAAGAATGTGCCACTCTACTGTGTCAATGAGAGTGCCATCAATATTGCTCACAACCCAGTTCAACACTCAAGGACAAAGCTCACCAGATACGTCATCATTTTCTTCGTGGTCATGTCTTCAAGGGCGACATCTCCATCTATCATGTGAAGATTGAAGACCAGCTGGCAGATATTTTCACTAAGCCCTGGGATGAGAAGAGATTTTGCAAGTTGCGGTGTGAGCTAAATATCTTAGAATCTTCGAATGTTCTTTGAAAAGGACACACATCCTAACACTTATGCAAAATTGATTACTTTGATGCGCAACACACGAAGTAACGTTTTTCTTCAATCAATGAAGACTAACCCTCTAAGTGTGAAGAAGTTAATGAAGAAACTGATTCTCAAAACCCTTTGACAATTGTACGTTGTGTCTGAAATCATCAATCTTATACAGTGGGCCACGCCACCAACAAAAGTTGAAAATCTTCAATTTGAGTTTTTCTTCAGTTTGAAATTCCCAACAACATCTGGTGCGAGCGAAAATTCATATAAGCAATACTACATTAAGAAGCATGCTACACATACAATACTTTTGGTGTGGTTTTTGTACGACGATTTTGACCTTAAAGAACGTGATTTTAAAAAAATTCATACAAAGCCATTATTTTTTAAGTTGAAGCAATGCTTGAAATTTGCATCAAGTCGTAAAAAAATCTTAATAAAAGGGTTTTGTTAAACATGTTTTGGGCCATCTCTTCGTACGCTTGAAGATCAATAAAAGAATGTCTACGTCTGAGCGAAACGACCCTAGTTCGTTGCATTATATATATGAAAAAGGGTCCCATGCCAAAAAAATGTAAAAAAAATGAGCTGGGCCGAAGCTGGGGAAAGGCAGAAAAATGGGACAAAGTCGGGGATCGAACCCAGGTCTCCTAGCTGGGAGAGTTGTGTCCTAGCCAGTCGGGTGCTGGCGTTGTTTTTGACAATGCAAGGGCCTAGCTGTACATGAACGCAATCAGTGGCCACCTAATAAAAATGAATCGTTTTTGCCACTTACGGGTGGCATTGGTGGGTAATTCTTGCCAACTTCGAGGGTAGTTTTTATGACGTATGACCAGAAACCCAATTTGCTTTATTATTAGGTATATATATATATATATATATATATATATATATATATATATATGTGTGTTCTATTTGAAACTTGTTCAAAATCTTCACTTTGTACTTGACAGCTGAAGAATTTATGAACGCTTCGTTAAAACTTTCCTATCTGAATTTTTGGCTTTACCGCTCAAACCGTTCCACATTCCACTGTACAACTTATCTATACACCCACGATTGCACACGATCTCCACCTCTTTGTACGTGGGTGACACATGTCACACGGATTAGAAGAGTCAGGGGCACGTTCGTCCATTTTTCTCGGGTGAACCGTTTTTCACCTCGGCTATAAATACCCCCTCACCCTCCTCACTTTGTTTTAACTCCGCTCGACCTCCACTCCCTCGCTCGAGCTCTCAAAACCTAGCTTCGCCGCTACTTCCATCGTTGTCGATGAGGAAGAGCTTCACTACCTCGACCTCGACACCGTCGTACTCACGCAGGACGCAGATTTTTTCACTCTGCCACCGCCGTAGCTGTCTTCCTCTGCCAAGCTAGGGTCTGGAAGATCTGAACTGACGAGCTTCAAATCTACTATTACTAGTTCGTCATGTTCTTTGTCAAGGGTAATTAAAAGCGACTTTTACTGCCCTTGTCAATTCCAGTGATTTCTACAAATCTTCATTCTTCAATCTTCACACTCTATACACCTCACACAAACATGTGTTCTTGATCTGTTTCTCTAAACAATGTTTTTCTTCAAAGATTCCTCAATTAAGTGGATTTTCAATTTGAACAACTCTACACTAAAAAAAATACACTTCTGTGATGATACATGTTTGTCACAGTAGGTCACGTTTTCTGTCATGCATGTACATCCATGACGATTTTATGACAGAATCAAGATAGTCATACGTGTGCCGTTGTAGAAGTGTTCCATGACATTGCCAAAATTATCATCACGGAAGTGTCCACTTCCATGACGATAAATTGCGCATCACATGTGACACCCCGAGACCGGTGCGCCAGGTGTCAGTCAGTTCTTCATCGTCGTTGCCATGTCATCTGCTTGCGTGTTGCATCTTGCCATGTCATCATGTGTGTTGCATCAGCATGTTTTCGAAACTTGCATCCGCCCGAGTTCCCTTGTCCTTTCCGTTGTCCGTTCTGAGCCTAGACACACTTGCACGCCCCCGCGGTGCCTCCGAATATTTATTTTGTGTGTGGCCGAAAAATGTTCTCGGAATGGGTTGAACCTTGGCGCGTGGTCTTATTATAGCATAGGTAGACCGCCTGTCAAGTTTCATCGCATTCGGAGCTCGTTTGATAGCCCAACGGTTAACCGCGTTAACCGCCTGAAGCCTTTTCTCTTTTGGCCCAGCACCCATTTTGCACAGCCCACCTAGCCTATTCTAACCCCTCCATGCTCTTGGCCGTTCGATCACGATCGCGTGGCCGTGAACGGCTCCTCATTTGGACACTCCTAGCTCCCTCTAGCTATAAATAGGTGCATCCCTCTCCATTTTCGCGCAGATCAAACCCTACCCCCGTCCTCCTCCGCGCAGCCGGACATGTCCGCTCGCCGCCGGACATGTCCAACCCAGCCTCCACGTCGCTCCAGCCAACCACACGTCGCTACGTCAGCAACCCCGCCGCCCGCAGCCAATCACAGCCCGCCATGTGGCGCCCCGCGCCCACATCGCCGTGCCACCGCCCGGGGCCCAGATCTGGCCCGCCCCGGGGCCGAAACGGGCCGTGCCGGGCCCGCCGCCCCGCACCTCCTCTACCTCCTCGCAGCTGAGCACGCCTGCCGCCGGCAGCCTGTCGAGGCCGGGTCCTCGCCGGAGCTCCGGCCGGCCTCGCCGGAGCACCACCGCCGCCGTTTGTCTCCCGCTCTACTGCGCCCGAAGTCCTCGTCGGCAAGTTCCTCCTCCGCCCGTCGCCTCGCCGGAGGGCACCGCCGCCGGCCGCCGCCTTCCTCCAGCACGCGCCGCCGCCGGCCGGTCCCGCCGCCGCCTGCTGACCTTCGAGCGCCCGCCGCCCTGCTCGCCTTCGAGCGCCGCCGCCGCTGCCTCCGATCCGATCGGATCGGGAGGTCGCGCTCGCCCCGCCCGGGCCTCCTCCAAGCCGGCCCAGGCCTCCTTCGGCCGACGCCTCCAGCCGGCCAGTGCCGCGGCCCATCGCCCCTCGGCCTAGCCTCCTCCTGTGCCTATTGGGCCGGAGCCCAGGGTGAGCAGCCTCTAAACCCGCCCGAGCGTCATTTAATAAATTGCGCCCGTTTGTTTTTTCCTGAGTCTAAAATTCTGCTAAGTCCCTGAGATGCTTATTTTGTTGCATACCTTGCATAGTGATATCTTTTTGTGTGCTTATCCAAATTGAGTGTATGACATGTCAAAATGATCATGGTGATATGCTCTACACTTTGTTCCATTGTGCCATACTTGTTTGACTTCATTTAGATGCTCTAATCTCTGTTGCAAGAGTGCTACTTGTTATAAACTGCTGCTATTTGTTATTTTGTTGCCATGTTTGAGATGTGATAACTTGGTGCATGTTTATCCAAATGATGCAAATGATATGTCAAAATGTTCATCATGAGATGCTCTACATGTTGGTTGCTATAGCATGCTTGTTTGAGTTCATATTGCCATGTTTATCTCTGTTGCAAAAGTGCATGTGGCTGTTAGGTTTTGTAACTTGTTACGAGATGCCTAGTTGAGGAGCTTGTTGCTATTGATGTGTTTGTCCCCATGTCACATGCCTAGATGTTTTAGAATCTCCATGAGGTGTTCTTTGCTGTGGTGCAAACCATATGCTATGATATGCCTTGAGGTGACTTAAACATGCTTGTAAACATGCCATGTTGTTATTGCTGTTTTAACACTTGGTGAAATTTCACTAAGTCTGGAATCTGTAATATCCTGATGGTATGTTTGCTTGATGCCCTAGGCAAATCCATGTTAGTTTTGGGGTGGCCATTGATCATTCCTTGTTGTATATGTTGTTGTCTATCCATTCATGCCTTCACTTGCTCATTTGACTTGCTGTAGCTTATTTAATTCTTGCTCCCAAGTTGCTATAAAATATTGCTGTCAGGTTTTTAGTGTCATGATCAAAATGTTGTAGCTTGTTGCTATTGATCCATGCCTCCTATGGAGTAGCTCCAATGGAGTTGTTTGATGTAGGATATGTCTACTTCATGTCCATGCGTCTTGTTATCATATTTGAGTGCTATAGCATATATTTACCTTGCTCCAAAGTTGCTATGTGGCTGTTAACTTCAGTTTGTTGTTATATCTTGTTTCATGTGTATCTGTTAGCCCGTTGCTCCGTTTGGAGTGTTCCTTATATGAAACTTGTGTGATTTTGCATGTAGAATCATAATATCATCTTGTTAACATGTTTGGAGTATGTTTGCTTGATGTTTGGGTGCATCTTGCACCGTTGCCATGCTTAACTTGTTTTGCTCATATCTTCTAGGCCGTAGCTCCGAATTAAACAAACTTTATATGAAACTTGACTAGAATTCCGTGTAGATCATGATGGTGCATGTTAAATTGCTGTTTAACAACTTTAGCATAAGGTTTGTGCAGATCTGTACTAATTTCAAACTATGCATATGAGGACTTACCGGATTTGTCTTATATATCTCCCGGCCTCATTTAAACTTGTTGTTCTTATGTTGCTTCTCTGTGCTTCCTACCTTGTCATGTTTTGCATCCTATAGAGATCTGTCTTGCATCCTACTTGCTTGAGCTTATTGTCTTGTTCTTGTGTTGTTCTGATGTGCTTCCTATGTTGTCATGTAATGCATCCTAAGTGCATCTGCAGTGCATCATACCTTGCCATGTATTGCATCATATATAAACTTGTGTTGTTTTTCTGTGCTTCCTACCTTGTCATGTATTGCTTCCTGTAGACTTGTCATGCATCATAACTTGCCATGTAATGCATCATATATAGACTTGTGTTGTTTTGCTGTGCTTCCTACCTTGCCATGTTTTGCTTCCTGTATAGACTTGCTGTGCATCATATGTAGACTTGTCGTGCATCCTACTTGGTTGAGCATATTGTCATGTTCTTGTGTTGTTTTTTTGTGTTTCCTACCTTGTCATGTTATGCTTCCTGTATAGACTTGTAGTGCTTCCTATATAGAACTGTCTTGCATCATACTTGGTTGAGCATATTGTAATGATCTTGTGTTGTGTGTTTACCGTATTGCTTGCTTCTTCTCGTTAGTGCTTGTTCCGTTGCGATCGTGAGGATTCGTTCGTCTACCCGTGGTTCTTCTTCAAGGCTTCTTCTTCGTCTTCTTCATGGATCCGTTCTTCTTCCTTGCGGGATCTCAGGCAAGATGACCGTAACCTTGGATACCTTTACTATCATTGCCATTCCTTAGTTGTCTCGATGCTATCGTTATATGTCGCGCTACCCATCTTTATTGTCGGCCTCTCCTTGTTGCCATGAAACCTCTAACCTTTGAAACCTTCCTAGCAAAACCTTTGTTTGGCTATGTTACCCGCTTGCTCAGCCCCTCTTATAGCATTGTTAGTTGCAGGTGAAGATGAAGTTCATTCCAGGAGGGAACTTGTTGTTGTAATATCACAATATCTATTATTATTATTAACACACCTATATACCGGGCATGGGTGGAAGGCTTGGCCTTTTGCTCGGTGTTTTGTTCCACTCATGCCACCTTAGGCGCCGATAAACCGGCATTATATTCCTTGATTTTGTGTTCCTTACACGGTTGGGTATATGTGGACCCCTTGACACTTCGTCTTTGAATAAAACTCCTCCAGCAAGGCCCAACATTGGTTTTAATTTGCTCATAATAACAACTTAATTAATTAATTAATTGCATAGGGAGTTAGCGCTACCCGAGGATTCTTCTACATAGCAGGGGGCCAGTGCTGATGGTGTTGGTCCCAAACGCGGGTTCTGCGGGGCCGCCACGGGGAAACTGGAGGTATCTGGTATAACCTGTAGAATCGCCCATCCGGTCGTGGCCTGAGACGAGATACACACGGCTACTATCAGGGTGTCGGCACACCTGGAAGTCTTGCTGGACTTATTTTACCATTGTCGAAATGTCTTGTGCACCGGGATGCCGAGCCTGATCGGATTTCCCTAAGATAAGGGGTGATGATATTATATTTATCACTTCAGCTGATCGTGAGAGCTTGTGATGGGCTAAGTTGGGACACCCCTGCAGGGTTATGATCTTTCGAAAGCCGTGCCCGCGGTTATGTGGCAGATTGGAATTTGTTAATGTCCGGTTGTAGAAAACTTGACAGAGGATCCGAAGTAAAACACACAATTGTGTGAGTAACCGTGACTGTCTCTTTTCACTTTGAGAAGAGAACACGGTGGGGTTATGTTTGACTCGTATATAGTTCAGGATCTTTAGCGATCATTACTAGTTGTGACCGTTTGCGTAGATGCTCATCTTATTCTTGTACTCGTAAGTTAGCCACCATACTTTTGCTTAGCCGCTGCTGCAACCTCACCACTTTACCTTTTCCATCCCGTTAAGCTTTGATAGTCTTGTTACCCATGGTTATGGGATTGCTGAGTCCTCGTGGCTCACAGATACTACAACAACAGTTGCAGGTGCAGGTTTCCGATGACTTGACGTGAGAGCGTTGTTCGTTGTGTTGGAGTTCTTTCTTCTTCTGCTTCTTCAGTCTTGGGTTAGGTTCCGGGTCGGGAGCCTGGGATAGCAGATGGATGTCTTTGTGTTTTTCTTGTTTGCATCTGTAGTCGGATGCCTTGTATTGATGTTGTTGTATCCATGTGACTTGTATGTATTGTTGTGTTCCCCCATGTATGTATGTAATGGTACGATGTAATGATATCCATCTTGCTAAGCGCCCGAAATGCGGTTGTGCCCCAATCACGTAAGTGTCACGTGATCGGGATAGAATCGCATCTTGGGCCTGACATCGCAGAAGTGCATTCGTCAAGGGTGACCGACACGTGGCATCCACCGTAACAGAACGCCGTTATGCTATCGGGTCCGGTTTTGGATCCGATAACCCGTTAACAACCCCGACCAATGGTGATTTTCCACGTGTAAAATCATCATTGTCGTAGGAAACACGTGTCGGCTCACGTTGGGACATATGTCATCCACTCATTGGACACAAAGCGCCTATGATACGTCGACACATGGCACGGCCCAACAGAGGCCCATTCCTGTGAAAAGGCCGGCCCATTTGACTTGGTCAAAAGGTGGCGGGACGACCCATGGTAAGCCTATTAACGACATGTTCGCATATAGCCCATTTACAACCAGCTAACCCAGGGCCCGTTTACGACCTATCTGAATTAGGCCCAGTAGCATCATCTGGGCCGTCCAGTATAATTCCAGCCCATTTTAACTTCCGGCCCATGTATAGCCCATGACGTCTTTCGGCCCATATGAGGCCCTTAGTAACCCTCGGCCCATTAACGGCCCGTGGTAAAACTGGCCCATATTGAACAGTGCCCAACAGAGGCCCATTCCTGTGAAAAGGTCGGCCCATTTGACTTGGTCAAAAGGTGACGAGCTGGCCCACGGCAAGCCTGTTAACGGCCTATTCGCATATAGCCCATTTACATCCCGCTAACCCAGGGCCCGTTTACGACCTTGCCGAATTAGGCCGAGTAGCGTCATCTGGGCCGTCCAATATAATTCTAGCCCGTTTTAACTTCCAGCCCATGTATGACCCATGACGCCTTTCGGCCCATAAGAGGTGCTTAGTAACCCTCGGCCCATTAACGGCCCATGATAAAACTGGCCCATATTGAACAGTGTTTCACTTTATACCCATTAACGGCCCATTATTCCATTGGGCCGTTCCCAGCCAATGTTAACTTTCGGCCTTCTCAGGGCCCATGTATTCTTGGGCTCATTTCCAGCATTCGTTTTCTTTAGGCCCGTTACTATCATTTTCTGCTTGTGGGCCAAATTTAGCCCGTGGTTACAGTCGGCCCGTTTGTGGCCCATTAATACGTTGGCCCGTTTTCATAGTGTCATCAAATACGACCGATTAACGACGGCCCATTATGGTCGGCCTGTTATGGTCAGCCCATGAACGGACGATTTCAACTCTAGCCCATATACAACCATAATGTGGTCTGTTATTGGCCCATGTTTGGCCAACCGATCATACGGCCCATAGAAGGCCCATTGTATCTACGACCCATAGAAGGCCCATTGTTTCTACGCCCCGTAGAAGGTCCGTTGTTTCTACGGCCTTTAGAAGGCCCATTGTTTCTACGACCCGTAAGAGGCCCATGTTAACTACAGTAAAAATGTATCCCATGGTTAATGTGGCCTAGTTTTAAAAAATAGGCTATTGCGGCCACTAGCAAACTGTGGAAAAAGAACTGCACTGACTACAAGAAAAGAAATAAACAAGACAATAAGAAAATAAATAAGCAAGCAACTTACGCTAGGCTATCATGCCTATTACATATATTACATCCACTGGGCATCAAAGTTCGCCACCAGTGCAAATATAGGGAACAAAGCAGCATATAAATGCCGCAGCAAAACAAGTCCAGAACTGAAACCACTTCAGAAGAGCTCAAGAAATAATATCCTGGGTACCCATAATGCTGGCAATATGCTTAGCAAGCTTATTAACTTTCTCTTGTTTGGCGCTTAAATCCTCGAGCACTTGTTGTTGCACCAGACAGTATCCATCTGAATTCTGCAGGGACTTCTCAGTCCTTCGTCTTCCTGTCGCATAACATCTAATCGATGTCTTTCAACTTGAAGTTGAGACTCGAGAAGCCGAACTAATTCAGGCAGCGAGTTCGAAGAGTTGGTGCCAGCAGTAGTAGCCAGTAACTCGGACACTACATCAAGACAGGACTTTGGGGTTGTCTCAGTGTCTTCAATATAGTTTTTATCAGCTTTCTTGGAGAACAATAGGGATGTCTCACTATCTTGAACCTGATTTGCATTACTTCCTTTACCATTGCATAACGGGGTACTCTTCTCCAATATTTTATCCACGTTCAAAAGGAGAAACAAACAAACACATCACAAATTTACAATGTAGTATATGAAACTCATTTTGGTAAACCAGTTCAGTAGTAAGGTGGACAGGATAACAGCATGAAACAAACATATATCTATGTAGTATGGCCACTGTATGGTCTATATCATTCTAGTTTATGTTGCCAAATCAAGATAGATACAGTTCGAATCATATCTGTTTAAGACAAAGCAGCATAGAAAGAATATAAGTGTGGGAAACTACACAGCAATAACAACACTTGTAATGTGCATGGCATGAGAACATAACTGTTTATTCAATTGAAACTGAAATAAGAATAGAGCAAGTTACAATAGCAAAAACATTAAAGAACCAGGTCTAAAACATACCTGTTGCGCCATTGGAGTTTCAATTGCATCCTTCAAATTTGAAATTAGTTGGTATGAGTAAATACGGTGATGCAAGAGCAAAGTAGTATCAACCATAGCTACGGAACCTGACCTGAGAACACTTCTTCTTTTGCTTTAAGCGTTGACTTGGGGTTCAGAGTGGTAGTCCTCGTGCTTTGGGTACTGCAGTTGCCTTACTAACTGCTCGTGTTTTGGTGCTCTGTGGTGGAGACGGTGTTGTGTCAACGGGAACTGGGTTACTATCTGCCGGGGTTGGGGTTAGAAGGGGTGTAGCTGGTTCTCTATCCAACTGGGTAGGGCTACAATCTGTGTGAGTCTGGGTTATGCGTGGTGGGGCTGGTTCTTGGGCAAGTACAACCGTGGTTCTTTCTCCATCGACAGGTAGCATGATCTTTTCTGAAGACCGTGTTTTTACTTCCACAGATACTGCCATCACCCCTCCAATTGAAATGGCTGATAAACAAGAAAATTAATTGAATGTACAGACATTGTAAGATAGACAGGTGCAATGGATAGTAGGGAAGAGAACAGATCATGAAATAATTCACATTTATGTTGTCTAACCAAACAAAATAGCAGGAAATAATTTCACATATATGATGGCTAATTAAACATGATAGCATGACACAATTTCACATGTATGATGGCTAACTAAACATGATAGAATGACATACTTCAAAATATGATGACTATGTAAACATGATGACATGATATAACTATACGATGTGTCTATTAAAGTGGTTGGCATGCCATAAATCACAAACATGCCGTCGATGGAAACATGATGACATGATATAATTCACGGATAGAATGACATAATTGTGTCTTTAGAAAATGGGTTGGCATGCCATAATTCAGATACATGTTGTCTATGTAAACATCATGGCATGATATAATTCAAATATATGATTTATATACTAAGGAAGTGAGCAGAGGGCAATCGCATATATGATGTGTCGACTAAGGAGATGGCTTTCAATATCGTGTATATGATGTAAAAACTAAGCATTACAATACAACATATGCATGATATGAGTAATATAACTCTGCCAGGTTTGAGCATACACGCCGGGGGGGGGGGTAATAGGACTGATCATCTGCCTCTGAATCCTCCTCTGAAGAGCTTTCTGTAACCAGCAAGATATCTGCTTCACCAGGTAGCATTGTCTGCTCTAAAGACATTGTTTTCACTCCATATTTCTCCATCACCAATTCAATTGGCTGATGCACAGGAAGAGCAATTGAAAATACAAACATTATCAACAAAAGCAATGAGAAATACAAAAAAAGGACGGCATGATATAATTCACATATATGATGCTTGGCTAAACAACATGGCATTGCATAATTCAAATATATAATGCCTTGCAACAAGATAGCATTGCATAATTCGCATATATAAAGTCTTGCAAAAAGATGGCATTGCATAATTCACATATATGGTAATTAGACACTAAACAGGTGGCATTCACACAAATCATGTCTAAACTAAGAAAATGACATAGCAATGCAAGATACAATACACATGATATGAGCAACCTAAGCCTGCCAAGTTAGAGCATGCACCTCGGGGGGGGGGGGATAGGACTGGTCATCTGTCCCTGAATCCTCCTCTGAGGAGTTATCTTCCTCTTGATTACGATCCGAAATGGGTTGAGGGGGGGCTGCCTTTGCGCCCACCATGGAGCGACGTCTGCATGAAATTTTATTGCCACGCAAGGCTCGTCTCTTTTACTCTACATGTTCAGTTCCATTGTGTACAATAACTGACATGCATAGGAATAAAACATAGTGAGATTATGTAAGGAGTGCATGCACAATTCCAGAGTTAAGGTAGCAATCTATGGATAGATCCAAAACTAATGATAACATGCAGATAATAGCTTTAGTTAAAAAATACAAATAATGGCTCCTTTAATGTTTGTTTGCACCCAACATGAAACTCATAGTAGACACCCAATATATACCCCACAACCATTTAAAAACTCAAGTTTCAGCATAAATTTGGACCTGAGTCGGAGTATAATAGGTGAACATGATGATAAAGTAGCTTGTAATTATATTGAGTGATGCATAATGTAAGCAGACACGAAAGAGTGCGACCTCTCTTGTGGACCCGTGTAGTCCTCGAGGTCATCTTCTCAGTTGATGATGGTAATGCAGTTGTCGTGGCTGCCGGCGGCGGGGAAGAAGATCTGAGGCCGCGAAAGACAGTCTGGAGAGCGGATCCCTACTGTGGTGAACCATTCCGTTGTTGGAGCAGCTGAGCTGGGGTGGAACACAGCACCGCAGGAGCAGGACAAACCACACAAGGTTTTCTTTGACACATATCTGTAATAGAAGTAATTGTGTAAGGGCTTGTTTGAATTTGAGGATTCTAACAATGCAGGGATAGGAAATAGACAGGAATAGGATAGGAATGCACGTGCAAAACAGAGAATTTAAAAACGCAGGATTTCTGCCAATCTGGGTGTTTGGTTCACAAGAATTGGAAGATCATAGGATGCAAAGAAGCATGGTGAGATTAAGCCATACCACAAGAAGTGTACAACCTCTTTGGCGAAGCCATGTCGATCTCAGCGTGATTGGGTTGGCCGGTGAGGATGCTCCGGCTGACTTGGCTGTCGGAGGAGGAGAAGAAGATCTTAGGCGTCTGGAGATGGAGCCCGAGGTACTGCTCCGCTGTGATGGAGGGTTTCGTCGTTGAAGCAGCTCCGGTGAGTTATACGACGCCGAGGCTGAAGCAGGACAAGAGAGACAACGTTAACTCGAGTGGAATTCTAATAGCATCTCCAATAGATGATGTAAAATACATAACCAAAAAGTGCTAGATGTATACATTAGCCGCTCATCTCTGAACTTAACAGTCGAAACTGAATTTAACTATCGAATCTGAACTTAACTATCGAAACTGAATTTTGCTGTCGAAACTGAATTTAACTGTCGAAACTGAACTTTACTATCGAAACTGAATTTTGCTATCAAAACTGAATTTTACTGTCGAAGCTGAACTTAATTGTCGAAACTGAATTTTGCTATCAAAACTGAATTTAACTCTCGAAACTGAACTTATCTGTCGAAACTGAATTTTGCTGTCGAAACTGAATTTTACTATCGAAACTGAACTTAAATGTCGAAACTGAATTTTGCTGTCGAAACTAAATTTTGCTGTCAAAACTAAACGCCCTAGAGGTGAGCCTACACATTAGTCGACTGACCTTTTCATCTCTGGTCAGTCAATTTTCCACCTGTTGGATACGAAATCAAGGGCCTGCAGTATATCTTCAACCTCCACCCCCTGACCCGCCAGCCACCACCGGCCAAACAGCCGCCCCCGCCGCCCGCGGTCGGCGGTGCGTTGCCCCTCCCGCCCGGAAAACACTCCCCACCGCCAGACCGTCGCGGCCCCGGCCATCCCTG
>LR738713.1:272253791-272272480 GCA_902687465.1 Secale cereale | reverse complement strand
CCCCCCCCCGTGCCGAGCTTTTTCTCCGGCGATCCCCATGCCACCGCCTCACCACCGCCGAGAACCACCGCCCCCACCCTGAACCAGAAGATAGATAGTGGGGTACCTCTCCAGCGAGCCCCCCTCCCCACTGCGGCTAGTTCTTCCTTAACTTCGGCGACCCCCCCAGCCCCTGAAAATCGACTGACCCAAAAGTTGATTCAGTCGACTGAAGTGTAGCTAAATCAGAGCAGCATCGCAAGCAAGAGCAAGAGCGAGAGCAGCAGCGCGAGCAAGAGCAAGAGCAAGAGCAGACCAGGCAGGGGACTGAGAGAAAGAGCAGAGCAGCAGCGCGAGAAAGAGCTAAAGCAGCAGCAGCTCCTATTGATGTGGACGTCGCCGCAGAGGGAGCGACGCCATGGAGGAAGTGGCCGGCGACGCCGCCGTGGATGGAGCCGCGCCATGTCGGCTCGGGACCGAGCGCCGACAGCACCGTGAGATCAAATCAGGAAGAAAATGCGGCGACTAATGTACAACCTCTTTGGTGGTGCCGATTCACAGCTTCATCCGAGGAAACAGTGATGATGATGCTCTTGCGGTGGTGTAGGTGAAGACGATAGTGTGGGAATGGAGGTGGCATGAAAGACGAGGGGAACGTCGGGGCAGCTCCTTGGAGGTGGAGGACGGGGTGGCTGAACCGGCGGGACGACCAGATCGACGATGGATCCTCATCCGGTACGGTGGATGAGGGACGTTGAGGTGTTGCTGTGGACGACGTCGTCAGGGAAGAGGCTCCGGCTGGGTGGCGGACGGAGGAGGGTGTGGGTCTTCGCGGATTTTTCCGGCCTTGGAGTACGAACGGGTGGGCGGATGGGATGGGAGTGGGGAACCATGGCTCAGGGACGCGCTTGTCCGAAATGTGGGGTAAGTTACGAAAGTACCCCTACCGATTTGAGGCGGTTCTTTCGGTTCAGGGGTATCACGGGCATTTCGCTTGTCGGGATTTCACAGGAGGTGGTTTTCGCGCGCGTTGAAATTTTGGAATAACAAGGCGCGGGTTGAGATGGAGGGAGTGGTCGGCGCACAACGAGACAAAGATATATCTTAAATATTTCGGGCTAATAAGGCGCAGGTTGAAGAGGCGGGACTTTCGCAGCATGATAGACTGAGACGCTAGCTTGAAGTTTCGGCATAACAAGGCGTGGCTTGAAATTTCGGGAGAACAAACTTAACGTGTACCAAAAAACAGTTTAGACTAGTATGATATACTACGTGCAATGTGTTTAACACGCACAACACACACACATACATCATTTAGACTAGTAAGGTACACGAGCATTGCATGTATGAGATTTGGCAACCAAATTATAAATAAATACCACATTATAGCATGTAAGCTTTGAGTCATATATGCATGATGTAGATTTTCCTTTAATTCTTATAGTTCATTTCATTCAAAATCATCTAGTTTTTATAAGAAAGATAATCTATTTTATGATTCCTGGAATTGTGCGTAGTAAGGCATAAAGTAAAAACAAATCATGTAGAAAAATATTTGGGCATTTCTGATACAGAAGATTCTAGAAAAAAGAAGAAGTGCTTGTGTTTTGAGGTTTGTGCATTATGCTTAAGTTCAACCATAGAGTCTTCTAGATTGTACATGTGGCAAAATCTGGTGGAATCTAGATGATATACAATGACCAGTAGTGCTCAAATTTTCCAGCTCTGCACCATCGGATTGGCCTCATCCAACGACCATCTTTCAAAGTTAAAGTTATCCGCACACTATATATAAAATATAAAATTTAATATATATATAAATATATATATATATATAGGGGTATAGATATAGATATGTGATGCGAAGGCCACCCATCATCTCCAATTAGAATAGTGTGTCCATGCACGGATGCAATGTGGCCAAATGATGTCTGCCATCGGTATCAGATTCAAGCCAATCTGACTTTGTTCAATGGGTATACATTACAACATGCTCGTTTCCAAACCGCACCGCGCAGATCTCTGTTATATTCATGCATGCAATGGTTTCAAACATCATGATGTATTATTCACATATTTGAATTCAACTTTACATTGATTATGACCTCACCTAGTCTTTTACACCCACACATTGGTCTTCTCTTTATAATTGTACCACTAACTTTCTCTCGTGCATGCATGCACACACCCTACCAGTCGGCGTTATCCATCGCACACATGCAATCTTTTTCTTCAGGTCGGTCTCCCATGAAGGCACACACACACACACATCCCCCTCTCCATCATATCGGGAATTCTTTATCTCTCACGTGCATGTGCCACGATCGATGTTCCTCTATGTGTGTGTGTGTGTATAGCTAGATCTTTCATAGTTTTCCACATAAACCGATCAATCTATATATCTAGTGAGGTATCACCTTCTTTCCCACATCCACATCGATCAATCTATACCTCTCTATATAGGATTACATATATAGCTAAGACACCCACATTAATTATATATCCAACGCCCCCCTATCATCATCCATGCCTTCCGCTTCATCTCTCAGACGTGCGCACAATGGCGAAGACAGGGGGCAGCAGGGGCCCTGCCCCCCTAACATCACAATATATCGAGGCTAATATGAATGTGATCATTAGACAATTGTGCATAAAAATGGTTTAAGTTAATGAATTGGCCCTCCTCGTAAAGGATTAGCAAAGCATGGCCCCCTAGCTCCTGGGACATTTTTCATGGCTCCGGCACTGCGCGCAACAGCGCACGCTCTCGCCCCCTCTCTCTAAATATCGATCTCGCAGTTGTGCACTCCTTCATAGTCTCCCTCCACTCGGCCCCTCGCACCATCTTCTAGCCCCCCACCGGATTTTGCCACATGTACAATCTAGCAGACTCCATTGTTGAACTTAAGCATAATGCACAAATCTCAAAACAACAGTGGTTCTCCTTTGTTCTAGAATCTTCCATATCATAACTGCACAAACTTTTGTTTCTAGTTGAACTGCCATTATTTGTTTTTACTTTATGCTTTACAACGCACAATTCCGTGAATCATAAAATAGATTAAGGTCTTCCTTGATTCAAAGGATTCTCGAAGGAATTTTGGAGGATTCTAATCCTTAGGAATTTTTCCTATCTTGGTTGTTTCATTCGTAGGATTGTAAACCATAGGAATTTTTCCATATGATTTATTTGCACTAGATTTCATCAGAAACATCCCATCCACTCAAACCTCTTAGAAAGAATTCTGCGTTTTTTCTATGCACAATCAAACACTCGTACCATCCTGTAGGATTCAAGACGACATTCCACTCTAATCCCATGTTCTTCCTATTCCCGCGTTTTGGAAATCCTACGAATCAAAGAGGTCCTAAGTTTTTTTATAAAAACTAATTGATTTTGAATGATATGAACTATAAGAATTAAACGAAGGTCTACATCAGGCATATATGACTCAGAGCTTACATGCTACTATGTGGTATTGATTCGTAATTTGGTTGCAAAATCTGACGCGTGCAATGCACGTGTACCTTACTAGTACTTCGAGTATGTGCAAAATACAATGGCAGACTACAAAGTGTCTCTCTTACAGTTCATAAAGCCACGTGGCACATGTGGAGGCATTGTCACGACATCCTTGTGTGGATTCATCACAGTGACGTGCTGTTGGTTCCAGAAGAATGTACTCGTCCTCCCTGAGCCGCACTAGCGGTACATGCACGAAGCGAAGATGTGCACGCACGCCACGCACGCACTCATTCCCTCGCACGCACACGCGGGTACACGGGCGGACGCAATTTTGTACCAAGATCCATCCCATGTGATAACTTGACGCGTGTAAAGTCATTCACTTCATTGATGGTCAATTAATACAGCGCATGCAAATTGAGTGGACATGAGGGTGGAAGAAAGACATTACCACTCCACTACGCGCATGCGAGTAGTTAAATCATGGGTTGCTAGTAGTACTTCCATTGGTCTCCTTCGTATTTTGTGCCAATTTTTGACAGTAACATAATATTTTCGCATCTGAGCAGTGTAGTCTACTTGAAATTTATGTTCCACTAAACTCATCGGGAGCCGTTTCGGGCCTCGAAACCAAAAACCATCAATTAATCTTTTTACCTTGTTCTCATCACATTCGAAAGTACTAGTGCTACAATTAAGTGCAAGCCTGCTCACACCTACCAGTACGTAACAAACCTGAACGTGTTCCATGCAGGTTTTAGTACTAGTGCTAGTACCTAGGTTATAAAAAGAGGAACTATCTAACCAAAAATTACTCTACCTTCCTCCTCATAAGTCCTCCTTCTTCGACCGTCCTTGCCATGGCCGGTGTGTAGAGCTCTAGGTCGAGAACTACTCGTAACAAGCGAGCGGCAACCATGGCTGCGGAAAAAAAGAGGGCTCACCGCCACGTAGAGACCTCGAATGATCTCTCACGGGCAGGCGATGGCTCCTAGGAGCGCCCTAGACACGGAGGCGAACATGCCGAGCTGGCAGCGCTGGAGTCTTTCTCCCTCGACGGCATGGCCGATCAACTCAATAAGCACCTCAATAAGCAGAAGGAGTTCATCAACGGCTTGTTGGAGCTGCTGAAGGAGGGCCTCGACGACATGCATGCTGAGCTCAATGAGCAGGGGGAGTTGACTGCCGACTTGGTGATGCTGCTGAAGAAGAGCATTGCCTCGGAGAAGAAGGCGACCGGCGAAATCCTGCAACTTCAGGAGGACAAGGCGAAGCTCTGCCACGAGCTCGACCTGCTGAAGGAGGAGAACGCCGGCTGGAAGAAGCTGCATGAGAATAGTAGTTCCTCGATGAAGATGTTGCAGGCCCTCGTCATGGAACAGAAGGAGGAGTTGGCGAAGCTATGCATTGAGCACCCGGCTGCTGTCAAGGTACGTAATGCTGTTGTGGAACAGATGATGAAGTCTCGCGTCGAGAAATCCCGTGCCATGGACACAATGATGAAGATGGCGGAGGAGACGCGCAAGGAGATGGAGGTCATGGAGGCGATGAAGAAGCAGTTACGACTCCGCGGCCAGCAACCCTTCATGTAGTGAGAGCAGCGCCCCAGACATGTGTGTGCGTCTTCCTTCTTTTTTGGGGGTGATAATCCTCCTTCTTTTGCTCCTGTGTTTCTTATTTTGCTTCGGGCGTTTCGCCGCACGTGTCACCTTCTCTGGGAGGCATGAATAGAACAATGCTAAAAATGAGATGACTAGCAAATCAGATCATTCTTTATCGCCAATAGAACAATGCCTCTTGCTAGTAATATATAATAAGAGTAGAGAGTAGAGGATATGGCACTGGGCTGCCGTGTTTCGTGCTCCTCTGTCGTACTCCACTGGAAAACTTGAGTATATCGCACGGTTCTTTGCTCCTCCTCAGGTCGTCGGCACATTTATACGAGCAGTCAAATCACAAGGCCCCGCGTTCCAGCAGTAATGAGCCGTCAAATCACAAAGGCCCGTCGCCTCTCATGAAATGGACCAAGCTAGACTGCCCCGCCCTTTAGCCTTTTAATAAATTTTGAGCGCGTCTTGTCACATTCCAAATTACTACTACTACCACGCTATATTTAATTGCAAACCTGTTCACACCGATCACAACCTAAATGGTTTCCCACTTAGGAGCGTATTAGTAGTACTTGGTTATAAGATGAATGCACATTTCTCCTCAACTCCTCATCCACAAAAAACAATCAAGGCAATCAAGCCATAGCCAGCGTGAATTCTGGGTCGAGAGATTTCCACCAGGGAGAGGTGACCATGGAAGAGGAATCACGAGAGATGTCCCGCCTCGCCGCGAAAGCAACCGACATGTCTAGCCGCGCAGCAGTAGCAACACAGAGGTCCCGCCGCGCCGCCGAAGCAGCACGGAGGTCCCGCCGCGCCGTCGATGTAGCAGACTAGTCCGGCCATGCCGTGGAAGCAAAAGAGATGTCCTGCCGCGCCGCCAAAGCAGCAGGGACGTCCTGCCACGCCGCGGCGGCCTGGAAAATTTCCCGTGGCAGGCGAGGACTCTTACAGGCGTATGCATGCGATAGTCCATAGCCAGATGGATCAGATCTTCGGCTGGGCGAGGATGCAGGACGAGGCTACCGGTGTCATCCGGCAACTGGGGGAGAGCAATGCGAAGCTCCGGGGCGAGCGCGACCTGCTGAGGGCGAAGATCGCCGGAAGGGCGAAGCAGGAGGAGGAGACCGCTGCCATGTTGCAGAGGACGGGTGTCATCATCAAGAAACTTATGGACAAGAATGCCATGCTCCACATCGAGCGCAACAGGCTGGTGGAGGAATCCATGGATGCTGCCAAGCAGTGTATTAATGACATGAAACTGATGAAAGAGATCATCGCCCGCCGTGAGAACTAGTCTCCGCGACCTGCAGCGCATAAACAAAGTAGAGATCAGCGAGCCAGATCGTTGTATGCGTCTACCTTCTTCTTTTGCCCTTGTGTATTTCGGGTGTAGCCGCATGTGGATTTTCTAATTATCTTCCTAATTATGTAAGACAATTATTATCCACTCTCGTCGTCCTTATATATATTCATCAGTCTTGCTATAAGTCGCAGTAGATGCTATATAGGTCCGCCGGATCTTACATCAAGATCCGTGCAAAATTTTCTTTTCAGATTTTGCTTTTTCTCTCTTAAATCTTAGTCGAGTGAGATATTGCCACGCCATTAAACAGAGGCTCGGGTGCCATTAATGGAGACCTTGGGAGAGAGATGGACGACAGATGGAGGTCAAAGGGCTCTCCTCCCGATAAGCACGCGAGGGGTCTGATCGCACGCCTCCCGTACTCAAATAGCTACCCTGCACGGCGCCTACTACCTAATAAAAAAAGGGTACGCGTGGCGGCACGTAAATGGTAAATAGAACGCCCACGGTTTCAACAATACTTGTGTTTCCGATTGTAACGTGACAACACTTGTTCCAAAATGACTTTGTTGATTATTAATGTGTGCGCCTTCGCAAATCGGACAACAAAATTACCATAGCATGTTGGTGCCATGTCATGGCACCAAGCCAAGTTTCATGATTTTCATGCGTGTTTTGAATTTATAGGAATTAAAAAACCAAGTTTCTCAATGTTTCCAGCCGAGCCATGACGCCCACATGTTTGAATTACATTCCCATTTCTGGCATGGGACCTAGAAATTTACCCGAGGACACACATGTGATTTTTCAACCAGCTTTGGTACACTGGAGCATGTGCTTGTATTTAAAATTTGAATTATGCACACAAAGGTGACACGTTCCCTCTCAGAACCACGAGCCTTCTTGAGAGAAGCTCCGGTTTGCGAGAAACTTATACCAAAACTTGTTCCTACTCTGCAATTTTTTTACCACAGCAAAACTGAGTAGTGATACACAACTAGTGGCACAAAGGTGACACCATGCCAAGTTTCATGATTTTCAGGCGTGTTTTGGATTTACAAGAATTTTAAAACCAAGCTTCTCAATGTTCTCGGCCGAACCACGATGCCCAGATGTTTGAATTTCATTCCCATTTCTTGCAAGGGACCTAGAAATTCACCCGAGGACACACATGTGATTTTTCAGTCAACTTTGGTGCACGAGAGCATGTGCTAGTAGTTCAAATTTGAATTATGCACATTAAGTGACCAGAAACTCAATTAATGTATTAAAAATGCCAAACGAACCCGGAATAATTCCAAAATTTAACAGGTCACTCATATAGTTCTATGTTGCCTCTATAAAGAAAATCTGGCGGGAGGCGGCGTATATTGTTTCGCACACAAAGGTATAAAGAAATAAAGAAATAAACAAATTAGCATTACTTAAGTCTTGGTTTCTTATTATTTATGCCACTAGTTGTGTATCACTACTCAGTTTTGCCATTAGAAGTTACAACTACTTAAAAATGCCATCGATCCGTGAGATGCCTGCTCAAAAATGCAATTAGATATCTAAAAATGCCATCGTTAAGTTAGATTTTTTCTCAGAAATGCCATTAGACATTGTTATTTTCACGTCAAACCCGTTGACCATGTTACATGAAAAAAATAAGCAGATTCTCACAATGATAAGTTAATGGTGTCCAGCACAACACACCCCTCAAATAAAACTAAGCACCCTGGAATTCTTTGACAAAACTAAGCACCCTGAAATTCTTTGACAACTAAACTGCTGGCTATATGATGTTGGCCATGTATATATTGTACGTATATAATGTCAAGAAACGAGTGGTAGTACTATACCAACTAAAAGATGAAATGTACGAAATACAACGAGAAGAAACATAACATAGTTCTGCTGGGGGGCCAACACAACACACCCCTCAAATAAAACTAAGCACACCAAAAATTAAACTAAGCAACTAATCCGGTAGACACTTCATTAGAACCACCATGAGCAACAACACTACCACCTTACTCGGAGTCCTCGTCCACGTCCTCGACTTCGTCCTTGTCCTTCTTCCTCTTGGGCGATACTTCTTTGCTTGAACTGCACACTTGGCCCTAGTTCTTCATCCAACCCTTATAGATATTGAAACAAAGGTAGCCATCCATTGCAGCGTAGTGGATGTGGTCTATATCTAGTACAATCCACTGCCATGCACGATGAAACGTCTGCGGAGGTTTCTTCAGTTCACCGTACATAGGATGATCCATGGCTCCTGCCAGGGTCAGCATTGAAGGCAGAGAGGAGGACACTAGGCGCTCCTTCTGGAGATCGAAGGGCTGGCCTACAACATGGCCTATCCGACCCAAGATTTCCTTGTCGTTCCTAAAGTCTACAGTAACGAATTTGACTCGGCCACCCTTGAGGAAGTTCTTAAATTCCTCGCACTCAACGTCGACATGGCATATGTGGTAGACCAAGCATAAGTCATGCACGCAAACCTGGATCATGGCGGGCTTCTTCTTCTCTGCCTTCTTTAGTTTCTTCTCGCTTCCCAGGACTGTGGTGTACTCAACATCTAGCCCAGCGACCCACTCATTAGTTGAGTTTTCAAACATGCGTTTGAAGCGAGCAAGGCATTCTTTCACCGTTGCGGAAGAACAGGTGTAGATGACGTCGAACTCATGCCGATGATGGTTCTAACCTTGTACTCACAGCAGATCATGGAGATTTGGGACGCCATGGATTTGGGAGGAGAGTTAGGATTAGTGGAACTGCTGTAATGTGAAAGGACGGGACGACTAGGAGCGGTTTATCGATTGTAAAAATGTCGAGTGGCGGGAGCGCGTGCGAATGGTAGGGTAGTGGCTTGCCTGGTGGATAAATGGATTCATGCACAGTACTATGGGGGCCCAATTAGATGTCGTGTCTACTCGACACCAAATTAATTGGCTTTCGATGTCTTGTCAAGCGTCGGCAAAATTACAGGTGATACGAAGCTTTCCATTCTCACATGATACGGGCTTCCGAGAGCCCTTGGATCTGAGATCGAACAGTTGCATGGCGTGATTCTAGACCTATGGGTGTATATCCTATCCTAGAGGGTTATTCTGCAAATTTTCAGCAGCTTAGGATGCGACCTTTCGATTTCAGATCCAAGGGCTACCAGCAGCCCGTATCATGGTCGCGCCAACCACGACGGTCGCCTCGCTCGCGCGGTCGCGCCCTTGGAGATTTAACACGGTGTGTTAGGCTATCTTATGTTGGCATGTCATACATAGTCATCAAGGTTAGCTATAAGGTTGGCTATAAGAGTATTTTTTGTTTACTTCTCTCTATCTCTTTCTTCGTAGTATTTATTGCATCTGCCAAGGAGTGACCTCTTCCAATGAAATGGTGCTTAGATGAGGTGCTATGGGCATTAAATGGCTTAGCAACTCAAGGCCCCAATGCATAGGTGCTTAGTTTTTTGTTACTAAGTTTGTGTCATCTAGGTACACACGCTTATCACTGTTTCTTCCTGGGATCACCAAGCTAGGCTCTCTCTTCTTAATTAACTTGGCACATCAGACTTTATGCCTATGTGGCAGGCTTAGCACCTGTAGGATCAAGTACAATAGTGGGCTATAAGACCGCTTTACATGGCATTTTTGCATATGTGGGGTTTAGGGTTTAGGGTTTGCATATGTGGGGGAAAGAGGCAAGGAAAAAGTCGAGGAGTGGGCTCTCAAGCAAGAGCTAGCCTCTACATGGTGGAGCATTGGGAGAGGCACCTGTATGGGGGTGGTCAGGAATCTGGCTTGGCAGTTAAAATGATAATGGCAAGTCAAATCACTCGGCCGCACCTGTCCAACAGTAACTCACTATCAAATCACACAGCCCTACGTTTGTAGTAGCCTACTCCCTCATCTTCTCGCGTCTCTGTCGAACCGACTAGGCAGAACTGCCCCGCCTACCGCGCGGGAAAAGCCCCGCCCTCGACTTTTAAACAGTACAGTATACTAATTTTGTATCCATGGATTGCGCCATGGAGCAAAGCCTCAAGAAAACGGCGGTACACATGTACGGAGTTAACTGCACCAAAAGGTCCCATGAATTGAATCATCCATGTTGGTGACTGGTGTCATCCCTTCTATGATGGCGTTGACGGTAGATATGGTTCCCATCACGAGGTATGTTCTTTTTTGGTCTGACCGTTTGCCAAAGATCCTACATGTTGATCATGCTCTTGTGCTACTTTTTTGGCACTGCCATGATAAAGCAGTAGTGTTATTATTTTGCACCTTAATCTAGTGGCACTATTAATTTGAGGCAATGTTTTGGCACCGCTAGTGCCACTGTTTTTTTATATATCGAAAGAGGGGGTTCCCTCCGATTTCATTCAAGAAACCCAACCATAGAGAACCATTATCCGACAACATCTCAGTGTAAACAGGCACTTATGCAACTACTACTAGAACGGACTGAGTACTAGCAGGAGACAAGTTCGCCACATAAGCTAGGCATGTAGGGGGACGCAGCACCAGCTCGACCAAGTTTGGATTACAACCCAAATGCTACCACAGAAACATAAGGGGGAAGATAGGGACTGAAAGAGCCAGCTTCAGAATCCCTGTCTAAGCACCCCCAACCTTCATCCTTGCGACGCACGGTACACCTTGTTTGCCACCTGCTAAACCCTAGTGTCAGTGATAAAATGAAGTAATAATAGAGTTAAAAGCTTAAAATAGAGCGAGTGTCCTCTCTATCATTTCATTTTCAATGTAGATAAAGAAAGTGCTTCCCTTTGTTAATGTATGTTTCATCAAGTAGTCCCATTGCTAATGTTTAAGCGTTTCTGCAAACTGGGGTGCTTAATTTTAGGCTATCTACACAAAAATAGAGATTTGAATGTCTCAAGGCCCCTCCTTGTACTACCGATGTACACTGATGTTCATCACTGGCAGAAGGTGTATCGGGAAGACTTGGGTTGATTTCCAGTATGATGTAATATTTTCTTTTGTTTATTAGTGTATGTTTCATCAACTAGTGCCACTATAATCTAATCACTCATTTTCATTATCTGTGCAAACAGGGTTATTCAGCTGCATTTGGTGGAACTGCACAAATGTACGATGGAACCGGCATATATGCAGAGTGAGAGGTGCCAAGTAAAAATTACCGACACCAACCCTGCTCCATCTAAGCATTGGCATCCACCACCATCAGTGGGATGTCTGGCGCTCACTGTGGAGTATCGATCCCAGATGGAGCATCCACCAGAGAATGAAGGATCGAGCATCTACAGGGTGCCGGTTGTGAGGGTGTCATGCCAGAGCGAGCCGGTGGAGTCTTCGTCGACCGAACCCAACTACAAGAGGAGAAAAAAAGTTGGCTTGACGACGCTTCCCCGCCATCCTCTCGCTCGCCGTTCACATCTTCTCACGGGGCGGCTGTCTTCCGTCGAGGAATAGGAGGGATCCCCCCCAGACCAATAGTTGGGCAGGTTGTTAATTGTCAGGAGGAGCTTAGGGTTGTTAGTATTTGCAGGTTGTGAATTGTGTTTTGTGTTGTGTATTTTGAGAGTACTTTCAGATTTGAATGTCTTTTGAATTTCAGATTTGCAGTATTGAGCATATGAAATATTTTATGAATTCTAGAGATCTATTTTTAGCACTTAAAAGAATGTAGTTTCATAGGAGTATAAAAGTGCAGACAATGTGATTCTCAGAGAAGAAACAACAAGTTTCAGTTTCAGATAAAAAACTCCAAGTTCAGTTTCAGATAAGAAACTGCAACTTTCAAAGGCAAAGCATTTATATTAACACGACCTTTTGAAACAGTGTTAACATCATGCTGGAAGTTGTATTCATGGTCGAAACTGGAACTATCAGCCAGTTAACATCATGGTTATCAACATTCATGCATAGCACATCTTCATATGATGCACAGTAAAAAAGATATGATATTTCCAAAATGCCCACACAATGTCGAGTGTGCGAAAAACAGAGAAAACAAGGGACGAAGTTTTGGCAACTGTAGGACGTTGTGTGCGTAGATGACAATTGGGACCCACATGGCAATAAAGGCAGAGGCAAAAAATTTGGAGATATTTTCTCTGCACTTAAAAAAATCTAGTTTCATAGGAGTATAAAAGTGCACACAATGTGATTCTCAGAGAAGAAACTGCAAGTTTCATTTTCAGATAAGAAACTCCAAGTTCAGTTTCAGATAAGAAACTGCAACTTTCACAAGCAGATCATTTATATTAACACGACCTTTTCAAACAATGTTAACATCATGCTGGAAGTTTTATTCATGGTCGAAACTGGAACTACCAGCCAGTTAACATCATGCTGATCAACATTCATGCCTAGCACATCTTCATATGATGCACAGTAAAAAAGATATGCTATTTTCAAAATGCCCACACAATGTCGAGTGTGCGAAAACAGAGAAAATGAGGGACGAAGTTTTGGCAATTCTTTCTAATATTTTAGATAGAAGAGGACGTGGTGTGCGTAGATGACAATTGGGATCCACGTGTCAATAAAGGAAGTGGCAAAAATTTGGGAGATATTTTCTCTGCACAGGTGAAATCGAACCCGGGCGGAACAGCTGTCGGGTAGTGTCACTCGGGCACTGGGCTAGTTCAGTTGTTTCGTTACGAATAAGGCACTTCGTCGGGTGGTCGGATCTCGCGACGCCGCTATCTGCCGTTGTGAACATGCTGAACAAACGAGAGGAATCTGGAGAGGACTGTACGTGGAAAGGCGGACAGTCGAGACCCACCAGGTCTATGGCCGTACGCAAGCAAGTGCCTCATCGAATAAATACTTCCGCCTAATGCTATACTGACGTTGGGGCCCACGGGTTTGTCAACATAGTTACATTTTTAGGTGCTTCAACATAGTTACTATAGGAGATAAATTCACAATGAAGCCGGGGAACTGACAGGTATCATTTATTATCAGTGGGGCAGCAAGTATCAGCTGGGTTTTGGGCTGCCCCATCTAGGCTTTCTTTTTTAACATGCGCAGCCCACGACCTCGGATGGGAGGTCCATAGGCCTGTTTTCATTTTCTTGAGGGCCATCATGTATCGACCGGCCTATGGACCTCCCATCCGAGGTTTTATTTTTCCTCAAAGATCGGCAGCCCAATTTTTGTATTTTTTTTGAAGAAAACACAGAGGTCTGTTTTATTTTTCTATATAAGAATAGGAACGCCTAGTCCAACTTATGTTTCCCTTCTAACTATATTATATATATTTAAATTATTTTGTATGTTATTATATATTATTGTTATTGTCATCGTATATTTAACAGATACTTACATATGTAAGAAAACAATATCCCACATCTTGTTAACTTATAAAAATAATTTCTTAACAATAAAATCCTGGATTTGTTTTGGCAACGAAAATCCCGGTGATTGTGTACAAAAGCTTGGTAAGATTTAAGGACCAATGTAATAATAAATCACTTAATATATATATATATATATATATATATATATATTAAAATGCCCAGCCCCTGTTTATTTTTTTGAAAACATTGCTGCGCCCACCCCAACATTATAATTAGAATCAGCCCAGCAAAATCGTGTATTTCGAGAAAGTGCAAATGTCCTGTAATTTTTTACGAAAAACATAAATGGGCCGCATGGACACTACATTATTTGTTCACCCAGCCCAGCTAATGGACTGTAATTCAATAAAATAGATCAAATGGACTGTAAATTCTACCCCGCAAAAAAAGACTAAAAATTCTGAAAAAATGGGTTGAATACGTGCCACATTTTTGGAGGCTGGAATGTGGGCCAATAGGCCGAAGCCAATGCAAGTTATTGTCAACTTAGTCAACAAATGATTCTGACATCCAACGACCGGCATACATCTTCAATCTCTCGTCCTCTTCCTCCAGCGCCGCCGGGACCACCTGCTCACACCTCCTGCTGCTAGCAGCTCTGCTTAGCACGCTTCGCTGTGAAGCGCTACTCCACCGTTGACCAGGCCATCCCTCTACCCGTTCACACCTCCTGTTCTTCTCCACCGACTGCCGAACCACACCGCACCAGAACCTGTTAACCCTCGTACACCTCTCCGCCTGCGACTCCCTACTAGTTAGGACCCACCACAGTGGGAGGCTGACTTGTGGGCCTACTAAGTTGACGGGGATGGAGTGCTTTGTCAACTTAATCAATATGAACGATTCTAGCTCCAGCGACCGTATGATGTCCATCCAACGGCCGTAGTGCTTCTTCAACCTCTGGCCTTCTTGCTCCAGCTGCCCAAAGTAGCGCCTGTCGTGCCGCCTGCTCGTACCTCCCGTGGTCGGTTGTGCTGCCGCGGAGGCCTCACCGCCCCCATACTACTCCCACCGCTAGCCAGGCCATCCCTCCACTCACCCACACACCCTGTTATTCTGCGATGACGGCAGCCTCACACTGCAGCCGAACCAGTGAACCCGCGTACTCCTCTCCGCGTGGGCATCCACTACCGCATCTTCCTCGGCTTCGCGTCGTCCCCTTCCTAGGCATCGCCGTCGTCCACCGCCTTGGTGCTTTCAGCGCGGCGTGGTCAATGTGGTCAACGACCGACTTCCATCGGAAGAGTATTGTACGTGGAGAGGCTGACAGCTGGGTCCATGGCCATAGCCCAGTCTTTTTGTGATTTTCCAAGTAAGTCGCTTTGTCAGGCGTGTTGGGCTGCAAATCTTTCAAGACGAGGAGAGCTTCATTCGGCTGGCCGAGAAAATGGCCTATCAGTAATGAGAAATGGGATATACATTTTTAAAACACATCAAACCAGCAATTAGTTTCAAATTTCTTTTGTTCATTTCGAGATTTTAAATTGCATTGATTTTTATGCATGGACAATTTGTTGGATTTTATATTGATATACATTTGTTTCTAAAATTAGTTTGAATGTGACTCGAAATTTCGGGATTAAAAACTGTTCAGATTGCACCGAAATATGCAAAATTTCGTATAATTTTTTAACCGTGTCCACAATATGGGCTGTAATACTAACAAAAAGCATATGGGCTCCAAAAAAACCTTAAGAATTAGCAAATGGGCTGTAAATTATTAGAAATAATGGTAGATGGGATGTATGATGTTTTCCATAGATTTGAGGCTTTCCTAAAAAAAGGTTGACGCACAAGGAGTGACTGTTGGATGTCAATCCAACGGCCGTCTGCTTCTTCAATCTCTGCTCTTCCTGGTCCAGCCGCTCAAACAAGCACCGGCAGGAGTGCGTGCTCCCTCCTCCCCGCGGTCGGCTGTGCTGCCGCGTAGGCCTCATCGCCCCACCGTACTCCCACCGCTGGCCTAGCCATCCCTCTACTCACCCACACCTGCTATTATTCTCCGGCGATGGCAGACGAACAAGTGAACCCTCGTACAACCATACTCCCCTCCGCGTGGGAAACAACTGCCGAGTCTTCCCTGCTTCTGTGTCGTTCCCTTCCTAGGCCTCGCCGTCGTCCACCGCCCTGGTGCTCTCGGCGTGGCCTGGTAAACATGGTCAACGATCGACATGCACCTGAAGTGGACTGTACGTGGAGAGGCTGACAGCTGGATCCACAGCCGCAAGAAAGGAAATGCCTCCTTATTACGCGCAAAATAATGATTCCTCCACCTGACATCTGGGACCCATCGAAAGGTCCTCCTTATTTTGCGAAAAGAACGTTACCGCCGCTGATAGCTGGGACCCACCAGCTATATCTTCGCACACAAGGAAGTGCCTCCTTATTACACACAAAAAATGAATACTCCCCCTGTTAGCTGGGACCCAGTATAGTGGCAGGCTTACTTGTGGGCCTACTAAGTTGACGGGGACGGAGGGCTTTGTCAACTTAGTCAATATGCATGATTCTAGCTCCAATGACCGTACGATGTCCATCCAATGGCCGTAGTGCTTTTTTAACCCCTGGTTTTCTTGCTCCAGCCGCCCAAACCAACACCGATCGTGCCTTCTGCTCCTGCCTCCCGTGGCCGGCTGCGATGCGGCGGAGGCCTCACCGCCCCCTACTACTCCCACCGCTGGCCAGGCCATCCCTGTACTCACCCACACCCCCTGTTATTCTGCGGCGACGGCAGCCTCACACCATAGCGAACCAGTGAACCCTCATACTCCTCTACTCGTGGGCATGCACTGCCACATCTTCCCCGACTCCACGTCGTCCCCTTCCTAGGCCTCGCCGTCGTCCACCGCCCTGGTGCTCTCGGTGCGGCGTGGTTAACGTGGTCAAGGAACAGCTTCCATTGGACGTAGACTGTACGTGGAGAGGCTGACAGTTGGGTCCACGACGGCAGCATTGAAGAGCCTTCTTATTATGCAGAAAATAATGATTCCTCCACTTAACAGCAGGGACCCACCGGATGAGCCACCGCATTTCGCAAAAAAATGTTTCCCCCCCTGACTGCTCGGACCCAACGGACGGGCCACCGTATTGCGCGAAAAAAAAGTTCCCCCTGCTGTCAGCTCGGACCCACCGGAAGCGCCTCCTTATTACGCACAAAAAAAATCAATACTCCCCCTGCTGGTTGGGACCCACCTTGGTGGGAGGCTGACTTGTGGGCCTACTAAGTTGACGGGGACAAAGTGCTTTGTTAACTTAGCCAATATGAACGATTCTAGCTCTAGTGCCCGTACGATGTCCATCCAACGGCCGTAGTGCTTCTTCAATCTCTGGTCTTGTTGCTCCAGCCGACCAAAGCAGCGCCGGTCGTGTCGCATGCTCCTGCCTCCTGTGGCCGGATGTGCTGCCGCGGAGGCCTCACCGCCGCCTACTATTCCCACCACTGGCCAAACCATCCCTCTACTGACCCACACCCCTTGTTATTCCGCGGCGACGGCAGCCTCACACCGCAGCGAACCAGTGAACCCTCGTACTCCTCTACGTGTAGGCATCCACTGCCGCGTCTTCCCCGACTCCACATCGTCCCCTTCCTAGGCCTCACCATCGTCCATCGCCCTGGTGCTCTCGGCGCGGTGTGGTCAACGTGGTCAAGGAACGGCTTCCATCGGATGTGGACCGTACGTGGAGAGGCTGACCGCTGGGTCCACAGCCGTAGCAAGGAAGTGCCTCCTTATTACGCGCAAAATAATTAATCCTCCACCTGACATCAAGGTCCCAACGGACGGGCCATCGTATTTCGCGAAAAAAACATTTCCCCCTGACTGCTGGGACCCACCAGCTACATCTTCGCACGCAAGGAAGTGCATCTGGGAAAAAAAACGATTCGCCCCCCTAACTGCTAGGATCCACCAGCTACATCTTCGCACGCAAGAAAGTGCCTGACAGTCGGGACCCACCTGGTCGAAGCGTATGTAGTGTTGTCATTCTGGTCGTGAATATGTACGTATATACTGGTCGATGTAGAGGCGCGCATGTGTCATAGTAGAGGCGCGCACGTAGCATGTACACGTACGTACAACGGCAAGTGTGCAAGAAAGAAAATACAGCCACGTACGTACATACGGGCAGGGTCTCGAACGCCTACTCGCGCATACGTACGGCCAGGGATCGTGTACATGGCTGGGTCGGAACGGAGAAACAACATCGTCGTCGTGTTCATGGGGAGCCCACCGGCTGAGTCAGAACGGTATGCGTCGTCGTGTTCATTGGGAGGGCTTGGACGGAACAGCCGATGGAAACGAGGCCTGGCGTACCGCAGAACGGAGGAAACGGCCTTGTGTTCGACCGACCACGTTCGAAACGGGATCATGTTCATCGGAAGGGGTCTGGCGTACCGCAAAACGGAGGAAATGGACCTCCTACGATCGAAACGGGGGTCCTATTGATCGGGAGGGGTGTGGCGTACGGCAAAACAGAGGAAACAGACTTGTGTTGGAGCGCTACGGTCGAAACGGGGGTCTTGTTCATCGGGAGGGGTGTGGTGTACCGCAAAACGGAGGAAACAGACTTGTGTTGGAGCACTATGGTCGAAACGGGGGGTCCTGTTCATCGGGAGGGGTATGGTGTACCGCAAAACGGGACTCCACGGGGTACTGTTCATCACCACCGTCGACCCCCTATAGCCTCCACGGGCTACTGTTCATCCACCGTCGACCTCCTCCAGCCTCCACCTGCGACTGTTCAGCCTCCACCGAGCGCTAATCCATCGGCTACTGTTCAACCAGTCCTCTCCATGGGCTCCTATTCAACCACCCCTCCACGGGTTACTATTCGTCCAGTCCTCCATCATCTATTGTTCATGCAGCCCTCCACGAGGTGGTCATGTTCATACAGCCCTCCACGGGGTCCTATTCATGCAGCCCCAACCGGTCAATCGAACGGGGTCATGTTCATGCAGAGGCAACACCACGGGGTCCTGTTCAGCCACCCCCACCG